>JAEVFF010000275.1:348930-451905 GCA_018901945.1 Pugionium dolabratum
AATGTTATTTATTATATTTTTTAAATTGATATTCTTACAAAAAATGAAGTTTGAAAACATTATTTACTTCTAGACTTCGCCATTCTGAATTTTTCCAATGGGGAGAAAAATCTTTGTGTCCTATTACTGTCCCAGTGTATCTTTGTATAATGAAAAAAAAACATTAGTAAACATATTTTAAAAACATAATATATATGTATTCAATTTTTTACCTTGTTTCAGTAAAATCTTTACCCTCAAATCGCATTGTAAACTTTGAACCCACATGAAATTTGTTGTTCACTGCATCTATAAATTTTTCATAGTTGACAACGAATTGGCTTGATCTAATATTATACAAGAAAACCAATATATAAGTATACTTGTTTGAAGAAACTAATCCATGATATATCATATAGACTAATACAATGGGTGATAGTTACCTTGGCCTATAGAACACATCGAACATACATTTGGTAGTAATAGCATTCAATATCGAACCAATTACTCCATGATAAATATTCTCTGTTGATATGACTGATGAAGTTTTCTTGCGATATTGTTTTGTTGCTCTTCTAATTCCAATTCGTGATTCTCCATTCTCCCCTCTTGAACAAGAAAGTAATTTAGTTCCAAAATCTAAGAAATAAAAGAGATGTAAAATGGTGAAAATGTATACCTAAGGAATACAAAAGAGTCTCCAGCTACCAATTTTTTTTCTGCCATGAACACATTCCAACCAGTTGTGAAAATATGCCTCCGCGGATTACCTACTCGAATTTTTGCCGAAAAATGAAGACTAGTATTCACTAATTATAAGGTTTAATATAAGATTATAGATAAAAAATCATTTCTTACCTTTAAAAACATGTTTAAATTTCCATTCATAGTTATTCAAATCTTTAGCGACTAGTTCTTGACTCGGTGTTAGCTGAGACATGTCCTAGAAATTCAATAGAAAAAATATTTATATGCAAACTTAAAATAGAGTCAAATGTGAGATCATTTGGTGAAGTACCAGTGGAGGAAGACATTCATTGGCATGTTTTCTCTTGATAGAGCATCCATTACGAGAGTTTGTATCGGATGTAGTTAAGATCTTAGTAAAAGTATGATAGTTTGGTCTTTCTTGATTGTCATTACGAACATTGACTCTAACTTGCTAGAAAATTATAATTTTAGAAGAAAAAAATTATTTAATACAGAATATCTGAAAAAAATTCTAATAAATTAAAAAAATACAATTTTAAGCTTGGTTACTCACATCTATTTCTGGTAGCAATGTAATTTCTGCATAAATCTCATCTGTATCATTGTCCACCTAAATTCAAAAATTTAAAAATATAGCAAATAGTAATGGTAGAATCCAAAATAGCTAATTTGAATTCTCTTAAACAACATTATGAATATAAAAATACATACTTAAGTTGAACACCGATAACATTACATAGAAGCTTAGAAGGAATATCAAAATGTGGCTTTATTTGATCTAAACCTTCTTCTAAAAAGCACTCAATCTAAAATAATACCATAAGTTACATATCACAAACCAAAACGGAATAATTAACATAGAAAGAGATTCACAAAGAACTTACATTTTCAATGTGTCCTTGAGGAAAATAGTAAACTTTCTCTCCATATTTTGGAAGATCAAACAAAGGTCCAACACATAACTTCCATAACTCTTCGTACAAATAGTTCTTTGCTTCATCAACAACTAAAAAAAATATCACCTAAGTATGCTCACAAACAAAACATAAGTCCAAAAGTTCTCACTCATACCTAAATATTCAGGCTGTGCGTTAACCTGGTTACTCGCCATTCAATCTTCTCCAAGCATTTGAATTTCCATAAACACATGAAACATTAATGATTTATGTTTTTATTTAAATTTTTTAAATTATATTTTCAGATAAAATTAAATCCAAAAGAGACTCACACTTGACAATTGAACGATGTGATTGCATTTATAACAAAGGAAATACAATAAAAGATTACACAAATTTTATGATAACCTTACAATTTATATATTGTTAATTAATAAATAAGTATGCCAAAAACTAATGTACTTTGAGAAAAAAGTGAATAACAATTCTTTTTAAAACACTATAAATGATCTTGTCTTATAAATAATTATTATTTCAAAAATTTTACCATAGATTTTTGATTAATATTTTTTAAGTGAAACAACTTATTCTAGTTTGTTAAGGGTTTATATATTTTATAAGAAAACCATACATGGATTTCAAAAAACAAATCTCAACAAAACAAGTTTAATCTAGATATTAAATTTTTTTCCGCTTAAAACGTTTATATAAATAGTAAAATATATAAATATCTATGTTATGGATTCAAAAACAGTAAAAAGATGAGTATGCATAAAATAAGATAAATATCATAGTACCTTTTCTTATGAATTGGTTAGAAATTCTTGAAAACTACACGAATTTGCCTTTTATCTTCAAACGGTGTTCATTTATTTTTGTTTTGTAATATTTTTACGACATGCATGTATTTATAGGTAAAGCGAAACCGATATTTTACATTTAATGTTTTTACAATTTACGCTTTTGACTATTAATCTTAATAACAATACCAAAATAAAAATTATATGGTCAAATAATAATTTCTTAGAAATAGCGAAAGTTCTTTAATTTTGATTCATTATGTTAACAAAAAAATATAGACAGTTGTTAACAAAACGTTATCATTTCATATTCCACCTTAAACATTGTATGATTTTCCTTAAAATCGGTAAAGATAGAATCGTTCGTTTCTTCATTCGCAGAAAGTCAACTATATTTTTTAGGGAATTGATTATCAAGATTTTGAATTCGGTTATGAATAATTGGTAAAGTCATTATCTTTGGTGAATGCCTATTTTTCTCATATATTCAAATGAATTTGATGTATTTTAAGATAGATTTTTTTATTTTTTTCTCTATTTTCTCTTATTTTAGCAAGTTAAAAATCTTAAGAAAAATTGTTTAGATATTTTTTATTAAAAAATATTTGTAAATAATTTCATCCAGTTAGAGAAATTAATCAAATAATAGAAAATTCGTATAATTGTTTATAAAGTCAGAGTGACTGACGTTTGAAAACTCAAAAATTTTACACTTACAGTTTAAATCCCAAACTAAAATAATTAACATTATAAACCATTATAAACCATCAAAGTAACTATTTAATTTTAAAATATCTTTATTTTTAGTCACTAAATCCCTTATCTTTTACCCGAGTGATTTACTTTTATGATCGGTGACTTTGTAGAACTTTTTACCGCGTATTGACCAGAAATTGTTTTAGCTTGTAAACTGATTTAGCCTTCAAAATATGTTCGAATCAATATTTTTGCCGAAATGAATCCTTGTACTGCATTGGATTATGTTTTTTCATTATTGTTTTTTGGTCGGTGAATCATATACCATTTTTATGGTTGGTGGATTTGCAAAAATCTATTTATTAGAAATTTGATTCATTAAACTTACTAAAATTTCTAGAAACTTTTACAAACACCAATTTTTTAGCATTTTTTTGTAAGTGAATCATAAATTTCTAAATATTTTAGCAAGTTTTAGAAAAGTTTAGAAACACTAACTTTTTACCCATATTGACCATAATTGTTTTAATTTTTAAAATGAGTTAGCATTCAAAATATGTTCAAACTGAAAAATGTCGAAATGAATCATTATGCTGCATTAGATTGTATAATTTTAAATCAGATATACAGTGATTTAAAAAAATATAATAATATATTCGATAAAACTATAATATATTTTAAAATAAAAACAGAAGAACACATTGGAAAAAATCTTATAACACACATATTTCTCTTGATGAGGAAAAAAACTAAATTCGGAAGTTATTTAATATAGAACTAAAATATAATATTTATAAATAATCAAAATAGAAATTAAACAAAAAGAAAATATAGTGTGTCATATATCAATTTTTTATATAATAGAATAAAAATATAATAAGAGAAATTAAGAAATGAAAATGAGAAAGTATAAAAAAGAAATCGAGGAAAGAAGAAAAGTAAGCTTCATAAACATATCTTTCTGTCAAATAGTAGCATTTTTAAACCCATGAGTGTTTTGTATTTGTTAAAATTCTGGGCTTTAAAAAAAAATAAGTATGATCAATATTTATACATTGCAAAAATCTCTATCAAAATCGTTGAAAAAGGTGAAAAATATGAGGGTGAGAAGCGGAGTAAGAATTATTTTATGTCATGATTAGCTTTTAGGAATTGTGTGCAAGATTTGTGACCGATATAGAAGTTGGTGTTTTATGATGTTGATAAATGAAGGTCATTATTATGAGGATAGTGGCCAGTAACATGTGAGTTAGTGGTGTAAATAAAACAAAACAGTTATTAACTTTAATTGTTTAAATAAGTGTAAATCGGGAGGAGTAAGTGGTCTAGTGGTTGTACCACCTCTACGTCCATCCCAGAGGTGTGGAGTTCGACTCCACTATCCCTCGTAGGAGGGTGATAAATTTTCGAATGAAGATAATGGACTATTGGGTCGGGCTGTTGTGGCCCAGTGACAAAAAAAGATTGCAAATCTAATTGACTAAAATTATGTTAAATGTTTAATAATTTAAAGGTTTAATTGCTGGATAAATAATTATAAATTTGATAATTATTATGAGGGTAGTGGTCAATTATAGGTGAGTTAGTGGGGGTGAAGAAAACAGTTATTAATTTTTAATTGTTTAAATAAGTGTAATTCTAATCAAAATTATGTTAAAATTTTAATAATTTGAAGGATAATTGTTGAATAGATAATTATAATTTTTGAATAAAATAATGGAGAATTGCTAAAAATGACCAAAAACTTGTTTCCAAATGCAAGTTTAATCTGTATGAAAAAATTCTCGCAAAACTAACACATGATGGTAAGGAAATTACAAAACACTCCTTTTGACTAAAAATAATGTAAAAATGTCAATTACATTTTAGTCCCTATGCTGCGTGCTTTATTGGGATAAAAGTAGACTTTTCAAGAAGTCTGTTTTGGTAATCAGAAATAAAGCACACTTCTCAACAAGTCTGATTTGTAAACAAAAAAACCCGTATAGTTCTTGAGAAATGTGTTTTGTCAGCCAAATACAAAGCATAATTCTCATGAAGTCTGCTTTGTTTTTGCTTACCAAAGCAGACTTTTTGAGAACCCTGCTTTATTAATAAATTATCTAAATCAAATAAAAATCATGAAAGATATATTTTTTTAAAAATTGTTATTAACACATACATATCAAAAGCAAATAAAAGTTACAACGAATTCAAATATAAGGATATTAGATTCGATCTAACGGTATCAAATGTTTGTTAGTTTTTGTTATTATGTGTTGTGGGTTAATACTTGATGTTTATATAGGAAATTCATGTTAGAAGTTGAAATATCATGTGATAAATTTGAAAATTTAGATTTACAAATTTTTAATGGAAAATTGTATTAGTTATGTATTTCCTTACATATCTTTACCATATTCATCTATTTCTTAACAAAATTTTCGCATATTTGTGAAGATTATTATTTAGAGTTTAAGATTACGCAGACTTCTCGAAAACTCTGCCATAGATTTAACAAAGAAGCCTTCCCGAGAAGTCTGCACAAATCAGAAATTATATTCAACTAAACCTGTTTTGTTCAATTTAGAGTTCAAGGTTGTGGAGACTTCTCGAGAAGTCTGCACAAACCAAAATTTAACCAACCGGTATCGTATCAAATTTTCAAAGCAGACTTCTCCAGAAGTTTACAAAACCAAGAATTTCATCAAAACGGAATTTCAATTTAATCTTATCAAAATTTAGAAAGCAGACTTCTCGGGAAGTCTACTTTAGAACGAAAATACAAAGCATACTTCTCGTGAAGTCTGCTTTGGAAATTCGCTTCAGTTAAATTAAAATTTCACCAAACCAAAATTTTAATTTAACCTTACCCACATGTACTAAGCAGACTTCTCAGGAGGTCTACTTTCTGTTTCATATACAAACCATACTTCTCTGGAAGTTTACACAAACGGAAAATTGAAAAAATTGTAACTTAAATTTAACATAACCAAATTCATAACTTTTAACCTAACCAAATTTTACCCTCTGTATATAAAGAAGGTAACTATAAAATTTTACCATAATTTCATTTCCAAAAAAAATGGGAGCCTCCATCCTCCAAAAAATTAATACGAGGTAAATCTTCTCCTTTTCTCTCTTTACCTTCCCTTTTTTTTCTTCTTTTCTTCTCATATTCTTGCTCATCTTGTTTATTTTGTAGATCTGAAAAAAAAATCATGAGATATGAAAAAGGTAAGTTTTTTTGTTTATATGGTTTTGTCTTTGTGGTTGTAGATCTAGAAAAAAAAGTCAAAAGATCTAAAAACGTATGTTTGTTACTTTTATTAGTTTTTAAGTTTTTCGTGGTTTTGAAGATTTTTGTTGTTTTAGTTGTTTTTTAATATTTATTCCTATATTCTTATCTTATTTCTCATCTTCTCTTGTTGTATATCTGGAAAAAGAAGTTAAGAGATATACAAAAAGTAAGTTTGTTGTTTTCGTGGTTTTTTAACTGTTATGTAATGGTTTTTAAATTTTAGATGCTTTTTTTTTAATTTTTCAAAAGATATTTGAGATTTATGGTGGTTTTACAGTTTTTTGTGGTTGTTTTGAGTTTTTTCGTTCGTTTTTGAGTTCTACATTTTTTTTGAATTGATGATTATTCGTGTTGCATACTTCATTACAAGCTGCAGATTTTAGTTGATGACTTCATATCACGTTTTTAAAAGTTTTTAGCAGTTTCACATTAGTTTTGAAATGATGGTTTTGCAAGACCTAAACCGACATAATTTATTACAAGTTGTAGACTTCACATGCAAACTTTACTACAAGTTGCATACTTCACTTGCAAACTTCATTACTAATTACAGACTTTGTTTGTGTTTTTTTTCATATGTAAATTAGCTTTTGTAGAGTTTATTGTACCTATCACTATCTTCCATCACTACACCTTGTTAGTTAATTTTTAATCAACTTTTGGAAACTTACAGTAAGCTTTTAGTTGTATATCAATTACCTACCACTCTGTTCAGGTCAAATCATATGGAACTTCAGTCAGTTATTACAGACTTCAAATAGTATTGTCTAGACTTTAATAAATTATTTTGTATTTTAAATAATTTTTAAAAATTGAAACAATACAAATATTGTTGTATTTTCTGTATTTTATTATCTATTTTGATGCTTTTCTAATTAGTATTTTGTATACTTATAAAATTACAAAATGATAAATATTTTAAAACACAAATATTATTATACAATTTCATAAGCACTTTTATACACACCTAAAAACTTAATGCATACTTCTTAATAACAAGACAAAGCAAGAGAATTGAATGAAAAACAATAAATTTATGATCTCCAAAATCTAAATATATATCTTAACAATTCCATTAAAAGACAAAGTTAACTACAAATGTTATTCCTCCTCTTTGATTATCCACATAAAAAATTCATGCCTCTATCATATTCCACTCTCCATATACAACAAATATTTGGACCATTATGTGCAATACAACTAATGAATTTTACTAGATCATCGCAGACATATTACATGATTTATATTTTCTTTACAAAGTAGACTTCTCAAGAAATCTGCTTTGTATTTCACTTACAAAGCATACTTCTCCAAATGCCTGCTTCGTATTTCATTGACAAAACATACTTTTCGAAAAGTCTGTTTTATCGAGGAAAAAAACTGATTTGATGACAAAAAATGAAAAATTTGCAATTGAGCAAGTGTTTTTCCAAAGCAAACTTCTCAACAAAAAACCGTTTTTATAACAAAAAAAGAAAAATTTGCAATTGACCAAGTGTTTTTCCAAAGCGGATCTAGAGAAGTTTGCTAAAAAAACCGCTTTGATGACAAAAAAAAAGAAAAAAAAGATTTGTCATTGACCATGATTTTTCTGAAGCAAACTTCTTGACAAGTCTGTTTCGTCAGAAAAAAAACCATTTTGATAACAAAAAAAAAAGAAAAATTTGTAATTGACCAAGTGGTTTTTCCAAAGCAAACTTCTCGAAAAGTGTAATTTATCGAAAAAACCGCTTTTGTGACAAAAAGGTTAGTTTTCTTCAATTGACCATGATTTTTTCCAAAGCAAACTTCTCAAAAAGTCTATAAGATTTATTCCGATCAAAGTAGAATTCCCGAAAAGTCTATTTTGGAAAACATTCATGGTCAATTACAGAAAACTAACCTTTTGTCATCAAAACAGTTTTTTATTGACGGAGCAGACTTTTGAAGAAATCTGCTTTGATAATGAAATACAAAGTAGACTTTTCGAGAATGCTGCTTTGATAATGAAATACAAAGCAGACTTTTCGAAAAGTCTATGATCTGGAACAAAAAAATCATAGCCAAAACACGAAAACTAACCTTAGATCTTGAATTTTAAGCTGAGTCACTTCAAAGATGACCGATATAGACTTCCAAAAGGTTTTTTTAACGGATAGTGATGATGTTTTGTAAATTTGGAAGCTTTTGAAGATAGTGTGAGGAGAGAAATTGGAAGAAAATATATGAGAAAATGAAAGAGCTTGAGATGAATGGATTTTATGAAGAAATAGAGCTAAATGGTGGGTGTGTCAATTGCACTAAGAGCTCCTAACAACCACGAAAATGGTGGTTGTGTGCAATAATGGTTGTGTGCAATGGTGCTTGTGTGCAATGAAGAATATAACATTTTCGTAATATTTTTGAAACGTTTGTTCATAATAGTTTTTTTATATTTAAAATAAAATTAATTATAAGGTAATGACAAAGTTATAAATAAAATTATTGTTTAATGATAAAAAAGAGATACAATGTTAGTTTTGCAAAGATAAGTTTAAAAGGGTTAAACGTGCAAATGAACAAATGTTTTAGGTCATTTCTGCAAATCACCCTTCTTTTTCAAACACTACAAATGAACAATATTTATTATATTTCAAAATTTTTACTATCTGGTTTTGATTAATATTTTGTAACTGAAACAACTTATTCTAGTTCTTTAAAGATTTATATATTTTGTAAGAAAACCATACAAGAATTTCGAAATACAAATCTCAACAAACCAGTTTAATATGGATATTAAAATTTTTCCGTTTAAAATGTTTATATAAATAGTAAAATATATAAATAACTATGTTATGCTTTCTAAAACAGTAAAAAGATAAGTATGTATAAAATAAAATAAAAATCATAGTACATTTTCTGATGAATTGTTTAGAAATTTTTGAAAATTACTTGAATTTATCTTTTTTTTATCTTCAAAGGGTGTTCATTTATTTTGGTTTGTAAAAACTCTGATACGATATGCATGTATTTATAGGTAAAGCCGAACCGGCATTCTACATTTAATGTTCTTAAAATTTATAATTTTGAGTATAAATCTTAATAACACTACCAAAATAAAAGTTATACGGCCAAATAATAATTTTTTAAAAATTGCAAAAGTTCTTTTATTTCGTTTCAATATGTTAACAAAAAAATAAAAAGTTGTAATTAAAAAGTTATCACTTCATATCCCACCTTAAAAATTGTATGATTTTCCTTAAAACAGAAAAAGATAGAATCTTTCGCTTCTTCATTCGCAGAAAGTCAACTATATTATTTTAGAGAATTGATTATCATGATCTTGAATTCGGTTATGCATAATTGATATAGTCATTATCTTTGATGAGAGGCTAGTTTTCTCCAATATTCAAATGAATTTGATGTATTTTAAGATAAAATTTTTTTTTATGTATTCTCTTATTTTAGAAAGTTAGAAATCTTAAGAAAATTGTTTTAGATATTTTCATAAAAAATATATTTGTGAATAATTTAATCCCGTTAGAGAAATTAATAAATTTTTTTATTAATGCTCACAAAAACATACAATTTAAATGTTATGGAGAAATAATAGAAAAATCGTATAATTGTTTATAAAGTGAGAGTGACTAATATTTAATCCTCAAAAGTTTTACACTTACACTTTAAATCTCAAACTAGAATAATTAACATTAGAAACCATCAAAATAAATCTTTACTTATGGGCTATCATTATTATTAACAGAACAATAAATATCATTAACGGAATATTAAATGTTGTTAACAAAAGGTAAACACTCTTTTTAACTACCAATCTTTGAGGTTTAAACTTTAAAATATAAATGTATACCACTTTGAAAGACATTTATACAGTTATTGTTATTGTAATTACTATTAATATTATTAATTCAACATATTGTTTATAATTAATAACTAAAATATAGAAAAACAAGAAAAAAATAATTTTCCTTGGAAGACTCGGTTATTATCTAAAATTGTTCTTGCATTATTGTCTATATCTTCTTTGCATTGTATCCTCATTTATGTGACATTTTCATATGCATATATCATACTGACTCTGATTTCACTTACAAAACAAACTTCTTTAGAAGTCTCCTTTATATTTCCTTGACAAAGCAAAACTTTATCGAGAAAAAATTTGCAATATACCAAGTGTTCTTTCAAAACACACTTCTCAAGAAGTCTGATTTGTCAGGAAAAAGACCGCTTTTATGACAAAAAAGGAAACATTTGCAATTGACTAAGTGTTTTTCCGAAGCAAACTTCTCAATAAGTATGCTTTGTCGGGAAAAAACCGCCTTGGTAACAAAAAAAGAAAAAAAATTGTAACTAATCAAGTGTTTTTTCAAAAGTAGACTTCTCTTTGTCAAGAAAAAAACCGCTTTGGTGACAAATAAAGTTACCTTTCTGCAATTGACCATGTATTTTTTCCAAAGCAGATTTCTCGAGAGGTCTGATTTGTCTGGAATAAATCTTTTACATTTTTCGACAAGTATACTTTGGTGACAAAAAGGTTAGTTTTCTGAAATTGTCTATAAATTTTTTCCAAAACAAACTTCTCGAAAAGTTTGCTTTGGTGACAAAAAAATTTAGTTTTCCACAATTGACCACGAATTTTTTCTAAAGCAGATTTCTCGAAAAGTTTGTTTTGATAACAAAAAGGTTAGTTTTCTACAACTGAAAAGTCTGCTTTGACCGCAATTAATCTCGCAGACTTCTCAAAAAGTCTGCTTTGATGACAAAAAGGTCATTGTTTTGCAATTGACCATGAATTTTCATCAAATCAGACATGTCGAGAAGTCTATGAAATTTATTCCGATCAAAGCAAATTTCTCGAGAAGTCTGCTTTTGAAAACGTTCATGGTCAATTGCATAAAACTAACCTATTTTTTCATCAAAACTGACTTCTCGAGAAGTGTATGAGATTTATTCCGATCAAAAAAGACTTCTAAAAATGTTCATGGTCAATTGCAGAAAACTAACCTTTTGTCATCAAAGGAAACTTCTCGAGATGTTTGCAAGATTTATTACAATCAAAGCAGACTTCTCGAAAAGTCTGCTTTGGAAAAAATTCATGGTCAATTACAGAAATCTAACATTGTCCACTACAGCAGACTTCTCGAGAAGTATGCGAGATTTATCCCGTACAAAGCAAACTTCCCGAGATATCTACTTTGGAAAAAATTCATGGTAAATTGCAGAAAACTAACCCTTTTGTCATCACAACGGGGTTTTTATTGATAAAGCAGACTTATTGAAAAGTCTTCTTTGATAATGAAATACAAAGTAGACTTCTCGAGAAGTTTACAATCTGGAACAAGAAAATCATAGCTAAAACACGAAAACTAACATTGGATCTTGATTTAAAGCTGAGCGACTTCAAGGATGACCAATATAGACTTCCAGAAGCTTGTTTTAACAGATAGTGATGATCTTTTGCAAATTTAGAAGCTTTTGAAGATAGTGTGAGGAGAGAAATTGGAAGAAAATATGAGAGAAAATGAAAGAGGTTGAGATGAATGAGATTTGATGAAGGAATAGAGATAAATGGTGGGTGTGTTGATGGTATTAAGAGCTCCTAACAACAATGACAATGGTGGTTGTGTGGAATGAAAAAGATGTCATTTTTGTAATAGTTTTGAAAAGTTTTTTTATAATAGTCTTTTTGAATTTTTTTTTCAAATTAATTATAAGGTAATGGCAAAATAGTAAATAGAATTATTGTTGAAGGATTAAAAAGAGATAAAAGGGGGTTAAACTTGCAATTGGAAAAAAAAATTTAAGTTATTTTTGCAAATCACCCTAATAAATAATTACATAATATCGTTATTTTCTCATTTTTTTGTGTTTCTCTTATTTTCTGTTCTCATTTGTTTGCGTTTCTTTTATTTTATGTTCTCTATAATTGATGGTTTATGTATGTTTATATTATGCTCATTTGTTAACTATTGGTGTTTCGTTTTTGGAAAAATTATTGGATTTGGATACAGCAAGTCATCTTATCCGGACGTAGAATTGCTATTTCATGGGAATATGTAAAATTAACGATGACAACTTTAGGCAATCAGGGTTTAAAGTTCTTCCCACCACAGTTAATAAATTCTTCTCACTCAAACAAAATTGAAGAAGGTCGGGTAAGGAGAAGGGTTCATCCTCCTCTTCTAAAGAGATAGTCATAAATGTTCTGTATACTTGATGAATATATCTCCTTTTGATACCAACATATTCATTTGAAAAAAGTAATTAAGATTTGTGTTATTCACTTTTTTTTGAAGAATTTTGCAAAAATTCTAAGAGATACGGTTTTTGGATCCATTTTAGGATGAAAAAACACTTTAATTTCTTAGATCTTAGTTAAAAAAATTGTTTATTACCCACTGATCCTGTTTTGTGTAAAGTAAATTAAGTCTTAAAGAATTTTAAAAGAATCCTATTAGACTAAGCTGGGAGAATGCTAAAAATTTCAAAACTAAAAATAATATTTCTATTGCTAGTAAAATCGGGTTTGAGGATTATAAATGTTTTGTATTCATTATTTACATGTGTGATAATTGAAAAACTTAGAAAAAAGATATTAACTCCAATTTTTGTTTCACATTTTGCATACGATTACTTTGAATTCACAATATTAATCTCGTCTCAATTTCTGATGTGAGTTTCGAATGTTAATTTTATTTTTGTAGAATTTATATTGCAACATGCTTTCTGGGATGTGTAAATTACCTCAATGGTTATGCTAACAAAACCATGGAATAAAGATAGAGTTTGAATTACCTAAATAGTGGAGAGAAAACAAGATTAGTAGTAGAACACTGTGTAATGGGATTTTTTTGCGACCAAATTTTCCATAAATTTATTTTATCGCAATTTTAGTGATGTACTAGCGAGAAATTACCGAAGAATTTTAAAACAATTATTGTTAATTCATTAAAAAACAATTTGACTCCAAAATTGCTTTTTAAGTTACAACAAATATTATTTTTCATAAAAATTAGATATTTTTCGTAAATATGGTGCTAATTTACAACGAATAAGCAAAGAATATTAGATTTTTTAAAAATTATTTCCTCATAAATTCTTTGATAATTAGCAATAGATTTACGATGAATTTATAATTCTTTTTATTAAAACAATATCAATTGTTAATTTATTGTAAATCTAGTTTTTCAATTAACAAAAATAATAACGATTACTCACAAATTCGATGTAAATTCATTAGTTAACTAAAATACAAAATTCCGCATCGAAAGTTTGTAAAAATCACATCTGATATATATATATACTAACCTATAACTATTAACCAACACGTTAACTATTCAACAAATTAACTATTGCTAAAACTCTCTATCACCATCCATCAACTATAAGGTGGTGGTGGGGTTTCAGTATGATATATATGAGACCTGAGAAACTAATAATGATAATGTCCGGTCAATTCTGATAAATCTATATTAACAGTGGATTATAATATGCATAATGGTGAATAAAAAAAAGAAAGGAATGGATTTTCATAGGTGAAGAAGGTTTTGATAATGATAATGAGGTCCATCAAGAAAACTCACACTTGTTCTAGAATATAACTAAATTTCCTATTTAATTGGAATATATAATGCGTCTTCTAAATCTTTTGAAGTGTTGTAATATTTAATTTGAAAAATTATTTTTGATGTTATACGATCTTCACAAAAAAAATTCTCTTGTAAAATTTTGAATGAGAGAAATTTTTAAATGTTAAAATTAGAGTCAAATTTTTAATTTATTGAATGACTACATTCAAATGTTCAAAAATTAAATTATAAGAAGAATAAAAAAAAGTATAGCACCACAACAAGATGATTATTTTATTCATATATGATAAAGAGAAACATACAATAGACAGACACAGACAACGACAAACAACATTGACACAAAAATAAAAAAAGATAGAAATGACATTATTTGAGAAAATATGCTGAAAAAAAAACAAATACTTTTTAGAATTTGTTCCCTGACTTCATTTTTATGACTTCCTCTTTTGAGCATATGAATATTTTCTACACCATATTGCAAAACTCGCTAAATAAAAATCCAAAAACTTTGTATTAATATACTTATTAATATATAAAAAAAAGAAGAGAGGAAAGATGTGTGAACTTACAGCCATGGATCATCTCCAAGAAGCATTATATCTCCTTCACAGTCTGCAAAAACTATTTCCCATTGATTACGAGTCTGCAACTCGCCTTTGAGATGAAAGAGCTTCTCAAGTTCTTGTATGAGTTGATTATATCCATCAAATATTGATAAATTCAAAACTCTAACTATAGCTACATCTTTCATATGAACCTGTGAATTAAAAAAAGATGTTGTCTTGTAAACTTAACACATAATATTACGTTGTCTTGTAATGGATTCATAAAATATAAGCTCAAATTCTTGTAAATTGAATGATTTTTTCATACCTTTGTCCGGATTTGTGTGGTGCACACATTTTTAGAGGATGCTATAGTTTGGTTTTTTTCTTCAAACAATTCGACATTTTCACTATTTTGATATGGGTCATTTGGTTGCATGTGACTCGTTAGATCAAAACAAATAATCTGCAACTAGTGACTGAGGAGCTCTTGCTTGATTCTCCAATTTCTTGACCTTGAATCAATGAAGGATTCCATAATTTCATTGATGTTGATCCTATAAACAAACAAAATTAGATTTTTTAAATAATTTATAAGCATAAAATTTTAATATATTTTTTATTTTACCAATAATTTCATTAATTTGATGGGCACTTTTGTTCTTGAGTAAAATGGATTGAGGAATATTTGAAAATGCTGAATGCTCAATTTCCCATGGTGAAACTTTAGAAGGTCTTAGAATTGGTGCATGCTCATCCCATTGCACCTATATAATAAAAAAGATTGAGAATGTTATTTATTATAATTTTAAATTGATATTCTTACAAAAAATGAAGTTTGAAAACATTATTTACTTCTAGACTTCGCCATTCCGAATTTTTCCAATGGGGAGAAATATCTTTGTTTCCTGTTACTGTCCCAGTGTATCTTTTTGTAATGAAAAAACATTAGTAAACATATTTTAAAAACATAATATATATGTATTCAAATTTTTACCTTGTTTCAGTAAAATCTTTACCCTCAAATCACATTGTAAACTTTGAACCCACATGAAATTTGTTGTTCACTGCATCTATAAATTTTTCATAGTTGACAACGAATTGGCTTGATCTAATATTATACAAGAAAACCAATATATAAGTATACTTGTTTGAAGAAACTAATCCATGATATATCATATAGACTAATATAATGGGTGATAGTTACCTTGGCCTATAGAACACATCGAACATACATTTGGTAGTAATAGCATTCAATATCGAACCAATTACTCCATGATAAATATTCTCTGTTGATATGACTGATGAAGTTTTCTTGCGATATTGTTTTGTTGCTCTTCTGATTCCAATTCGTGATTCTCCATTGTCCCCTCTTGAACAAGAAAGTAATTTAGTTCCAAAATCTGAGAAATAAAAGAGATGTAAAATGGTGAAAACGTATACCTAATGAATACAAAAGAGTCTCCAGCTACCAATTTTTTTTCTGCCATGAACACATTCCAACCAGTTGTGAAAAGATGCCTCCGCGGATTACCTACTCGAATTTTTGCCGAAAAATGAAGACTAGTATTCACTTATTATAAGGTTTACTATAAGATTATAGATAAAAAATCATTTCTTACCTTTAAAAACATGTTTAAATTTCCATTCATAGTTATTCAAATCTTTAGCGACTATTTCTTGACTCGGTGTTAGCTGAGACATGTCCTAGAAGTTCAATAGAAAAGATATTTATATGCAAACTTAAAATAGAGTCAAATGTGAGATTATTTGTGTGAAGTACCAGTGGAGGAAGACATTCATTGGCATGTTTTCTCTTGATAGAGCATCCACTACGAGAGTTTGTATCAGATGTAGTTAAGATCTTAGTAAAAGTATGATAGTTTGGTCTTTCTTGATTGTCATTACGAACATTGACTCTAACTTGCTAGAAAATTATAATTTCAGAAGAAAAAAAATTATTTAATACAGAATATATGAAGAAAATTCTAATAAATTAAAAAAATACAATTTTAAGCTTGGTTACTCACATCTATTTCTGGTAGCAATGTAATTTCTGCATAAATCTCATCTGTATCATTGTCCACCTAAATTCAAAAATTAAAAAATATAACAAATAGTAATGGTAGAATCCAAAATAGCTAATTTGAATTCTCTTAAACAACATTATGAATATAAAAATACATACCTTAAGTTGAACACTGATAACATTACATAGAAGCTTAGAAGGAATATCAAACTGTGGCTTTGTTTGATCTAAACCTTCTTCTAAAAAGCACTCAATCTAAAATAATACCATAAGTTACATATCACAAACCAAAACGGAATAATTAACATAGAAAGAGATTGACAAAGAACTTACATTTTCAATGTGTCCTTGAGGAAAATAGTAAACTTTCTCTCCATATTTTGGAAGATCAAACAAAGGTCCAACACATAACTTCCATAACTCTTCGTACAAATAGTTCTTTGCTTCATCAACAACTAAAAAAATATCACCTAAGTATGCTCACAAACAAAACATAAGTCCAAAAGTTCTCACTCATACCTAAATATTCAGGCTGTGCGTTAACCTGGTTACTCGCCATTCAATCTTCTCCAAGCATTTGAATTTCCATAAACACATGAAACATAAATGATTTATGTTTTTATTTGAATTTTTTAAATTATATTTTCAGATAAAATGAAATCCAAAAGAAACTCACACTTGACAATTGAACGTAGTGATTGCATTTATAACAAAGGAAATACAATAAAAGATTACACAAATTTTATGATAACCTTACAATTTATATATTGTTAATTAATAAATAAGTATGCCAAAAACTAATGTACTTTGAGAAAAAAAGTGAATAACAATTCTTTTTAAAACACTATAAATGATCTTGTCTTATAAATAATTATTATTTCAAAAATTTTACCATAGATTTCTGATTAATATTTTTTAAGTGAAACAACTTATTCTAGTTTGTTAAGGGTTTATATATTTTATAAGAAAACCATACATGAATTTCAAAAAACAAATTTCAACAAACAAGTTTAATCTAGATATTAAAGTTTTTCCGCTTAAAACGTTTATATAAATAGTAAAATATATAAATATCTATGTTATGGATTCAAAAACAGTAAAAAGATGAGTATGCATAAAATAAGATAAATATCATAGTACATTTTCTTATGAATTGGTTAGAAATTCTTGAAAACTACACGAATTTGCCTTTTATCTTCATACGGTCTTCATTTATTTTTGTTTTGTAAAATTTTTACGACATGCATGTATTTATAGGTAAAGCGGAACCGACATTTTACATTTAATGTTTTTACAATTTACGCTTTTGACTATTAATCTTAATAACAATACCAAAATAAAAATTATATGGTCAAATAATAATTTCTTAGAAATAGCGAAAGTTCTTTAATTTCGATTCATTATGTTAACAAAAAATATAGACAGTTGTTAATAAAACGTTATCATTTCATATTCCACCTTAAACATTGTATGATTTTCCTTAAAATCGATAAAGATAGAATCGTTCGTTTCTTCATTCGCAGAAAGTCAACTATATTTTTTAGGGAATTGATTATCAAGATTTTGAATTCGGTTATGAATAATTGGTAAAGTCATTATCTTTGGTGAATGCCTATTTTTCTCATATATTCAAATGAATTTGATGTATTTTAAGATAGATTTTTTTTATTTTTTTTTCTATTTTCTCTTATTTTAGCAAGTTAAAAATCTTAAGAAAAATTGTTTAGATATTTTTTTATAAAAAATATTTGTAAATAATTTCATCCAGTTAAAGAAATTAATCAAAAATTTTGTTAATCCTCAGAAAAATAAAACATACACTTTAAATGTTGTGGAGAAATAATAGAAAATTCGTATAATTGTTTATAAAGTCAGAGTGACTGACGTTTGAAAACTCAAAAATTTTACGCTTACAGTTTAAATCCCAAACTAGAATAATTAACATTATAAACCATTATAAACCATCAAAGTAAATATTTACTTACGCACTATCATTAACAAACGGTAAACAAACACGCTTTTTAAGTGCAAATCTTTGAGGTTTAAATTTTAAAATGTCAGTGCATACCACATTAAAAGAAATTTATACAAGTATTGTTATTGTAATTACTATTAATAGTACTAGGTGATAGTATGCGTGGTATGCACGGATTATATTTTTCATTATTGTATTTAATTATTTTTTTAACTATTTAATTTTAAAATATCTTTATTTTTAGTCACTAAAACCTTTATCTTTTACCCGAGTGATTTACTTTTATGAACGGTGACTTTGTAGAACTTTTTACCGCGTATTGACCAGAAATTGTTTTAGCTTGTAAACTGAGTTAGCCTTCAAAACATGTTCGAAGCAATATTTTTGCCGAAATGAATCCTTGTACTGCATTGGATTATGTTTTTTCATTATTGTTTTTTGGTCTGTGAATCATATACCATTTTTATGGTTGGTGGATTTGCAAAAATCAATTTATTAGAAATTTGATTCATTAAACTTACTAAAATTTCTAGAAACTTTTACAAACACCAATTTTTTAGCATTTTTTTGTAAGTGAATCATAAATTTCTAAATATTTTAGCAAGTTTTAGAAAAGTTTAGAAACACTAACTTTTTACCCGTATTGACCATAATTTTTTAACTTTTAAAATGAGTTAGCCTTCAAAATATGTTCAAACTGAAAAATGTCGAAATGAATCATTATGCTGCATTGGATTGTATAATTTTAAATCAGATATACAGTGATTTAAAAAAATATAATAATATATTCGATAAAACTATAATATATTTTAAAATAAAAACAGAAGAACACATTGGAAAAAATCTTAAAACACACATATTTGTCTTGATGAGGAAAAAAACTAAATTCGGAAGTTATTTATTATAGAACTAAAATATAATATTTATAAGTAATCAAAATAGAAATTAAACAACCTCAAACATGTTTGTTGTCGAAACACCTATCAAACTTGCATTAAATCAACATACTATTTCCACATTCCTCCCTAAGTGAAACTTTTACGAGATGATGATAATGCGACCATTCCATAGATCCTTAGCATGTCATTGAAGTGAGAGAAAGAAGATTCACTTCTTCTCTGGCCACCCAATTTCTCTGCATTGTTCTGAATTTTGTTGAAAGCCTCATATACACCAACTTTCTTTTTTTAGAATGCCAATCTTCATTAACCTTTCCCAAACCATTGGTATTAACCTTGCCACTAAGTCACCATATACAAAAGATACAAAAAAACTCACATAGCCAAACTGTACACATAGATCAAGCACATTCTTATCTATAAACTTGAACTCCACTTCCATACTATTTTTTCAAAATAAAGCCAAGCCTCCACTACTAACTACGAGATTAACCGTAAAAACTTTATATAGCCTAACTACTATTGAATATCTACTACCACATCTCTTTTGCTTTTCATTTCCATCAAGAACAACATCTTTGATAAAAAATTTTACTTATTTCCTTGAGAGAATGATTTGTCAAGCTTTGAAACTGTTCCAAACCTTTGCAGTTCCAATATAGAAGGCTCCTTAGAAGGTCGACGACCCCACTTGGAGGACCATCGTGTATGTGTTACACCGAGCAGATTTGCGAGAGCTTTCTGAAACTTTGATTGCTTTTCATTTTACAAGCGATCCCGATTCCACCCCTAATTTAAGAACTAAGTCTATTGATGGATCACCAACTTGCCTTTGAGTAGGTTTTCTTCTACTTTTGTAAGGTTTTTTTCTCCGTCTCGGCTTCTTTGGAGCTATTTCATAAGAGCCAAATTCGTAAAAATCATCACTAAAAACACCTGAAAAATTCTACGGATTCTGAGACTAAAAAAGAAAGCTCGGTATCTTTGAAGGCAACAATTTAGAATTCCCAACAACTTTTTTCCACTAATACGCGGAAAATCCCCAAATTCAGCTTTTTCTGGGTCGAAGACCACTCAATGACCTGTCTAGAAAATTTCCCCAGTGCTGTGATCGAAGCTACGGTGTAATAGTTTATCGAAATGTGGCAAACCTGAACCCAAATAGGGATGAACTCAAAATAATCCGACAGAGGATTTTTATCTCATCTTTCCAATGCTAAAGTCCACCAATTGTAGCTGTATATCCTTTTTTTTGAGGATCTCCTCCATATCATGCTCATATCAAAAGATAAATTGGAATTTTTATTTAGAGAGAGCAACTCCTCTTATCCAGACGTAGAATTGCTATTTCATGGGAATATCTAAAATTAATTATGACAACTTTAGGCAATCAGGGTTTAAGGTTCTTCCCACCACACTCAATAAATTCTTCTCAGTTAAACAAAATTGAAGAAGGTCTGGTAAGGAGAAGGGTTCATCCTCCTCTTCTAAAGAGATAGTCATAAATGTTCTGTATACTTGATGAATATATCTCCTTCTGATACCAACAGATTCATTTGAAAAAGTAATTAAGATTTGTGTTATTCATTTGTTTTTGAAGAATTTTGCAAAAACTCTAAGAGATACGGTTTTTGGATCCATTTTAGGACGAAAAAACATTTTAATTTCTTAGATTTTAGTTAAATATTTTTTACTACCCACTAATCCTGTTTTAAAAATTAAGCCACATTAACAAAAAATAAGTCCAAAAGAGGGAACCTTGATCCTATCAGTCTCATGTTTTCAAAAATTTTGTTGTCTCAAATTTTCCTTAAATTCTGTGATAATTTTAACATATTTTAAATTCAAAACTAATTTGTAGTGAGTTGATTGATCCATATCACTTAGTTTTTTTGTGTAAAGTAAATTAAATCTTAAAGAATTTTAAAGAAATCCTATTTGACTAAGCTGGGAGAATGCTAGAAATTTCAATACGAAAAATAATATTTCTATTGCTAGTAAAATCGGGTTTGAGGATTATAAATGTTTTGTATTCATTATTTGCATGTGTGATAATTGAAAAACTTAGAAAAAAGATATTAATTCCAATTTTTGTTTCACATTTTGCATACGATTACTTTGAATTCACAATATTAGTCTCGTCTCAATTTCAGATGTGAGCTTCTAATGTTAATTTTACTTTTGTAGAATTTATATTAGAGCATGCTTTCCAGGATGTGTAAAGTACCTCAATGGTTATGCTAACAAAACCATTGAATAAAGATAGAGTTTGAGTTACCTAAATAGTGGCGAGAAAACTCGATTAGTAGTAGAACACTGTGTAATTGGCTTTTTTTGCAACCAAATTTTCCATAAATTTATTTTATCATAATTTTAGTGATGTACTAGCGAGAAATTACTGAAGAATTTAAAACAATTATTGTTAATTCGTTAAAAAAAATTTGACTCCAAAATTCCTTTTTAAGTTACAACAAATATTATTTTTTCATAAAAATTAGATATTTTTCGTAAATATGGTGCTAATTTACAAGAATAAGCAAAAAATATTAGATTTTTTAAAAAGTATTTCCTCATAAATTCTTTGATAATTAGCAATAGATTTACGATGAATTTATAATTCTTTTTATTAAAACAATATCAATTGTTAATTTATTGTAAATCTAGTTTTTCAATTAACAAAAATAATAACGATTACTCGCAAAGTCGATGTAAATTCATTAGTTAACTAAAATACAAAATTCTGCATCAGAAGTTTGTCAAAATCACATGTGATATATATATACTAACCTATAACTATTAACCAACACGTTAACTATTCAACAAATTAACTATTGCTAAAACTCTCTATCACCATCCATCAACTATATATGATATATATGAGACCTGAGAAACTAATAATGATAATGTCCGGTCAATTCTCATAAATCTATATTAACAGTGGATTATAATATGCATAATGGTGAATAAAAAAAGAAAGGAATGGATTTTCATAGGTGAAGAAGGTTTTGATAATGATAATGAGGTCCATCAAGAAAACTCACACTTGTTCTAGAATATAACTAAATTTCTTATTTAATTGGAATATATAATGAGTCTTCTAAATCTTTTGAAGTGTTGTAATATTTGATTTGAAAAATTATTTTTGATGTTATACGATCTTCAAAAAAAAATTTCTGTTGTAAAATTTTGAATGTAAGAAATTTTTAAATGTTAAAATTAGAGTCAGATTTTTAATTTATTGAATGACTATATTCAAATGTTCAAAAATTAAATTATAAGGAGAATAAAAAAAGTATACCACCACAACAAGATGATTATTTTATTCATATATGATAAAGAGAAACATACAATAGACAGACACAGACAACGACAAACGATATTGATACAAAAATAAAAAAAGATAGAAACAATATTATTTGAGAAAATATGCTGAAAAAAACCAAATACTTTTTAGAATTTGTTCCCTGGCTTCATTTCTATGACTTCCTCTTTTGAGTATATGAATATTTTCTTCACCATATTGCAAAACTCGCTAAATAAAAATCCCAAAACTTTGTATTAATATACTTATTAATGTATAAAAAAAAAGAAGAGAGGAGAGATGTGTGAACTTACAGCCATGGATCATCTCCAAGAAGCCTTATATCTCCTTCACAGTCTGCAAAAACTATTTCCCATTGATTACGAGTTTGCAACTCGCCTTTGAGATCAAAGAGCTTCTCAAGTTCTTGTATGAGTTGATTATATCCATCAAATATTGATAAATCCAAAACTCTAACTATAGCTACATCTTTCATATGAACCTGTGAATTAAAAATAGATGTTGTCTTGTAAACTTAACACATAATATTACGTTGTCTTGTAATGGATTCATAAAATATAAGCTCAAATTCTTGTAAATTGAATGATTTTGTCATACCTTTGTCCGGATTCTAGTAGAATTGATTTGTGTGGTGCACACAGTTTTAGGGGATGCTATAGTTTGGTTTTTTTCTTCAAACAATTCGACATTTTCACTATTTTGATATGGGTCATTTGGTTCGATGTGACTCGTTAGATCAACTCCAAATAATCTGCAACTAGTGACTGAGGAGCTCTTGCTTGATTCTCCAATTTCTTGACCTTGAATCAATGAAGGATTCCATAATTTCATTGATGTTGATCCTATAAACAAACAAAATTAGATTTTTTAAATAATTTATAAGCATAAAATTTTCATATATTTTTTTATTTTACCAATAATTTCATTAATTTGACGGGCACGTTTGTTCTTGAGTAAAATGGATTGAGGAATATTTGAAGATGTTGAATGCTCAATTTCCCATGGTGAAACATTAGAAGGTCTTACAATTGGTGCATGCTCATCCCATTGCACCTATATAATAATAAAAAGATTGAGAAATGTTATTTATTATATTTTTTAAATTGATATTCTTACAAAAAATGAAGTTTGAAAACATTATTTACTTCTAGACTTCGCCATTCCGAATTTTTCCAATGGGGAGAAAAATCTTTGTGTCCTATTACTGTCCCAGTGTATCTTTGTATAATGAAAAAAAACATTAGTAAACATATTTTAAAAACATAATATATATGTATTCAATTTTTTACCTTGTTTCAGTAAAATCTTTACCCTCAAATCGCATTGTAAACTTTGAACCCACATGAAATTTGTTGTTCACTGCATCTATAAATTTTTCATAGTTGACAACGAATTGGCTTGATCTAATATTATACAAGAAAACCAATATATAAGTATACTTGTTTGAAGAAACTAATCCATGATATATCATATAGACTAATATAATGGGTGATAGTTACCTTGGCCTATAGAACACATTGAACATACATTTGGTAGTAATAGCATTCAATATCGAACCAATTACTCCATGATAAATATTCTCTGTTGATATGACTGATGAAGTTTTCTTGCGATATTGTTTTGTTGCTCTTCTGATTCCAATTCGTGATTCTCCATTCTCCCCTCTTGAACAAGAAAGTAATTTAGTTCCAAAATCTAAGAAATAAAAGAGATGTAAAATGGTGAAAAAGTATACCTAAGGAATACAAAAGAGTCTCCAGCTACCAATTTTTTTTCTTCCATGAACACATTCCAACCAGTTGTGAAAAGATGCCTCCGCGGATTACCTACTCGAATTTTTGCCGGAAAATGAAGACTAGTATTCACTTATTATAAGGTTTACTATAAGATTATAGATAAAAAATCATTTCTTACCTTTAAAAACATGTTTAAATTTCCATTCATAGTTATTCAAATCTTTAGCGACTATTTCTTGACTCGGTGTTAGCTGAGACATGTCCTAGAAGTTCAATAGAAAAGATATTTATATGCAAACTTAAAATAGAGTCAAATGTGAGATTATTTGTGTGAAGTACCAGTGGAGGAAAACATTCATTGGCATGTTTTCTCTTGATAGAGCATCCACTACGAGAGTTTGTATCAGATGTAGTTAAGATCTTAGTAAAAGTATGATAGTTTGGTCTTTCTTGATTGTCATTACGAACATTGACTCTAACTTGCTAGAAAATTATAATTTTAGAAGAAAAAAAATTATTTAATACAGAATATATGAAGAAAATTCTAATAAATTAAAAAAATACAATTTTAAGCTTGGTTACTCACATCTATTTCTGGTAGCAATGTAATTTCTGCATAAATCTCATCTGTATCATTGTCCACCTAAATTCAAAAATTAAAAAATATAACAAATAGTAATGGTAGAATCCAAAATAGCTAATTTGAATTCTCTTAAACAACATTATGAATATAAAAATACATACCTTAAGTTGAACACTGATAACATTACATAGAAGCTTAGAAGGAATATCAAACTGTGGCTTTATTTGATCTAAACCTTCTTCTAAAAAGCACTCAATCTAAAATAATACCATAAGTTACATATCACAAACCAAAACGGAATAATTAACATAGAAAGAGATTGACAAAGAACTTACATTTTCAATGTGTCCTTGAGGAAAATAGTAAACTTTCTCTCCATATTTTGGAAGATCAAACAAAGGTCCAACACATAACTTCCATAACTCTTCGTACAAATAGTTCTTTGCTTCATCAACAACTAAAAAAATATCACCTAAGTATGCTCACAAACAAAACATAAGTCCAAAAGTTCTCACTCATACCTAAATATTCAGGCTGTGCGTTAACCTGGTTACTCGCCATTCAATCTTCTCCAAACATTTGAATTTCCATAAACACATGAAACATAAATGATTTATGTTTTTATTTGAATTTTTTAAATTACATTTTCAGATAAAATGAAATCCAAAAGAAACTCACACTTGACAATTGAACGTAGTGATTGCATTTATAACAAAGGAAATACAATAAAAGATTACACAAATTTTATGATAACCTTACAATTTATATATTGTTAATTAATAAATAAGTATGCCAAAAACTAATGTACTTTGAGAAAAAAGTGAATAACAATTCTTTTTAAAACACTATAAATGATCTTGTCTTATAAATAATTATTATTTCAAAAATTTTACCATAGATTTCTGATTAATATTTTTTAAGTGAAACAACTTATTCTAGTTTGTTAAGGGTTTATATATTTTATAAGAAAACCATACATGAATTTCAAAAAACAAATCTCAACAAACAAGTTTAATCTAGATATTAAAGTTTTTTCCGCTTAAAACGTTTATATAAATAGTAAAATATATAAATATCTATGTTATGGATTCAAAAACAGTAAAAAGATGAGTATGCATAAAATAAGATAAATAGCATAGTACATTTTCTTATGAATTGGTTAGAAATTCTTGTAAACTACACGAATTTGCCTTTTATCTTCATACGGTCTTCATTTATTTTTGTTTTGTAAAATTTTTACGACATGCATGTATTTATAGGTAAAGCGGAACCGACATTTTACATTTAATGTTTTTACAATTTACGCTTTTGACTATTAATCTTAATAACAATACCAAAATAAAAATTATATGGTCAAATAATAATTTCTTAGAAATAGCGAAAGTTCTTTAATTTCGATTCATTATGTTAACAAAAAATATAGACAGTTGTTAATAAAACGTTATCATTTCATATTCCACCTTAAACATTGTATGATTTTCCTTAAAATCGATAAAGATAGAATCGTTCGTTTCTTCATTCGCAGAAAGTCAACTATATTTTTTAGGGAATTGATTATCAAGATTTTGAATTCGGTTATGAATAATTGGTAAAGTCATTATCTTTGGTGAATGCCTATTTTTCTCATATATTCAAATGAATTTGATGTATTTTAAGATAGATTTTTTTTATTTTTTTTTCTATTTTCTCTTAT
The DNA here is from genome assembly GCA_018901945.1 of Pugionium dolabratum. Taxonomy (NCBI): domain Eukaryota; kingdom Viridiplantae; phylum Streptophyta; class Magnoliopsida; order Brassicales; family Brassicaceae; genus Pugionium; species Pugionium dolabratum. Next base: position 375,640 of record JAEVFF010000275.1, read on the forward strand.
TTTAGCAAGTTAAAAATCTTAAGAAAAATTGTTTAGATATTTTTTTATAAAAAAATATTTGTAAATAATTTCATCCAGTTAAAGAAATTAATCAAAAATTTTGTTAATCCTCAGAAAAATAAAACATACACTTTAAATGTTGTGGAGAAATAATAGAAAATTCGTATAATTGTTTATAAAGTCAGAGTGACTGACGTTTGAAAACTCAAAAATTTTACGCTTACAGTTTAAATCCCAAACTAGAATAATTAACATTATAAACCATTATAAACCATCAAAGTAAATATTTACTTACGCACTATCATTAACAAACGGTAAACAAACACGCTTTTTAAGTGCAAATCTTTGAGGTTTAAATTTTAAAATGTCAGTGCATACCCCATTAAAAGAAATTTATACAAGTATTGTTATTGTAATTACTATTAATAGTACTAGGTGATAGTATGCGTGGTATGCACGGATTATATTTTTCATTATTGTATTTAATTATTTTTTTAACTATTTAATTTTAAAATATCTTTATTTTTAGTCACTAAAACCTTTATCTTTTACCCGAGTGATTTACTTTTATGAACGGTGACTTTGTAGAACTTTTTACCGCATATTGACCAGAAATTGTTTTAGCTTGTAAACTGAGTTAGCCTTCAAAACATGTTCGAAGCAATATTTTTGCCGAAATGAATCCTTGTACTGCATTGGATTATGTTTTTTCATTATTGTTTTTTGGTCCGTGAATCATATACCATTTTTATGGTTGGTGGATTTGCAAAAATCTATTTATTAGAAATTTGATTCATTAAACTTACTAAAATTTCTAGAAACTTTTACAAACACCAATTTTTTAGCATTTTTTTGTAAGTGAATCATAAATTTCTAAATATTTTAGCAAGTTTTAGAAAAGTTTAGAAACACTAACTTTTTACCCGTATTGACCATAATTTTTTAACTTTTAAAATGAGTTAGCCTTCAAAATATGTTCAAACTGAAAAATGTCGAAATGAATCATTATGCTGCATTGGATTGTATAATTTTAAATCAGATATACAGTGATTTAAAAAAATATAATAATATATTCGATAAAACTATAATATATTTTAAAATAAAAACAGAAGAACACATTGGAAAAAATCTTAAAACACACATATTTGTCTTGATGAGGAAAAAAACTAAATTCGGAAGTTATTTATTATAGAACTAAAATATAATATTTATAAGTAATCAAAATAGAAATTAAACAACCTCAAACATGTTTGTTGTCGAAACACCTATCAAACTTGCATTAAATCAACATACTATTTCCACATTCCTCCCTAAGTGAAACTTTTACGAGATGATGATAATGCGACCATTCCATAGATCCTTAGCATGTCATTGAAGTGAGAGAAAGAAGATTCACTTCTTCTCTGGCCACCCAATTTCTCTGCATTGTTCTGAATTTTGTTGAAAGCCTCATATACACCAACTTTCTTTTTTTAGAATGCCAATCTTCATTAACCTTTCCCAAACCATTGGTATTAACCTTGCCACTAAGTCACCATATACAAAAGATACAAAAAAACTCACATAGCCAAACTGTACACATAGATCAAGCACATTCTTATCTATAAACTTGAACTCCACTTCCATACTATTTTTTCAAAATAAAGCCAAGCCTCCACTACTAACTACGAGATTAACCGTAAAAACTTTATATAGCCTAACTACTATTGAATATCTACTACCACATCTCTTTTGCTTTTCATTTCCATCAAGAACAACATCTTTGATAAAAAATTTTACTTATTTCCTTGAGAGAATGATTTGTCAAGCTTTGAAACTGTTCCAAACCTTTGCAGTTCCAATATAGAAGGCTCCTTAGAAGGTCGACGACCCCACTTGGAGGACCATCGTGTATGTGTTACACCGAGCAGATTTGCGAGAGCTTTCTGAAACTTTGATTGCTTTTCATTTTACAAGCGATCCCGATTCCACCCCTAATTTAAGAACTAAGTCTATTGATGGATCACCAACTTGCCTTTGAGTAGGTTTTCTTCTACTTTTGTAAGGTTTTTTTCTCCGTCTCGGCTTCTTTGGAGCTATTTCATAAGAGCCAAATTCGTAAAAATCATCACTAAAAACACCTGAAAAATTCTACGGATTCTGAGACTAAAAAAGAAAGCTCGGTATCTTTGAAGGCAACAATTTAGAATTCCCAACAACTTTTTTCCACTAATACGCGGAAAATCCCCAAATTCAGCTTTTTCTGGGTCGAAGACCACTCAATGACCTGTCTAGAAAATTTCCCCAGTGCTGTGATCGAAGCTACGGTGTAATAGTTTATCGAAATGTGGCAAACCTGAACCCAAATAGGGATGAACTCAAAATAATCCGACAGAGGATTTTTATCTCATCTTTCCAATGCTAAAGTCCACCAATTGTAGCTGTATATCCTTTTTTTTGAGGATCTCCTCCATATCATGCTCATATCAAAAGATAAATTGGAATTTTTATTTAGAGAGAGCAACTCCTCTTATCCAGACGTAGAATTGCTATTTCATGGGAATATCTAAAATTAATTATGACAACTTTAGGCAATCAGGGTTTAAGGTTCTTCCCACCACACTCAATAAATTCTTCTCAGTTAAACAAAATTGAAGAAGGTCTGGTAAGGAGAAGGGTTCATCCTCCTCTTCTAAAGAGATAGTCATAAATGTTCTGTATACTTGATGAATATATCTCCTTCTGATACCAACAGATTCATTTGAAAAAGTAATTAAGATTTGTGTTATTCATTTTTTTTTGAAGAATTTTGCAAAAACTCTAAGAGATACGGTTTTTGGATCCATTTTAGGACGAAAAAACATTTTAATTTCTTAGATTTTAGTTAAATATTTTTTACTACCCACTAATCCTGTTTTAAAAATGAAGCCACATTAACAAAAAATAAGTCCAAAAGAGGGAACCTTGATCCTATCAGTCTCATGTTTTCAAAAATTTTGTTGTCTCAAATTTTCCTTAAATTCTGTGATAATTTTAACATATTTTAAATTCAAAACTAATTTGTAGTGAGTTGATTGATCCATATCACTTAGTTTTTTTGTGTAAAGTAAATTAAATCTTAAAGAATTTTAAAGAAATCCTATTTGACTAAGCTGGGAGAATGCTAGAAATTTCAATACTAAAAATAATATTTCTATTGCTAGTAAAATCGGGTTTGAGGATTATAAATGTTTTGTATTCATTATTTGCATGTGTGATAATTGAAAAACTTAGAAAAAAGATATTAATTCCAATTTTTGTTTCACATTTTGCATACGATTACTTTGAATTCACAATATTAGTCTCGTCTCAATTTCAGATGTGAGCTTCTAATGTTAATTTTACTTTTGTAGAATTTATATTAGAGCATGCTTTCCAGGATGTGTAAAGTACCTCAATGGTTATGCTAACAAAACCATTGAATAAAGATAGAGTTTGAGTTACCTAAATAGTGGCGAGAAAACTCGATTAGTAGTAGAACACTGTGTAATTGGCTTTTTTGCAACCAAATTTTCCATAAATTTATTTTATCATAATTTTAGTGATGTACTAGCGAGAAATTACTGAAGAATTTAAAACAATTATTGTTAATTCGTTAAAAAAAATTTGACTCCAAAATTCCTTTTTAAGTTACAACAAATATTATTTTTTCATAAAAATTAGATATTTTTCGTAAATATGGTGCTAATTTACAAGAATAAGCAAAAAATATTAGATTTTTTAAAAATTATTTCCTCATAAATTCTTTGATAATTAGCAATAGATTTACGATGAATTTATAATTCTTTTTATTAAAACAATATCAATTGTTAATTTATTGTAACTATTGCTAAAACTCTCTATCACCATCCATCAACTATAAGGTGGTCAAGTGGGGTTTCAGTATGATATATATGAGACCTGAGAAACTAATAATGATAATGTCCGGTCAATTCTGATAAATCTATATTAACAGTGGATTATAATATGCATAATGGTGAATAAAAAAAGAAAGGAATGGATTTTCATAGGTGAAGAAGGTTTTGATAATGATAATGAGGTCCATCAAGAAAACTCACACTTGTTCTAGAATATAACTAAATTTCTATTTAATTGGAATATATAATGAGTCTTCTAAATCTTTTGAAGTGTTGTAATATTTGATTTGAAAAATTATTTTTGATGTTATACGATCTTCAAAAAAAAATTTCTGTTGTAAAATTTTGAATGTAAGAAATTTTTAAATGTTAAAATTAGAGTCAGATTTTTAATTTATTGAATGACTATATTCAAATGTTCAAAAATTAAATTATCAGGAGAATAAAAAAGTATACCACCACAACAAGATGATTATTTTATTCATATATGATAAAGAGAAACATACAATAGACCGACACAGACAACGACAAACGATATTGATACAAAAATAAAAAAAGATAGAAACAATATTATTTGAGAAAATATGCTAAAAAAACCAAATACTTTTTAAAATTTGTTCCCTGGCTTCATTTCTATGACTTCCTCTTTTGAGTATATGAATATTTTCTTCACCATATTGCAAAACTCGCTAAATAAAAATCCCAAAACTTTGTATTAATATACTTATTAATATATAAAAAAAGAAGAGAGGAGAGATGTGTGAACTTATAGCCATGGATCATCTCCAAGAAGCCTTATATCTCCTTCACAGTCTGCAAAAACTATTTCCCATTGATTACGAGTCTGCAACTCGCCTTTGAGATCAAAGAGCTTCTCAAGTTCTTGTATGAGTTGATTATATCCATCAAATATTGATAAATCCAAAACTCTAACTATAGCTACATCTTTCATATGAACCTGTGAATTAAAAATAGATGTTGTCTTGTAAACTTAACACATAATATTACGTTGGCTTGTAATGGATTCATAAAATATAAGCTCAAATTCTTGTAAATTGAATGATTTTGTCATACCTTTGTCCGGATTCTAGTAGAATTGATTTGTGTGGTGCACACAGTTTTAGGGGATGCTATAGTTTGGTTTTTTTCTTCAAACAATTCGACATTTTCACTATTTTGATATGGGTCATTTTGTTCGATGTGACTCGTTAGATCAACTCCAAATAATCTGCAACTAGTGACTGAGGAGCTCTTGCTTGATTCTCCAATTTCTTGACCTTGAATCAATGAAGGATTCCATAATTTCATTGATGTTGATCCTATAAACAAACAAAATTAGATTTTTTAAATAATTTATAAGCATAAAATTTTCATATATTTTTTTATTTTACCAATAATTTCATTAATTTGACGGGCACGTTTGTTCTTGAGTAAAATGGATTGAGGAATATTTGAAGATGTTGAATGCTCAATTTCCCATGGTGAAACATTAGAAGGTCTTACAATTGGTGCATGCTCATCCCATTGCACCTATATAATAATAAAAAGATTGAGAAATGTTATTTATTATATTTTTTAAATTGATATTCTTACAAAAAATGAAGTTTGAAAACATTATTTACTTCTAGACTTCGCCATTCCGAATTTTTCCAATGGGGAGAAAAATCTTTGTGTCCTATTACTGTCCCAGTGTATCTTTGTATAATGAAAAAAAACATTAGTAAACATATTTTAAAAACATAATATATATGTATTCAATTTTTTACCTTGTTTCAGTAAAATCTTTACCCTCAAATCGCATTGTAAACTTTGAACCCACATGAAATTTGTTGTTCACTGCATCTATAAATTTTTCATAGTTGACAACGAATTGGCTTGATCTAATATTATACAAGAAAACCAATATATAAGTATACTTGTTTGAAGAAACTAATCCATGATATATCATATAGACTAATATAATGGGTGATAGTTACCTTGGCCTATAGAACACATCGAACATACATTTGGTAGTAATAGCATTCAATATCGAACCAATTACTCCATGATAAATATTCTCTGTTGATATGACTGATGAAGTTTTCTTGCGATATTGTTTTGTTGCTCTTCTGATTCCAATTCGTGATTCTCCATTCTCCCCTCTTGAACAAGAAAGTAATTTAGTTCCAAAATCTAAGAAATAAAAGAGATGTAAAATGGTGAAAATGTATACCTAAGGAATACAAAAGAGTCTCCAGCTACCAATTTTTTTTCTGCCATGAACACATTCCAACCAGTTGTGAAAAGATGCCTCCGCGGATTACCTACTCGAATTTTTGCCGAAAAATGAAGACTAGTATTCACTTATTATAAGGTTTACTATAAGATTATAGATAAAAAATCATTTCTTACCTTTAAAAACATGTTTAAATTTCCATTCATAGTTATTCAAATCTTTAGCGACTATTTCTTGACTCGGTGTTAGCTGAGACATGTCCTAGAAGTTCAATAGAAAAGATATTTATATGCAAACTTAAAATAGAGTCAAATGTGAGATTATTTGTGTGAAGTACCAGTGGAGGAAGACATTCATTGGCATGTTTTCTCTTGATAGAGCATCCACTACGAGAGTTTGTATCAGATGTAGTTAAGATCTTAGTAAAAGTATGATAGTTTGGTCTTTCTTGATTGTCATTACGAACATTGACTCTAACTTGCTAGAAAATTATAATTTTAGAAGAAAAAAAATTATTTAATACAGAATATATGAAGAAAATTCTAATAAATTAAAAAAATACAATTTTAAGCTTGGTTACTCACATCTATTTCTGGTAGCAATGTAATTTCTGCATAAATCTCATCTGTATCATTGTCCACCTAAATTCAAAAATTAAAAAATATAACAAATAGTAATGGTAGAATCCAAAATAGCTAATTTGAATTCTCTTAAACAACATTATGAATATAAAAATACATACCTTAAGTTGAACACCGATAACATTACATAGAAGCTTAGAAGGAATATCAAAATGTGGCTTTATTTGATCTAAACCTTCTTCTAAAAAGCACTCAATCTAAAATAATACCATAAGTTACATATCACAAACCAAAACGGAATAATTAACATAGAAAGAGATTGACAAAGAACTTACATTTTCAATGTGTCCTTGAGGAAAATAGTAAACTTTCTCTCCATATTTTGGAAGATCAAACAAAGGTCCAACACATAACTTCCATAACTCTTCGTACAAATAGTTCTTTGCTTCATCAACAACTAAAAAAATATCACCTAAGTATGCTCACAAACAAAACATAAGTCCAAAAGTTCTCACTCATACCTAAATATTCAGGCTGTGCGTTAACCTGGTTACTCGCCATTCAATCTTCTCCAAGCATTTGAATTTCCATAAACACATGAAACATAAATGATTTATGTTTTTATTTGAATTTTTTAAATTATATTTTCAGATAAAATGAAATCCAAAAGAGACTCACACTTGACAATTGAACGTAGTGATTGCATTTATAACAAAGGAAATACAATAAAAGATTACACAAATTTTATGATAACCTTACAATTTATATATTGTTAATTAATAAATAAGTATGCCAAAAACTAATGTACTTTGAGAAAAAAGTGAATAACAATTCTTTTTAAAACACTATAAATGATCTTGTCTTATAAATAATTATTATTTCAAAAATTTTATCATAGATTTTTGATTAATATTTTTTAAGTAAAATAACTTATTCTAGTTTGTTAAGGGTTTATATATTTTATAAGAAAACCATACATGAATTTCAAAAAACAAATCTCAACAAACAAGTTTAATCTAGATATTAAAGTTTTTTCCGCTTAAAACTTTTATATAAATAGTAAAATATATAAATATCTATGTTATGGATTCAAAAACAGTAAAAAGATGAGTATGCATAAAATAAGATAAATATCATAGTACATTTTCTTATGAATTGGTTAGAAATTCTTGAAAACTACACGAATTTGCCTTTTATCTTCAAACGGTGTTCATTTATTTTTGTTTTTTAAAATTTTTACGACATGCATGTATTTATAGGTAAAGCGGAACCGACATTTTACATTTAATGTTTTTACAATTTACGCTTTTGACTATTAATCTTAATAACAATACCAAAATAAAAATTATATGGTCAAATAATAATTTCTTAGAAATAGCGAAAGTTCTTTAATTTCGATTCATTATGTTAACAAAAAATATAGACAGTTGTTAATAAAACGTTATCATTTCATATTCCACCTTAAACATTGTATGATTTTCCTTAAAATCGATAAAGATAGAATCGTTCGTTTCTTCATTCGCAGAAAGTCAACTATATTTTTTAGGGAATTGATTATCAAGATTTTGAATTCGGTTATGAATAATTGGTAAAGTCATTATCTTTGGTGAATGCCTATTTTTCTCATATATTCAAATGAATTTGATGTATTTTAAGATAGATTTTTTTTATTTGTTTTTCTATTTTCTCTTATTTTATCAAGTTAAAAATCTTAAGAAAAATTGTTTAGATATTTTTTTATAAAAAATATTTGTAAATAATTTCATCCAGTTAGAGAAATTAATCAAAATTTTTGTTAATCCTCAGAAAAATAAAACATACACTTTAAATGTTGTGGAGAAATAATAGAAAATTCGTATAATTGTTTATAAAGTCAGAGTGACTGACGTTTGAAAACTCAAAATTTTACGCTTACAGTTTAAATCCCAAACTAGAATAATTAACATTATAAACCATTATAAACCATCAAAGTAAATATTTACTTACGCACTATCATTAACAAACGGTAAACAAACACGCTTTTTAAGTGCAAATCTTTGAGGTTTAAATTTTAAAATGTCAGTGCATACCACATTAAAAGAAATTTATACAAGTATTGTTATTGTAATTACTATTAATAGTACTAGGTGATAGTATGCGTGGTATGCACGGATTATATTTTTCATTATTGTATTTAATTATTTTTTTAACTATTTAATTTTAAAATATCTTTATTTTTAGTCACTAAAACCCTTATCTTTTATCCGAGTGATTTACTTTTATGATCGGTGACTTTGTAGAACTTTTTACCGCGTATTGACCAGAAATTGTTTTAGCTTGTAAACTGAGTTAGCCTTCAAAATATGTTCGAAGCAATATTTTTGCCGAAATGAATCCTTGTACTGCATTGGATTATGTTTTTTCATTATTGTTTTTTGGTCGGTGAATCATATACCATTTTTATGGTTGGTGGATTTGCAAAAATCTATTTATTAGAAATTTGATTCATTAAACTTACTAAAATTTCTAGAAACTTTTACAAACACCAATTTTTTAGCATTTTTTTTGTAACTGAATCATAAATTTCTAAATATTTTAGCAAGTTTTAGAAAAGTTTAGAAACACTAACTTTTTACCCGTATTGACCATAATTTTTTAACTTTTAAAATGAGTTAGCCTTCAAAATATGTTCAAACTGAAAAATGTCGAAATGAATCATTATGCTGCATTGGATTGTATAATTTTAAATCAGATATACAGTGATTTAAAAAAATATAATAATATATTCGATAAAACTATAATATATTTTAAAATAAAAACAGAAGAACACATTGGAAAAAATCTTAAAACACACATATTTCTCTTGATGAGGAAAAAAACTAAATTCGGAAGTTATTTATTATAGAACTAAAATATAATATTTATAAGTAATCAAAATAGAAATTAAACAAAAAGAAATACAGTGTGTCATATATCAATTTTGTATATAATAGAATAAAAATAGAATAAGAGAAATTAAGAAATGAAAATGAGAAAGTATAAAAAAGAAATCGAGGAAAGAAGAAAAGTAAGCTTCATAAACATATCTTTCTGTCAAATAGTAGCATTTTTAAACCCATGAGTGTTTTGTATTTGTTAAAATTCTGGGCTTTAAAAAAAAATAAGTATGAACAATATTTATACATTGCAAAAATCTCTATCAAAATCGTCGAAAAAGGTGAAAAATATGAGGGTGAGAAGCGGAGTAAGAATTATTTTATGTCATGATTAGCTTTTAGGAATTGTGTGCAAGATTTGTGACCGATATAGAAGTTGGTGTTTTATGATGTTGGTAAATGAAGGTCATTATTATGAGGATAGTGGCCAGTAACATGTGAGTTAGTGGTGTAAATAAAACAAAACAGTTATTAACTTTAATTGTTTAAATAAGTGTAAATCGGGAGGAGTAAGTGATCTAGTGGTTGTACCACCTCTACGTCCATCCCAGAGGTCTCGAGTTCGACTCCACCATCCCTCGTAGGAGGATGATAAATTTTCGTATGAAGATATTGGACTATTGGGTCGGGCCGTTGTGACCCAGTGACAAAAAAAAGAGTGCAAATCTAATTGACTAAAATTATGTTGAATGTTTAATAATTTAAAGGTTTAATTGCTGGATAAATAATTATAAATTTGGTAATTATTATGAGGGTAGTGGTCAATTATAGGTGAGTTAGTGGGGGTGAAGAAAACAGTTATTAATTTTTAATTGTTTAAATAAGTGTAATTATAATCAAAATTATGTTGAAATTTTAATAATTTGAAGGATAATTGTTGAATAGATAATTATAATTTTTGAATAAAATAATAGAGAATTGCTAAAAATGACCTAAAACTTGCTTCCAAATGCAAGTTTAACCTGTATGAAAAAATTCTTGCAAAACTAACCCATGATGGTAAGGAAATTACAAAACACTCCTTTTGACTAAAAATAATGTAAAAATGTCAATTACATTTTAGTCCCTACGCTGCGTGCTTTATTGGGATAAAAGTAGACTTTTCAGGAAGTCTGTTTTGGTAATCAGAAACAAAGCACACTTCTCAACAAGTCTGATTTGTAAACAAAAAACCCGTATAGTTCTTGAGAAATGTGTTTTGTCAGCCAAATACAAAGCATAATTCTCATGAAGTCTGCTTTGTTTCTGCTTACCAAAGCAGACTTTTTGAGAACCCTGCTTTATTAATAAATTATCTAAATCAAATAAAAATCATGAAAGATATATTTTTTTAAAAATTGTTATTAACACATACATATCAAAAGCAAATAAAAGTTATAACGAATTCAAATATAAGGAAATTAGATTCGATCTAATGGTATCAAATGTTTGTTAGTTTTTGTTATTATGTGTTGTGGGTTAATACTTGATGTTTATATAGGAAATTCATGTTAGAAGTTGAAATATCATGTGATAAATTTGAAAATTTATATTTACAAATTTTTAATGGAAAGTTGTATTAGTTATGTATTTCCTTACATATCTTTACCACATTCATCTATTTTTTAACAAAATTTTTGCATATTTAGTGAAGATTATTATTTAGAGTTTAGGGTTACGCAGACTTCTCGAAAACTCTGCCATAGATTTAACAAAGAAGCTTTCCCGAGAAGTCTGCACAAATCAGAAATTATATTCAACTAAATCTGTTTCGTTCAATTTAGAGTTCAGGGTTGTGGAGACTTCTCGAGAAGTCTGCACAAACCAAAATTTAACCAACCGGTATCGTATCAAATTTTCAAAGCAGACTTCTCCAGAAGTTTACAAAACCAAGAATTTCATCAAACCGGAATTTCAATTTAACCTTATCGAAATTTAGAAAGCAGACTTCTCGGGAAGTCTACTTTAGAACGAAAATACAAAGCATACTTCTCATGAAGTCTACTTTGGAAATTCGCTTCAGTTAAATTAAAATTTCACCAAACCAAAATTTTAATTTAACCTTACCGACATGTACTAAGCAGACTTCTCAGGAGGTCTACTTTCTGTTTCATATACAAACCATACTTCTCTGGAAGTTTACACAAACGCAAAATTGAAAAAATTGTAACTTAAATTTAACATAACCAAATTCATAACTTTTAACCTAACCAAATTTTATCCTCTGTATATAAAGAAGGTAACCATAAAATTTTACCATAATTTCATTTCCAAAAAAAATGGGAGCCTCCATCCTCTAAAAAATTAATACGAGGCAAATCTTCTCCTTTTCTCTCTTTACCTTCCCTTTTTTTCTTCTTTTCTTCTCATGTTCTTGCTCATCTTGTTTATTTTGTAGATCTGGAAAAACAAATCATGAGATATGAAAAAGGTAAGTTTTTTTGTTTATATGGTTTTGTCTTTGTGGTTTTAGAATATTTTTATTGTTTACATCTTTTGCTATTTTTCTAATATTCTTTCACATCTTCTATTGTTGTAGATCTAGAAAAAAAAGTCAAAAGATCTAAAAACATATGTTTGTTACTTTTATTAGTTTTTAAGTTTTTCGTTGTTTTGGAGATTTTTGTTGTTTTTGTTGTTTTTTAATATTTATTCCTATATTCTTATCTTATTTCTCATCTTCTCTTGTTGTATATCTGGAAAAAGAAGTTAAGACATATACAAAAAGTAAGTTTGTTGTTTTCGTGGTTTTTAACTGTTATTTAATGGTTTTTAAATTTTAGATGCTTTTTTTTAATTTTTCAAAAGATGTTTGAGATTTATGGTGGTTTTATAGTTTTTTGTGGTTGTTTTGAGTTTTTTCGTACGTTTTTGAGTTCTACATTTTTTTGAATTGATGATTATTCGTGTTGCATACTTCATTACAAGCTGCAGATTTTAGTTGATGACTTCATATCACGTTTTTAAAAGTTTTAGATGGTGGTTTTAATGTTTTCAATGGTCTGTTTTAAGATTGTGAACGGTTGTTTTGAGATTTATGTTTGTTTTTTTTGAGTTTTTAGCAGTTTCACATTAGTTTTGAAATGATGGTTTTGCAAGACCTAAACGGACATAATTTATTACAAGTTGTAGACTTCACATGCAAACTTTATTACAAGTTGCATACTTCACTTACAAACTTCATTACTAATTACAGACTTTGTTTGTGTTTTTTTCATATGTAAATTTGCTTTTGTAGAGTTTATTGTACCTATCACTATCTTCCATCACTACACCTTGTCAGTTAATTTTTAATCAACTTTTGGAAACTTACAGTAAGCTTTTTTTAGTTGTATATCAATTACCTACCACTCTGTTCAGGTCAAATCATATGGAACTTCAGTCAGTTATTACAGACTTCAAATAGTTTTGTCTAGACTTTAATAAATTATTTTGTATTTTAAATAATTTTTAAAAATTGAAAACAATACAAATATTGTTGTATTTTCTGTATTTTATTATCTATTTTGATGCTTTTCTAATTAGTATTTTGTATACTTAAAAAATTACAAAATGATAACTATTTTAGAACACAAATATTATTATACAATTTCATAAGCACTTTTATACACACTTAAAAACTTAATGCATACTTCTTAATAACAAGACAAATCAAGAGAATTGAATGAAAAACAATAAATTTATGATCTCCAAAATCTAAATATATATCTTAACAATTCCATTAAAAGACAAAGTTAACTAAAAATGTTATTCCTCCTCTTTGATTATCCACATAAAAAATTCATGCCTCTATCATATTCCACTCTCCATTACAACAAATATTGGACCATTATGTGCAATACAACTAATGAATTTTACTAGATCATCGTAGACATATTACATGATTTGTATTTTCTTTACAAAGTAGACTTCTCAAGAAGTCTGCTTTGTATGTCACTTACAAAGCACACTTCTCCAAATGCCTGCTTCGTATTTCATTGACAAAACATACTTTTCGAAAAGTCTGTTTTATCGAGGAAAAAAACTGATTTGATGACAAAAAATGAAAAATTTGCAATTGAGCAAGTGTTTTTCCAAAGCAAACTTCTCAACAAAAAACCGTTTTTATGACAAAAAAAAGAAAAATTTGCAATTGACCAAGTGTTTTTCCAAAGCGGATCTCGAGAAGTTTGCTAAAAAAACCGCTTTGATGACAAAAAAAAGAAAAAAAAAGATTTGTCATTGACCAAGTGTTTTTGTGAAGCAAACTTCTTGACAAGTCTGTTTCGTCAGAAAAACCATTTTGATAACAAAAAAAGAAAAATTTGTAATTGACCAAGTGGTTTTTCCAAAGCAAACTTCTCGAAAAGTGTAATTTGTCGAAAAAACCGCTTTTGTGACAAAGAGGTTAGTTTTCTTCAATTGACCATGATTTTTTTCCAAAGCAAACTTCTCAAAAAGTCTATAAGATTTATTCCGATCAAAGTAGAATTCCCGAAAAGTCTGTTTTGGAAAAAATTCATGGTCAATTACAGAAAACTAACTTTTTGTCATCAAAACAGTTTTTTTATTGACGGAGCAGACTTTTGAAGAAATCTGCTTTGATAATGAAATACAAAGTAGACTTTTCGAGAATGTTGCTTTGATAATGAAATACAAAGCAGACTTTTCGAAAAGTCTATGGTCTGGTACAAAAAAATCATAGCCAAAACACGAAAACTAACCTTTTATCTTGAATTTTAAGCTGAGTCACTTCAAAGATGACCGACATAGACTTCCAAAAGGTTGTTTTAACGGATAGTGATGATGTTTTGCAAATTTGGAAGCTTTTGAAGATAGTGTGAGGAGAGAAATTGGAAGAAAATATATGAGAAAATGAAAGAGCTTGAGATGAATGGATTTGATGAAGAAATAGAGCTAAATGGTGGGTGTGTCAATTGCACTAAGAGCTCCTAACAACCACGAAAATGGTGGTTGTGTGCAATAGTGGTTGTGTGCAATTGTGGTTGTGTGCAATGGTGGTTGTTTGCAATGAAAAATATAACATTTTCGTAATCTTTTTGAAACGTTTATTCATAATGGTTTTTTTATATTTAAAATAAAATTAATTATAAGGTAATGACAAAAGTTATAAATAAAATTATTGTTTAATGATAAAAAAGAGATACAATGTTAGTTTTGCAAAGATAAATTTAAAAGGGTTAAACGTGCAAATGAACAAATGTTTTAGGTCATTTTTGCAAATCACCCTTCTTTTTCAAACACTATAAATGATCTTGTTTTAAAAATATTTATTATATTTCAAAATTTTTACTATCTGTTTTTGATTAATATTTTGTAACTGAAACAACTTATTCTAGTTCTTTAAGGATTTATATATTTTGTAAAAAAACCATACAAGAATTTCGAAATACAAATCTCAACAAACCAGTTTAATATGGATATTAAAATTTTTCCGTTTAAAACGTTTATATAAATAGTAAACTATATAAATAACTATGTTATGCTTTCTAAAACAGTAAAAAGATAAGTACGTATAAAATAAAATAAATATCATAGTATCTTTTCTGATGAATTGGTTAGAAATTTTTGAAAATTACTTGAATTTATCTTTTTTTATCTTCAAACGGTGTTCATTTATTTTGGTTTGTAAAAACTCTGATACGATATGCATGTATTTATAGGTAAAGCCGAACCGGCATTCTATATTTAATGTTCTTAAAATTTATAATTTTGACTATAAATCTTAATAACACTACCAAAATAAAAGTTATACGGCCAAATAATAATTTTTTAAAAATTGCAAAAGTTCTTTTATTTCGTTTCAATATGTTAACAAAATATAAAAAGTTGTAATTAAAAAGTTATCAATTCATATCCCACCTTAAAAATTGTATGATTTTCCTTAAAACAGAAAAAGATAGAATCTTTTGCTTCTTCATTCGCAGAAAGTCAACTATATTATTTTAGAGAATTGATTATCATGATCTTGAATTCGGTTATGCATAATTGATATAGTCATTATCTTTGATGAGAGGCTAGTTTTCTCCAATATTCAAATGAATTTGATGTATTTTAAGATAAATTTTATTATCTATTCTTTTATTTTAGAAAGTTAGAAATCTTAAGAAAATTGTTTTAGATATTTTCATAAAAAAACATATTTGTGAATAATTTAATCCCGTTAGAGAAATTAATAATCTTTTTTTGTTAATGCTCACAAAAACATACAATTTAAATGTTATGGAGAAATAATAGAAAAATCGTATAATTGTTTATAAAGTGAGAGTGACTAATATTTAAGCCTCAAAAGTTTTACACTTACATTTTAAATCTCAAACTAGAATAATTAACATTAGAAACCATCAAAATAAATCTTTACTTATGGGCTATCATTATTATTAACGGAACAATAAATATCATTAACGGAATATTAAATGTTGTTAACAAAATGTAAACACTCTTTTTAACTACAAATCTTTGAGGTTTAAACTTTAAAATATCAATGTATACCACTTTGAAAGACATTTATACAATTATTGTTATTGTAATTACTATTAATATTATTAATTCAACATATTGTTTATAATTAATAACTAAAATATAGAAAAACAAGAAAATATTGTTTATAATTAATAACTAAAATATAGAAAAACAAGAAAAAAATAATTTTCCTTGGAAGACTCGGTTAATATCTAAAATTGTTCTTGCATTATTGTCTATATCTTCTTTGCATTGTATCCTCATTTATGTGACATTTTCATATGCATATATCATACTGACTCTGATTTCACTTACAAAACAAACTTCTTTAGAAGTCTCCTTTATATTTCCTTGACAAAGCAGAACTTTATCGAGGAAAAATTTGCTATATACCAAGTGTTCTTTCAAAACACACTTCTCAAGAAATCTGATTTGTCAGGAAAAAGACCGCTTTTATGACAAAAAAGGAAACATTTGCAATTGACTAAGTATTTTTCCGAAGCAAACTTCTCAATAAGTATGCTTCGTCGGGAAAAAACCGCCTTGGTAACAAAAAAAGAAAAAAATTTGTAACTAATCAAGTGTTTTTTCAAAAGTAGACTTCTCTTTGTCAAGAAAAAAACCGCTTTGGTGACAAATAAAGTTACCTTTCTGCAATTGACCATGTATTTTTTCCAAAGCAGATTTCTCGAGAAGTCTGATTTGTCTGGAATAAATATTGTACATTTTTCGAGAAGTATACTTTGGTGACAAAAAGGTTAGTTTTCTGAAATTGTCTATGAATTTTTTCCAAAATAAACTTCTCGAAAAGTTTGCTTTGGTGACAAAAAAATTTAGTTTTCCGCAATTGACCACAAATTTTTTCTAAAGCAGATTTCTCGAAAAGTTTGTTTTGATAACAAAAAGGTTAGTTTTCTACAACTGACCATGAATTTTTTCCAAACCAAATTTCTTGAAAAGTCTGCTTTGACCGCAATTAATCTCGCAGACTTCTCAAAAAGTCTGCTTTGATGACAAAAAGGTCATTGTTTTGCAATTGACCATGAATTTTCATCAAATCAGACATGTCAAGAAGTCTATGAAATTTATTCCGATCAAAGCAAATTTCTCGAGAAGTCTGCTTTTGAAAACGTTCATGGTCAATTGCATAAAACTAACCTATTTTTTCATCAAAACAGGCTTCTCGAGAAGTGTGTGAGATTTATTCCGATCAAAGAAGACTTCTAAAAATGTTCATGGTCAATTGCAGAAAACTAACCTTTTTTCATCAAAGCAAATTTCTCGAGATGTTTGCAAGATTTATTACAATCAAAGCAGACTTCTCGAGAAGTCTGCTTTGGAAAAAATTCATGGTCAATTACAGAAATCTAACATTGTCCACTAAAGCAGACTTCTCGAGAAGTATGCGAGATTTATCCCGTACAAAGCAAACTTCCCGAGATATCTACTTTGGAAAAAATTCATGGTAAATTGCAGAAAACTAACCTTTTTGTCATCAAAACGGGGTTTTTATTGATAAAGCAGACTTATTGAAAAGTCTTCTTTGATAATGAAATACAAAGCATACTTCTCGAGAAGTTTGCGATCTGGAACAAGAAAATCATAGTTAAAACATGAAAACTAACATTGGATCTTAATTTAAAGCTGAGCGACTTCAAGGATGACCAATATAGACTTCCAGAAGCTTGTTTTAACAGATAGTGATGATCTTTTGCAAATTTAGAAGCTTTTGAAGATAGTGTGAGGAGAGAAATTGGAAGAAAATATGAGAGAAAATGAAAGAGGTTGAGATGAATGAGATTTGATGAAGGAATAGAGATAAATGGTGGGTGTGTTGATGGTATTAAGAGCTCCTAACAACAATGACAATGGTGGTTGTGTGCAATGAAAAAGATGTCATTTTTGTAATAGTTTTGAAAAGTTTTTTTATAATAGTCTTTTTGAATTTTTTTTTCAAATTAATTATAAGGTAATGGCAAAATAGTAAATAGAATTATTGTTGAAGGATTAAAAAGAGATAAAAGGGGGTTAAACTTGCAATTGGAAAAAAAATTTAAGTTATTTTTGCAAATCACCCCAATAAATAATTACATAATATCGTTATTTTCTCATTTTTTGTTTTTCTCTTATTTTCTGTTCTCATTTGTTTGCGTTTCTTTTATTTTATGTTCTCTATAATTGATGGTTTATGTATGTTTATATTATGCCCATTTGTTAACTATTGGTGTTTCGTTTTTGGAAAAATTATTGGATTTGGATACAGCAAGTCATCTTATCCGGACGTAGAATTGCTATTTCATGGGAATATGTAAAATTAACGATGACAACTTTAGGCAATCAGGGTTCTTCCCACCACAGTTAATAAATTCTTCTCACTCAAACAAAATTGAAGAAGGTCGGGTAAGGAGAAGGGTTCATCCTCCTCTTCTAAAGAGATAGTCATAAATGTTCTGTATACTTGATGAATATATCTCCTTTTGATACCAACATATTCATTTGAAAAAAGTAATTAAGATTTGTGTTATTCACTTTTTTTTGAAGAATTTTGCAAAAATTCTAAGAGATACGGTTTTTGGATCCATTTTAGGACGAAAAAAACACTTTAATTTCTTAGATCTTATTTAAAAAAATTGTTTATTACCCACTGATCCTGTTTTGTGTAAAGTAATTTAAATCTTAAAGAATTTTAAAAGAATCCTATTAGACTAAGCTGGGAGAATGCTAAAAATTTCAAAACTAAAAATAATATTTTTATTGCTAGTAAAATCGGGTTTGAGGATTATCTCCAAGAAGAAGAGAGGAAAGATGTGTGAACTTACAGCCATGGATCATCTCCAAGAAGCATTATATCTCCTTCACAGTCTGCAAAAACTATTTCCCATTGATTACGAGTCTGCAACTCGCCTTTGAGATCAAAGAGCTTCTCAACTTCTTGTATGAGTTCATTATATCCATCAAATATTGATAAATCCAAAACTCTAACTATAGCTACATCTTTCATATGAACCTGTGAATTAAAAATAGATGTTGTCTTGTAAACTTAACACATAATATTATGTTGTCTTGTAATGGATTAATAAAATATAAGCTCAAATTCTTGTAAATTGAATGATTTTGTCATACCTTTTTCCGGATTCTAGTAGAACTGATTTGTGTGGTGCACACATTTTTAGGGGATGCTATAGTTTGGTTTTTTTTCTTCAAACAATTCGACATTTTCACTATTTTGATATGGGTCATTTGGTTGCATGTGACTAGTTAGATCAACTCCAAATAATCTGCAACTAGTGACTGAGGAGCTCTTGCTTGATTCTCCAATTTCTTGACCTTGAATCAATGAAGGATTCCATAATTTCATTGATGTTGATCCTATAAACAAACAAAATTAGATTTTTTAAATAATTTATAAGCATAAAATTTTAATATATTTTTTATTTTACCAATAATTTCATTAATTTGACGGGCACTTTTGTTCTTGAGTAAAATGGATTGAGGAATATTTGAAAATGCTGAATGCTCAATTTCCCATGGTGAAACTTTAGAAGGTCTTAGAATTGGTGCATGCTCATCCCATTGCACCTATATAATAAAAAAGATTGAGAATGTTATTTATTATATTTTTTAAATTGATATTCTTACAAAAAATAAAGTTTGAAAACATTATTTACTTCTAGACTTCGCCATTCCGAATTTTTTCAATGGGGAGAAAAATCTTTGTTTCCTGTTACTGTCCCAGTGTATCTTTTTGTAATGAAAAAAACATTAGTAAACATATTTTAAAAACATAATATATATGTATTCAATTTTTTACCTTGTTTCAGTAAAATCTTTACCCTCAAATCGCATTGTAAACTTTGAACCCACATGAAATTTGTTGTTCACTGCATCTATAAATTTTTCATAGTTGACAACGAATTGGCTTGATCTAATATTATACAAGAAAACCAATATATAAGTATACTTGTTTGAAGAAACTAATCCATGATATATCATATAGACTAATATAATGGGTGATAGTTACCTTGGCCTATAGAACACATCGAACATACATTTGGTAGTAATAGCATTCAATATCGAACCAATTACTCCATGATGAATATTCTCTAATGATATGACTGATGAAGTTTTCTTGCGATATTGTTTTGTTGCTCTTCTGATTCCAATTCGTGATTCTCCATTGTCCCCTCTTGAACAAGAAAGTAATTTAGTTCCAAAATCTAAGAAATAAAAGAGATGTAAAATGGTGAAAATGTATACCTAATGAATACAAAAGAGTCTCCAGCTACAAAATTTTTTTCTGCCATGAAAACATTCCAACCAGTTGTGAAAAGATGCCTCCGCGGATTACCTACTCGAATTTTTTTCAAAAAATAAATACTAGTATTCACTTATTATAAGGTTTAATATAAGATTATAGATAAAAAATCATTTCTTACCTCTAAAAACATGTTTAAATTTCCATTCATAGTTATTCAAATCTTTAGCGACTAGTTCTTGACTCGGTGTTAGCTGAGACATGTCCTAGAAATTCAATAGAAAAAAATATTTATATGCAAACTTAAAATAGAGTCAAATGTGAGATCATTTGGTGAAGTACCAGTGGAGGAAGACATTCATTGGCATGTTTTCTCTTGATAGAGCATCCACCATGAGAGTTTGTATCAGATGCAGTTAAGATCTTAGTAAAAGTATGATAGTTTGGTTTGTCTTGATTATCATTACGAACATTGACTCTAACTTATAAAGAAAATTATAATTTTAGAAGAAAAAAAATTATTTAATACAGAATATATGAAGAAAATTCTAGTAAATTTAAAAAAATACAATTTTAAGCTTTGTTACTCACATCTATTTCTGGTAGCAATGTAATTTCTGCATAAATCTCATCTGTATCATTTTCCATCTAAATTCAATAATTAAAAAATATAACAAATAGTAATGGTAGAATCTAAAATAGCTAATTTGAATTCTCTTAAACAACATTATGAATATAAAAATACATACTTTAAGTTGAACACCGATAACATTACATAGAAGCTTAGAAGGAATATCAAAATGTGGCTTTATTTGATATAAACCTTCTTCTAAAAAGCAATCAATCTAAAATAATACCATAAGTTACATATCACAAACCAAAACGAAATAATTAACATAGAAAGAGATTGACAAAGAACTTACATTTTCAATGTGTCCTTGAGGAAAATAGTAAACTTTCTCTCCATATTTTGGAAGATCAAACAAAGGTCCAGCACATAACTTCCATAACTCTTCGTACAAATAGTTCTTTGCTTCATCAACAACTAAAAAAAATATCACCTAAGTATGCTCACAAACAAAACATAAGTCCAAAAGTTCTCACTCATACCTAAATATTCAGACTGTGCGTTAACCTGGTTACTCGCCATTCAATCTTCTCCAAGCATTTGAATTTCCATTTTAGATATTGGATTGTAGAGCATAATAATCACCAATCATTAATAAATTTTATTTATATGATGTCTTAACTCAAAAAAGTAAATAAATTTGTGTTTTTAAAAAATTGACTATTAACTTCTTAATCTTTTTTTTATTCATTAAAATATTTCAACACTTGAAAGTAATTTTTATTATTTTTCGCTAATTCTGATTACTATAAGGATGTAATGTATATTGATAATATATATAAGTCTAAATGCATACATTTACTTTAATATGTAAAATGAGCATATTAATTGAAATAGAATCTAGTTTAAAATTTTAATTAAACACATGAAACATAAATGATCTATGTTTTTATTTAAATTTTTTAAATTATATTTTCAGATAAAATGAAATCCAAAAGAGACTCACACTTGATAATTGAAGTAGTGATTGCATTTATAACAAAGGAAATACAATAAAAGATTACACAAATTTTATGATAACCTTACAATTTATATATTGTTAATTAATAAATAAGTATGCCAAAAACTAATGTACTTTGAGAAAAAAGTGAATAACAATTCTTTTTAAAACACTATAAATGATCTTGTCTTATAAATAATTATTATTTCAAAAATTTTACCATAGATTTTTGATTAATATTTTTTAAGTGAAACAACTTATTCTAGTTTGTTAAGGGTTTATATATTTTATAAGAAAACCATACATGAATTTCAAAAAACAAATCTCAACAAACAAGTTTAATCTAGATATTAAAGTTTTTTCCGCTTAAAACTTTTATATAAATAGTAAAATATATAAATATCTATGTTATGGATTCAAAAACAGTAAAAAGATGAGTATGCATAAAATAAGATAAATATCATAGTACCTTTTCTTATGAATTGGTTAGAAATTCATGAAAACTACTCGAATTTGTCTTTTTATCTTCAAACCGTGTTTATTTATTTTTGTTTTGTAAAATTTTTACGACATGCATGTATTTATAGGTAAAGCGGAACCGACATTTTACATTTAATGTTTTTACAATTTACGCTTTTGACTATAAATCTTAATAACAATACCAAAATAAAAGTTATATGGTCAAATAATAATTTCTTAGAAATAGCGAAAGTTCTTTAATTTCGATTCATTATGTTAACAAAAAAATATAGACAGTTGTAAATAAAACGTTATCATTTCATATTCCAACTTAAACATTGTATGAAATCCGATAAAGATAGAATCGTTCGTTTCTTCATTCGTAGAAAGTCAACTATATTTTTTAAGGAATTGACTATCAAGATTTTGAATTCGGTTATGAATAATTGGTAAAGTAATTATCTTTGGTGAATGCCTATTTTTCTCATATATTCAAATGAATTTGATGTATTTTAGGATAGATTTGTTTTATTTTTTTTCTATTTTCTCTTATTTAGCAAGTTAAAAATCTTAAGAAAAATTGTTTAGATATTTTTTATAAAAACATATTTGTAAATAATTTCATCCAATTAGAGAAATTAATCAAGTTTTTTTGTTAATCCTCAGAAAAATAAAACATACACTTTAAATGTTGTGGAGAAATAATAGAAAATTTGTATAATTGTTTATAAAGTCAGAGTGACTAACGTTTGAAACCTTAAAAATTTTACGCTTACAGTTTAAATCCCAAACTAGAATAATTAACATTATAAACCATTATAAACCATCAAAGTAAATATTTACTTACGCACTATCATTAACAAACGGTAAACAAACACGCTTTTTAAGTGCAAATCTTTGAGTTTTAAATTTTAAAATGTCAGTGTATA
Organism: Pugionium dolabratum; assembly: GCA_018901945.1. NCBI lineage: Eukaryota > Viridiplantae > Streptophyta > Magnoliopsida > Brassicales > Brassicaceae > Pugionium > Pugionium dolabratum. The sequence goes on from JAEVFF010000275.1 coordinate 398,878, forward strand.
CCACATTAAAAATTGTTTTTCAAGTATTGTTATTGTAATTACTATTAATAGTACTAGGTGATAGTTCGCGTGGTACGCGCGGATTATATTTTTCATTATTGTATTTAATTATTGTTTTTAACTATTTAATTTTAAAATATCTTTATTTTTTAGTCACTGAAACCCTTATCTTTTACCTGAGTGATTTACTTTTATGATCGGTGATTTTGTAGAACTTTTTACCGCATATTGACCAGAATTGTTTTAGCTTGTAAACCGAGTCAGCATTTAAAATATGTTCGAATCAATATTTTTGCCAAAATTAATCCTTGTACTGCATTGGATTATGTTTTTTTCATTATTGTTTTTTGGTCGGTGAATCATATACCATTTTTATGGTTGGTGGATTTGCAAAAATCTATTTATTAGAAATTTGATTCATTGAACTTACTAAAATTTCTAGAAACTTTTACAAACACCAATTTTTTTAGCAATTTTTTGTAAGTGCATCATAAATTTCTATATATTTTAGCAAGTTTTAGAAAAGTTTAGAAACACTAACCTTTTAGCAGTATTGACCATAAATTTTTTAACTTTTAAAATGAATTAGTCTTCAAAATATGTTCAAACTGAAAAATGCCAAAATGAATCCTTGTGATGCATTGGATTGTATAATTTTAAATCAGATAGAAAGTAATTTGAAAAAATAAAATAATATATTAGATAAAACTACAATATATTTTAAAATAAAAACAGAAAAACACATTGGAAAATGTCTTAAAACACACATATTTCTCTTGATGAGGAAAAAAACTAAATTCGGAAGTTATTTATTATAAAACTAAAATATAATATTTATAAGTAATCAAAATAGAAATTAAACAAAAAAAATACTGTGTGTCATATATCAATTTTGTATATAATAGAATAAAAACAGAATAAGGGAAATTAAGAAATGAAAATGAGAAAGTATAAAAAAGAAATCTAGGAAAGAAGAAAAGTAAGCTTTATAAACATATCTTTCTGTCAAATAGTAGCATTTTTAAACCCATGGGTGTTTTGTATTTGTTAAAATTCTCGGCTTCTCAAAAAAGAATAATTATGATCAATATTTATACATTGCAAAAATCTCTATTAAAATCATCGAAAATGGGGAATATATGAGGGTGAGAAGAGGAGTAAGAATTGTTTTATGTCATGATTAGCTTTTAGGAATTGTGTGCAAGATTTGTGCCTGATATAAAAGTTGGTGTTTTATGATGTTGGTAAATTAAGGTCTTTATTATGAGAATAGTGGCCAGTAACATGTGAGTTAGTGGTGTAAATAAAACAATTATTGACTTTTAATTATTTAAATAAGTGTAAATCCAGAAGAGTAAGTGGTCTAGTGGTTGTACAACCTCTACGTCCATCCCAGAAGTGTAGAGTTCGACTCCACAGTCCCTCGTAGGAGGGTGCTAAATCTTCGTATGAATATATTGGTGTATTGGGTCGGCCCGTTGTGGCGCAGTGACAAAAAAATGAGTGAAAGTAATTATTATGGGGTTAGTGGTCAATTATAGGTGAGTTAGTGGGGGTGAAGAAAACTGTTACTAATTTTTAATTGTTTAAATGAGTATAAGTCTAATCTAAATTATGTTAAAATTTTAATAATTTGAAGGGATAATTGTTGAATAGATAATTATAACTTTTGAATAAAATAAGGGAGAATTACTAAAAATGATCTAAAACTTGCTTCCAAATGCAAGTTTAACCTCTATGAAAAAATTCTTGCAAAACTAACCCATGATGGTAAGGAAATTACAAAACACTCTTTTGACTAAAAATAATGTAGAAATATCAATTACATTTTATTCCCTACGCTACGTGCTTTATTAGGATCAAAGTAGACTTTTCAAGAAGTTTGTTTTGCTAATCAGAAAAAAGCACACTTCTCAACAAGTCTGATTTGTAAACAAAAAAACTCGTATAGTTCTTGAGAAATGTGTTTTGTCAGCCAAATACAAAGCAGAATTCTCAGGAAGTCTGTTTTGTTTCTGCTTAACAGACTTTTTGAGTATCCTGATTTGATAATAAATTACCGAAATCATATAAAAATCATGAAAGATATAACTTTTTTCTTAAAATTGTTATTAACACAATTTATATTTATATCAAAAGCAAATAAAAATTATAATGAATTCAAATATAAGGATATTGGATTCGATCTAATGGTATCAAATGTTTGCTAGTTTTTGTTATTATGTGTTGTAGGTTAATAATTGATGTTTGTGTAGGAAATTTAGATTTACAAATTTTTAATGGAAAATTGTATGAGTTATGCATTTCCTTACGGGTTTACTTCCGTCAACTACACAAACTTATGCCACTAAACCTATTTCTACCCGTACTTTTTTGGTCTTGCTTTAACTACATAAACTGTATTTTTCTTTCATAAATTACGCAAACTTCATAACTTCTTCTAATTGCAGAAATTCTATTAATGTTTATGCGTTAAATAGCTATTAAATCTGATTCTAATTAAAAAATCTGGTTTTAACTTGGGTTTATTTTGAAATTAAAACCAGATTTTCGAAGTAAATCAAGGTTTAATAACAATTTAACGTGTAAACATTAACAAAATTTTTGTAATTGAAATAATTTATGAAGTTTATGTAGTTTACAGAAGAAAAATACAGTTTATGTAACTTATAAAAGACTCAAAAAGTACGGGTGGAAATAGGTTTATTCGTATAAATTCGTGTAGTTGATAGAAGTAAACCCATTTTTTCCTTACATATCTTTACCATATTCATCCATTTTTTAACAAAAGTTTCGCATATTTAGTGAAGGTTATTATTTAGAGTTTAGGGTTACGCAGAGTTCTCGAGAACTCTGCCATAGATTTAACAAAGCAGCCTTCCAAGAAGTCTGCACAAATCAGAAATTATATTCAACTAAACCGGTTTCGTTCAATTTAGAGTTTAGGATTGTGGAGACTTCTGGAGAAGTCTACACAAACCAAAATTTAACCAACCGGTATCGTATCAAATCTTCAAAGCAGACTTCTCTAGAAGTCTGCAAAAACCAAGAATTTCATCAAACCAGAATTTCAATTTAACCTTATCGAAATTTAGGAAGCAGACTTCTTGGAAAGTCTACTTTGGAACGAAAATACAAAGCAGACTTCTTGTGAAGTCGGCTTTGGAAACTCGCTTCAGTTAAATTAAAATTTCACCAAACCAAAATTTTAATTTAACCTTACCGACATGTACTAAGCAGACTTCTCAGGAGGTCTACTTTCTGTTTCATATACAAACCATACTTCTCTGGAAGTCTACACAAACCGAAAATTGAAAAAATTGTAACTTAAATTTAACATAACCAAATTAATAACTTTTAACCTAACCAAAATTTTCCCTCCGTATATAAAAAAAGTAACCATAAAATTTTACCATAATTTCATTTCCAAAAAAAATTGGAGCTTCCATCCTCCAAAAAATTAATACGAGGTAAATCTTCTCCTTTTCTCTCTTTACCTTCCCTTTTTTTTTCTTCTTTTCTTCTCATGTTCTTGCTCATCTTGTTTATTTTGTAGATCTGGAAAAAAAATCATGAGATATGAAAAAGGTAAGTTTTTTTGTTTATATGGTTTTGTCTTTGTGGTTTTAGAATATTTTTATTGTTTACATCTTTTGCTATTTTTCTAATATTCTTTCACATCTTCTATTATTGTAGATCTAGAAAAAAAAGTCAAAAGATCTAAAAACGTATGTTTGTTACTTTTATTAGTTTTTAAGTTTTTCGTGGTTTTGGAGATTTTTGTTGTTTTTGTTGTTTCTTAATCTTTTTTTCCTATATTCTTATCTTATTTCTCATCTTCTCTTGTTGTATATATGGAAAAAGAAGTTAAGAGATATACAAAAAGTAAGTTTGTTGTTTTCGTAGTTTTTAACTGTTATTTAATGGTTTTTAAATTTTAGATGCTTTTTTTTTTAATTTTTCAAAAGATATTTGAGATTTATGGTGGTTTTACAGTTTTTTGTGGTTGTTTTGAGTTTTTTCGTACGTTTTTGAGTTCTACATTTTTTTTGAATCGATGATTATTCGTGTTGCATACTTCATTACAAGCTGCAGATTTTAGTTGATGACTTCATATCACGTTTTTAAAAGTTTTAGATGGTAGTTTTAAGGTTTTCAATGGTTTGTTTTAAGATTATGAACTGTTGTTTTGAGATTTATGTTTGTTTTTTTTGAGTTTTTAGCAGTTTCACATTAGTTTTGAAATGATGGTTTTGCAAGACATAAACGGATAGAATTTATTACAAGTTGTAGACTTCACATGCAAACTTCATTACAAGTTGCATACACGAAAACTAACCTTAGATCTTGAATTTAAGCTGAGTGACTTCAAAGATGACCCATATAGACTTCCAAAAGGTTGTTTTAACGGATAGTGATGATGTTTCGCAAAGTTGGAAGCTTTTGAAGCCATTACGTGATGGTCGGTCAACGTTTATTAAAATGGTTTTGTTTTATTTTCTTATAATACCACTTCATGAGAACATACATTAACTAAAGCTTCTTTGCAGTAAATCAGATACTCTCCTTTCTTGAGAAACGGAATGTTACAGAGGCATGTTCTGACAATAACCTGCAATCATCAATGCTTTTAACAAAATGGAGTCTTTTTCATCTGAAGGTAATTCTGGAATTTTAATCTTTTATACTTGTAAAACTTAATTGAATCTAAATATAAACAGAAACTGAAGTAACCACAACATATCTAAAGTGATTTTGGTTATATATGAAAGAATGAAACTATAAAGTTTGTTGAAATCTAAAAGAATCTTCTTACTAAAAGCAATGATTTTAGTTGATGACTTCATATCACGTTTTTAAAAGTTTTAGATGGTGGTTTTAAGGTTTTCAATGGTTTGTTTTAAGATTGTGAACTGTTGTTTTGAGATTTATGTTTGTTTTTTCACATTAGTTTTGAAATGATGGTTTTGCAAGACATAAACGGATAGAAGTTATTACAAGTTTAGACTTCACATGCAAACTTCATTACAAGTTGCATACACGAAAACTAACCTTAGATCTTGAATTTTAAGCTGAGTGACTTCAAAGATGACCGATATAGACTTCCAAAAGATTATTTTAAGGGATAGTGATGATGTTTTGCAAAGTTGGAAGCTTTTGAAGATAGTGTGAGGAGAGAAATTGGAAAAAAATATATGAGAAAATGAAAGAGTTTGAGATGAATGGATTTGATGAAGAAATAGAGCTAAATGGTACCGTGTGAATGTGCAGCAATTTCTTTTGCAGATTTAAAGTTAGAGAAAGATAAGTTAAGCAAGGACTTTCCATCACATAAGCCATTACGTGATGGTCGGTCAACGTTTATTAAAATGGTTTTGTCTTATTTTCTTATAATACCACTTCATGAGAACATACATTAACTAAAGCTTCTTTGCAGTAAATCAGATACTCTCCTTTCTTCAGAAACGGAATGTTACAGAGACATGTTCTGACAATAACCTGCAATCATCAATGCTTTTAACAAAAGTACCTCTACAATCTGATACTAGCAAAATGGAGTCTTTTTCATCTGAAGGTAATTCTGGAATTTTAATCTTTTAGACTTGTAAAACTTAATTGAATCTAAATATAAACAGAAACTGAAGTAACCACAACATATCTAAAGTGATTTTGGTTATATATGAAAGACTGAAACTATAAAGTTTGTTGAAATCTAAAAGAATCTTCTTACTAAAAGCAATGATTTCTTTTGTTTACTTGAGTTGCAGTAGCAGCATCTACCGATTCGCTTCGTAAACAATTTATGGTGCAAGAAACTACATCGGTGAGCACAAGCAGTAGCTTAAGAACTCATCACGTGAATGACCCTCCAAGCTTTGATCTTGGAATATAAATTCAAGATATCATCACGTAAATCTTTCTATTTTTCATTTTACCTCAACTAGCTTATTTTTTTTTCCAAAATATAGTTTCTCACTGTAAGTGGATTAAAATCAATCAATGTTTCTATCAAAATTAATCAATGTTACATAAAAATTTCCGACCGACAATATCCATAAATATTAACTGTTGGCATATAGTCTTATGAATCTGTTCGACCATCAGAAATCAGAACGTAATAGAACACAAAAATCAACTTCACAAATACTATTAATATTCGTTGGGAGTCGAAATGGTTGATGGAGCGATGGTAAAAATAATTTTTATTATGGTTGTGTTACATGTTTTAAAATTAATTTTGTTAGCTATCTGATCCATCTAAATAATTAATCAGTTGACTGCCCGTTGATTTAAATATTTGATTAGTTAACATTAACAATAAGTAATATCGTTAACCGGTTGTTTTTAATTTTTTTTAGTACATAAACGTTGTCATTTTAAAAAAAATCGATTAAATATGAAGAAACTTCCAAATTGATTTCTCCTCCTCTCTAACTATGATAGGTCTATATGTTTTTCTCCTGAAAACTTTGATTTTCGATCAACCAAGTGTTGGAAAATTTCGATCTTTGATCAAATCAAGCATTGGAAAACTTCGATTTTCGATTAAACCAAGCGGTGGAAAACTTTGATTTTCGATTAGACCAAACACCAAAAAACTTCAATCTTTGATTAAACCAAACGTCAGAAAAGTTTGATTTTCGATCAAATTGAAGTCGATTTGGGGGAAACTTCAATCTTTGATTAAACCAAACGTCGGAAAGCTTTGATTTTCGATCAAATTAAAGTTGATTTGGGAGTTAAAACACCGGATACACAAGAAGTCGATTGGGAGTTTTTTAAACGCTGGATTTAGGGTTGGAGGTAAGAGTGTTGTTTAAGAGTAGTTGGATAATATTAAATAATCATTACACTTCGAATCATAATATTGAGTCTATAAAATATTTCACTTCTAATCATACTTATACAATTGAAACTTTAGAAATATTAGAAACATAGAAAATAATTTTGAAGTATTATATAGAGAGAAATTCACAAAAAAATATTAGAGAGTTTAAATTAGGATTTTCAATTTATTGAATAACGACTCTATATCCAAATGTTACACAAGTTTCTTTTTATGAATACCACCAAACAAATATTATGCTCCAATTATTAATTTATAACAAGAATAAGGAAGAAAGCATAGTATTACATGATAATAAAGTAAAAAATTTATTAGTGATAAAACATACATATTATAGACATAGATAACAATAAATACATAAAAAAATAGAAAAAATATATTTGTTACATTTAAAATCTAAAGCGCCGGATGAAACATCGAATGTCAAAACGAAAATATTAAGAAATTTCATTTGATTTCAGAAAATTTAGAAACTCTATTTGGATGGTACGATATTAAAGAACTTCCGAAATCCACTATAACGTTGTAGAAACTAGAAATATTAAACATGAAAGATTGTAAAATGCTAGCAAGTATTCTATATTCTTGGTAAAATTACAATCTTTTTAATAAATAATACTTTCTAACCGTTCAAGTCTGTCAATGAAATAACAAAAAGTTTTCAATTCTATTGCTTAATAAATTGCAATAAAATTGGTTGTTCAATGATATAAGTACATTTAAATCGTCCATACTCACATCAAGCAATTTGATAATCTCAAATGTTTTGATTTGAAGTATTGTAAGAATGTCATAGTCATTCTAATATTTTATATAACATACAACATAGATATGCATTACTATGACTATGTTACTACAGTCACATATCCACTACTTTTTCAAAAAATTATATCATATTCTACATTTATGAAAAGAACAAGTTGGTGTTTTATGCGCTTAAATTATATCATAGTATGGTACATCTTTCTTTTCTCAAGCTTTCCTTTTCCGTCTGAATTTGTATTTTCATTGAATTTGAAGTCCTTACAATCATCATATGAACAACCAGCCATTACCATCTAAGGTGATACTAACATGACAATAAAGAATTTTTCTAAAAATAAGAGCCTAATGATCCAAAAAACCAATCTACAAAGAGGATTAGGATCTCTCAGTTACAAACGTCTTTTCAAACCAAGAGGGAAATTTGCAGCTCACATACGATTGTACCCGTCATCCTTGACACTTTGAGCGATAAGAGAAGCTCTTCTTTTCGATGATTTAATTTCCAACATAATCTTCCAATCAGTAAAAGCAAACATACCTATAAGAATTTATGATGCATAGTACCGGAAAGATGGCTAAGTTTGAGGTCTATTTATCGCAATACTTAGGTATGTTTCTTCCAACCCAAAATTAATTCTATCTAATCTGTGGCTAGACATGCTTTCCATAGTACATAACAAACAAAGCAGATTTGCTTCATAGAACCGATTTCACCATGGAGAAAGTCTTTCTACCGTGCAAAATCACTACACTTGTATTATCCCACACTATCTATACTCCTCCTATTAAAGATTTTCTTTTGTTCCAAGACACCTCCACATTGCATTTTAACTAAGGATATGGAGGAACTTTTTCTTTGACAACCAGGCTTTGGTCCGACTGATCATTTGTCCCTTCATTTTCCACAATCACTTGATGAGTTAAAAACCACAATTCAACTCCTTGATTTTGGAAGTTGTTTTGGTTGGCAAGAAGGATTTTTCCTTCAAAGAAAAATGAGTGTTTATTCTTCTAAAAATAACACAAAGTCCAAGGAAAATTCTAATGTCAATGGATATTCGGCTTTGAGCTCTCAATTTTAAAGAGATGATAAAATTTTGTGAAAATAGAAAGTTCGTCGAACCCATTCTCATGCATAAAGAAATCAGAAGGGCCCATATATACCGTGCTAGAATGCACGTGAAAACAACATGGTTAATAGATTCTCCTTCATTCTCACATATCGAGCATCGCGAGTCACCAGACATACCCTTTGGGAAATCGAATCTACTATACATAAAGCCTCGTTGACCAAATTCCAAAAAGAACATTTTATTTTTAGAGAAGTTTGTAATGTCCAAATTTGTGCTTTGATCTCGTTGAGAGAGGGTTTCTCAATGTGTTTTGAATAAGGTGGCCTTTAAAGAGAGAGGAAACGAGCCAATACTTGATTTAATTGAATACTCCCCACTTTTGTTGTGCTTCCAACTCTAGAAATCTTTCATGTTTACCATTGGTTTATTTGCAAGAATTAATTTCACATCATCAAGGTATTGACATAGGAAAATCAAATAAGACCTATCTTGACCTACAAGGCAAGTGTGAGCACGAAAATTCAGTTTGAATAACAAGGGAAATGAAAAAGGATGGGTTATTATTAACCACATGGTTGAAATGGTTAAATAGCTACCTTGGGAGAAGAATCAAGGTGGAAAAGTCATGCCCATGCTGCACACAGTCTTGGCAACCACACCAAACCGTCATGCCCATGCTGCACACAGTCTTGGCAACCACACCAAACAGTCATGCCCATGCTGTCTCCTCTCTTCTCATTGGTTGTTGACAGGCTCCTCTTCTATTCAAACTCATCCACAAGTTTGAATTCGTTTTCTTTTGTGTTCACATTGTAAATCCTCTATAAAAGGGCTGTAAAGACTCAATGTACAAATACTCTTAGGAGATTCTTCTCCATAAGTCTAAGTCATTTCTCATTTTCTCATACTTCTTTTTGAGTTTTCAGATTCAATTCTTCACATTTCTCCTCTATAATCTCAATATTCTTACATGGTATCAGAGCATAAGATCATTCTCTTATCTTTTCTACTCAAATCTCTCAGTCTCTAATCTAAAATTCTGTCAAAATCTCTCAGTCTTTAGACTAAAAACTCACGGTTTCATTCAACCATAAAAGCTGCTTCCTTTGAGCTCTTCAAAGCCTAACAATCGAGGATACAGTTCAAATTAGTTCCAGCCTGAAACCTACGGTGATAGCAGTAGTTCTCAAAGGCTTGAACTACACATTATGGTCAAGAACCATCAAGACAGCCATTTGTGGCAAAGGACTTGGAATCACATCTTGGAGGATAATACTCCATCTATAGATGATCCAAAGGAGAAGAAGGATGAGGCAACAAGAAAAGAAGAAGCTAGGTGGTTCCAAGAAGATCAATCAGTCCTTGGATTCCTCCAAATTTCATTGGACCCATCCATTCTTGAAGCTTATTCACATTGTGAAACTGCCAAGTCTCTTTGGGACACTCTCAAGAGGGTGTATGGGGATGTTTCAAACCTCAGCCGTGTGTATGAGGTTAAGAAGGGTCTCAATGATCTACACCAAGAGGATATGGAGTTCACAAAATTCCTGGGCAAGTTCCAGTCAACATGGTCCGAGCTTGACATGTTGAGACCAAGTTCTATGGATCCAAAGGTGCTTAATGAAAGGAATGAACAAGACAAGATATTTGGGCTCCTTCTCAACCTAAATCCAGTCTTTAAGGATGTGATTAAGTCCATCCTGAGAGAGCCAAAACTCCCTGATTTCGAAGAGGTGTGCTCACGGATTCAAAGGGAGCAAGGCAACATTGGTTTGTTTGGTGGTAAAGGAGAACTAGTCATGGCCAACAAAAGCGTGTTTAAGCAAGAGGATAGGAAAGTGTGATGTGTGAGCATTGTAAGAGGAATGGCCACATCAAGGACAAGTGCTGGATACTTCATCCTCATCTCAAGCCAAACCGGTTCAAGGATTCAAAGGCTAATATCTCTCAAATGGCTGCGACTGAACCGGCAAGTTCATCCAACCAAGGAGGGGAGCTAGCTATGAATGTATCCATGGAGTATGTTAAGAAGAGTGACTTGGAGGATCTCATCAAGGCCTATGCCTCAAAACTCTCCGGTATCACACTCTACTCCCATAAATCGCTTGATAAACCAGATCATAAGTTGGTTGTGGATTCAGGTGCTTCTCACCATATGATTAGCAATGCTAGGTTGTTAAAGAACATTGAACCATGTCTAGGACAAGTAACTATAGCTGATGGTAAGGGTATTCCAATTGAAGGAACCGGAAAATTAAGACTATTTTGACAAAGAAACTAATGCATTCTTTGTACCTAAATTTAAGTCTAATCTAGTTTCTGTCAAAAAGGCTACTAAAGACCTCAATTGCAATGTTACATTTGGGCCTAACAATGGTTACTTTCAGGATATTAAGAGTGGTAAGATACTTGGAGGTGGTGTAACTCAAGATGAGCTCTATGTTCTTGAAGACCCTCCAAGCAATTTGGATTCCTTAGCTTTCAAATCGTGTGTTTTTGCTAATAAAGATGTCTTATGGCATGCTAGATTAGGACATCCTCATGCTCGTGCTTTAAGCTTAATAATTCCTAATGTCGCTTATGATCACTAGTTTGTGAGGCTTGTATCCTTGGTAAACATTGTCGTGTTGTTTTCCCTAAATCGTCTACAATTTATGAGCATTGCTTTGATTTAGTACATTCCGATGTTTGGACCTCACCTTGCATGTTTAGAGATAGGAATAAATACTTTGTGACCTTTATAGATGAGAACTCGAAATATACATAGGTTACATTACTTCCATCTAAAGATAGGTTTATGAGGCATTTATAAACTTTCATAATTATGTTACTAATCAATTCAATGCCAAGATCAAAGTGTTAAGATCAGATAATGGAGGGGAATACACAAGTCAAAGATTCAAAGCTCATCTAAACAAACATGGAATACTACATCAAACTAGCTGTCCACACACACCACAACAAAATGGAGTTGCTGAAAGGAAGAACCGACACTTAATGAAAGTAGCAAGATTCATGATGTTTCATACCAATGTTCCTAAAAGTTTTTGGGGAGATGCAGTCTTGGTTGCTTGCTACCTCATCAATCGGATTCCAACCAAAGTCTTGCAAGATATATCCCCATTTGAGGTACTCAATAAAACTAAACCTTCCATTGATCATTTACGTGTATTTGGGTGTGTGTGCTTTGTGTATGTTCCAGGTGATCTAAGAAACAAGTTGGAGGCAAAAAGCATCAAGTGTATGTTCCTTGGATATTCGACAACACAAAAGGGTTATAAGTGCTATGATCCGAGCAACAACAGGACATATGTGTCTAGAGATGTCAAGTTCATAGAAGAACAAAGCTATTATGATCAGAAAGATTGGGAAGGATTGAAGGATCTCTCAAGGTCACCTTCTGATTTGGCTACGAGTTTGAGGTTTCTCTTGAATCATTTGGGAAATGATCTGCCAAAGGATTCAAGACACGAAGAAACAAGAACCTTAAGTAGTTCACAAGATACCCAAGAGAATGAACAAGGGGTGGTAACTCAAGAACCAACTCCAATCCAAGAAGAAGCTATGGCCCAAAATCAAGAACAAGACGACTTGGAAGTGGGTATAGAGGAACCTATTCACCAAATGGAAGAGGAAACGGTTGTAGAGGAGGCTGCACCACCTGTTCAGCATTTAAGGAGGAGTACTAGACTTAGGAACACTAGGGTATTCTACAACAACCAGGCCGTGGCTCATCCCGTACAAGCTGTTTGTTCCTTTGACCTCTTGCCATCTAGTCATCAAGCATTCCTTGGAAAGATTGAACAAAGTCAGATTCCAAGGACTTATGAAGAAGCTGAGAGCAAGAAAGAATGGTTGTTTAAGGATGTTTCTCAGTATAGGAGAGTTATTTAAGGATGTTTCTCAGTATAGGAGACTAGTTGGGAAGCTGATCTACCTCACCCTCACACGACCAGACTTGTGTTTTGCTGTGAATCAAGTATGTCAACATATGCAAAGGCCTACTGTATATCATTGGAGCATGGTAGAAAGGATCCTTAGATACATCAAAGGATCTCCTGGTCAAGGTATATGGATGGGCAAGAATGGGAACACTGAGATTGTCGGGTATTGTGATGCGGATTGGGCTGGTGATAGGGTGGATAGGAAATCAACCACTGGGTATTGCACCTTCGTTGGTGGGAACTTAGTCACTTGGAAGACTAAGAAGCAGAAGGTGGTATCATGTTCTAGTGCTGAAGCAGAATATAGGGCTATGAGGAAGCTGACAAATGAAGTAACTTGGCTCAAAGCACTCTTGAAAGATTTCGGTATTGCACAACCAGGGCCAATTACCTTCCATTGTGATAATCAGGCAGCCATTCACATAGCTTCAAACTCAGTGTTTCACGAGAGGACCAAGCACATAGAGATCGACTGCCATAAGGTTAGGGAGAAAGTTCAAGATGGAACCATTCTGCCATGTTATACAAGGAGTGAAGACCAACTAGCTGACATCTTCACAAAGGCAGCAAGTCTCAAAGTTTGCAAGAACATCTTTAGCAAACTTGGGCTTGTTGATTTATCACACCCATGATCAAAGGTCTCCTAATCCAAGAGCAGCACACTCTTTTTCCCTTATTAAGGTTTTGTCCCAAGTGGTTTTCCTTAATAAGGTTTTTAATGAGGTGTTGCCTTGGGTTCCCAAGCTTAAGACTTTAGGGTGATTCCAAAGTCTTTAGCTTGAGGGGAGTATTGACATAGGAAAATCAAATAAGACCTATCTTGACCTACAAGGCAAGTGTGAGCACGAAAATTCAGTTTGAATAACAAGGGAAATGAAAAAGGATGGGTTATTATTAACCACATGGTTGAAATGGTTAAATAGCTACCTTGGGAGAAGAATCAAGGTGGAAAAGTCATGCCCATGCTGCACACAGTCTTGGCAACCACACCAAACAGTCATGCCCATGCTGTCTCCTCTCTTCTCATTGGTTGTTGACAGGCTCCTCCTCTATTCAAACTCATCCACAAGTTTGAATTCGTTTTCTTTTGTGTTCACATTGTAAATCCTCTATAAAAGGGCTGTAAAGACTCAATGTATAAAATACTCTTAGGAGATTCTTCTCCATAAGTCTAAGTCATTTCTCATTTTCTCATACTTCTCTTTGAGTTTTCAGATTCAATTCTTCACATTTCTCTTCTATAATCTCAATATTCTTACACAAGGAAGAAGAGCTCGACAAGTTTAGGTAAACATCATTTCATGTCAGGGAAATTTATCAAAATTTTCACCATAAGATTCATATATAAAAATGTATTATCCTCCATAGAGTTGTCATTTCACCATTAGTGATCAAAAGGTCTAACCAAACACCTAACAAAGATCCATTGTCAACCCATTTGTTTTAATCCTTTTTGAGTAGGATTCGTCTATGGAGTACACTCCGCCAAGCAAAAATGGGCAAGAAACAAAAAAATATTGATTTTGCAAAATCCTCCAAGCTTGTTTTTCAAATAAAGCTTGATTGAAACATTGAATGTTCTTGAACCTAAACACACCTTGCTTCTTTGTTAAACATAACTTATCCCAAATTCACCAATAAATTTTATTTTTGGTTCAAAGGAATTCCACCAAAAATTCAACATGGCACTCGTTATGTTTTTGCAAGTAGAGACTGACAACTTGAAACAAGACATGGCGTAAACGGGTAATGCCATTGCTACTACCTTAAGCAAAAGAATTTTCCCTGCCAAGGATAATGTAAGAGTGAACCAACTTGATAATCTCACTTTCATTCTATCAAATATGAAGGCTACCAAATCCGTTTTATAACCACTAAAACATTCGAATGAACCTAGGTAAATCCCTACACCGCCTTGAGCATAAGTACCTAACAACTCTTTAATTGATGCACATAATTCTAGATAAATTTTGGAGGCAAAAGTAATAAAGGAATTGGAGAAATTAATTGTGGGATATGTTGCATCACCATAGGTATTTTGGACGTTCTTTAGAATAGAACATTGATCCGACATTGCTTTGTACATAAACAAACTTTCGTGCGCAAAAAAACATGTGGTGGGGACCACCGACCCTGTTTCAGAGAACTAAATGCCTTGTAGCAGCCTTTCATGCTCAGCATTGTTCAGAAGATGAGATACACCTTCGATGCATAAGACAAAAAGGAAAAGGGATAGAGAGTGACCTTGTCTTAATCCTCTTTTTGGAGTAATTATCCCATACACTTTGTCGTTGATTAAAATTTGAGAAAATAATTGACCAGATGGAAAACATAATCCACTTAATCAATTTCTGGTGGAAACCTAAAACCGATACTAGAGATCTCACATAATTCCATTCCACACGATCGTATCCCTTAGACATATTAGATTTTACCGATGAAATTTCCTTCATAATTGTTGGATGAGTGCAGAGACCATGAATCATCTCATGCAATATAAGAATGTTCTTGAAAATAAATCTCTCTACTACAAAAACTCATTGAGAAGGAGACAAAATTTCAGAAATGACCGGTTGTAGTTTGAAAACTTGAAATCTTTGTGATGATCTTGTACATAACTGAACAAAGACTATAGGTCTGATCTATAATCGATTCTGGATTTATCTTCTTCGGCAACAAGCACATAACAATATAGTTCCAATCCTCATGGAAACATTCCTTTTCAAAAGAGACTCGGAACCTCTTGAGTGACCTAATTACGTACAATATTTGAATAATTTTGAAAGAAAAATCATGTCATTCCATCAGCTCCATGAGCGCTTGAAGGTTTAAGGGAGAACATGAATTCCTTAAATTCCTCTTTATTCACCAGTCTTGTGAGATCTTTTGTCATTTCCGTGATTATCATGGGAAGAAACCTTTGGAATACACTGTTAAACTAGAAATATGCTAGTGTCACATCTGCTTTAGATGCTTCTAAGCGTTGAAAATTTCTATTTGAGTCTTTTAGCTTTTCCAAAGACTTCCTAGAGTGAGATATTTTCACAGATGCATAAAGAACTTTGAATTGTCTTCTTTTTTGAGCCAAAGTTCTGCGCTTTTTTGTGTCGAAAATGATTTTTCTTCTCTGTAAGTTGTTGCTAATTCTTTTTTTAAGAAACCCATACATTGCACTGATGGATAAGCCGAAGATTCCTCTGTTTTTACATTCCACTCTAGCATAATTTCTTCTTTTACATCTGATTTGTTAAAAGCTCGCTTATCAAACATAAAATTTCCACGGTAGACCTCCCTATAATCTACTAACAACACCAATACTGGCCTGTGATCCAATCCTCGTTTTTCCAAAAAGGATTGATTTGAAACCGGAAACAACCTCAAACATGTTTGTTGTCGAAACACCTATCAAACTTGCATTAAATCAACATACTATTTCCACATTCCTCCCTAAGTGAAACTTTTACGAGATGATGATAATGCGACCATTCCATAGATCCTTAGCATGTCCTTGAAGTGAGAGAAAGAAGATTCACTTCTTCTCTAGCCACCCAATTTGTCTGCATTGTTCTGAATTTTGTTGAAAGCCTCATATACACCAACTTTCTTTTCTTAGAATGCCAATCTTCATTAACCTTTCCCAAACCATTGGTATTAACCTTGCCACTAAGTCACCATATACAAAAGATACAAAAAAACTCACATAGCCAAACTGTACACATAGATCAAGCACATTCTTATCTATAAACTTGAACTCCACTTCCATACTATTTTTTCAAAATAAAGCCAAGCCTCTACGGATTCTGAGACTAAAAAAGAAAGCTCGGTATCTTTGAAGGCAACAATTTAGAATTCCCAACAACTTTTTTCCACTAATACGCGGAAAATCCCCAAATTCAGTTTTTTCTGGGTCGAAGGACACTCAATGACCTGTCTAGAAAATTTCCCCAGTCTTGTGATCGAAGCTACGGTGTAATAGTTTATCGAAATGTGGCAAACCTGAACCCAAATAGGGATGAACTCAAAATAATCCGACAGAGGATTTTTATCTCATCTTTCCAATGCTAAAGTCCACCAATTGTAGCTGTATATCCTTTTTTTGAGGATCTCCTCCATATCATGCTCATATCAAAAGATAAATTGGAATTTTTATTTCGAGAGAGCAACTCCTCTTATCCAGACGTAGAATTGCTATTTCATGGGAATATCTAAAATTAATTATGACAACTTTAGGCAATCAGGGTTTAAGGTTCTTCCCACCACACATAATAAATTCTTCTCAGTTAAACAAAATTGAAGAAGGTCTGGTAAGGAGAAGGGTTCATCCTCCTCTTCTAAAGAGATAGTCATAAATGTTCTGTATACTTGATGAATATATCTCCTTTTGATACCAACAGATTCATTTGAAAAAGTAATTAAGATTTGTGTTATTCATTTTTTTTTTTGAAGAATTTTGCAAAAAACTCTAAGAGATACGATTTTTGGATACATTTTAGGACGAAAAAACATTTTAATTTCTTAGATTTTAGTTAAAAAATTTTTACTACCCACTAATCCTGTTTTAAAAATGAAGCCACATTAAAAAAAATAAGTCCA
This sequence comes from Pugionium dolabratum, assembly GCA_018901945.1. NCBI lineage: Eukaryota > Viridiplantae > Streptophyta > Magnoliopsida > Brassicales > Brassicaceae > Pugionium > Pugionium dolabratum. The sequence goes on from JAEVFF010000275.1 coordinate 416,100, forward strand.
AAAGAGGGAACCTTGATCATATCAGTCTCATGTTTTCAAAAATTTTGTTGTCTCAAATTTTCCTTAAATTCTGTGATAATTTTAACATATTTTAAATTCAAAACTAATTTGTAGTGAGTTGATTGATCCATATCACTTAGTTTTTTTGTGTAAAGTAAATTAAATCTTAAAGAATTTTAAAGAAATCCTATTTGACTAAGCTGGGAGAATGCTAGAAATTTCAATACTAAAAATAATATTTCTATTGCTAGTAAAATCGGGTTTGAGGATTATAAATGTTTTGTATTCATTATTTACATGTGTGATAATTGAAAAACTTAGAAAAAAGATATTAACTCCAATTTTTGTTTCACATTTTGCATACGATTACTTTGAATTCACAATATTAGTCTCGTCTCAATTTCAGATGTGAGCTTCTAATGTTAATTTTACTTTTGTAGAATTTATATTAGAGCATGCTTTCCAGGATGTGTAAAGTACCTCAATGGTTATGCTAACAAAACCATTGAATAAAGATAGAGTTTGAGTTACCTAAATAGTGGCGAGAAAACTCGATTAGTAGTAGAACACTGTGTAATGGGCTTTTTTTGCAACCAAATTTTCCATAAATTTATTTTATCACAATTTTAGTGATGTACTAGCGAGAAATTACTGAACAATTTAAAACAATTATTGTTAATTCGTTAAAAAAAATTTGACTCCAAAATTCCTTTTTAATTTACAACAAATATTGTTTTTTCATAAAAATTAGATATTTTTCGTAAATATGGTGCTAATTTACAAGAATAAGCAAAAAATATTAGATTTTTTTAAAATTATTTCCTCATAAATTCTTTGATAATTAGCAATAGATTTACGATGAATTTATAATTCTTTTTATTAAAACAATATCAATTGTTAATTTATTGTAAATCTAGTTTTTCAATTAACAAAAATAATAACGATTACTCGCAAATTCGATGTAAATTCATTAGTTAACTAAAATACAAAATTCCGCATCAGAAGTTTGTCAAAATCACATGTAATATATATATACTAACCTATAACTATTAACCAACACATTAACTATTCAACAAATTAACTATTGCTAAAACTCTCTATCACCATCCATCAACTATAAGGTGGTCGTGGGGTTTCAGTATGATATATATGAGACCTGAGAAACTAATAATGATAATGTCCGGTCAATTATGATAAATCTATATTAACAGTGGATTATAATATGCATAATGGTGAATAAAAAAAGAAAGGAATGGATTTTCATAGGTGAAGAAGGTTTTGATAATGATAATGAGGTCCATCAAGAAAACTCACACTTGTTCTAGAATATAACTAAATTTCCTATTTAATTGGAATATATAATGAGTCTTCTAAATCTTTTGAAGTGTTGTAAAATTTGATTTGAAAAATTATTTTTGATGTTATACGATCTTCAAAAATTTCTCTTGTAAAATTTTGAATGTAAGAAATTTTTAAATGTTAAAATTAGAGTCAGATTTTTAATTTATTGAATGACTATATTCAAATGTTCAAAAATTAAATTATAAGGAGAATAAAAAAAAGTATACCACCACAACAAGATGATTATTTTATTCATATATGATAAAGAGAAACATGCAATAGACAGACACAGACAACGACAAACGACATTGACACAAAAATAAAAAAAAAGATAGAAACGATATTATTTGAGAAAATATGCTGAAAAAAACCAAATACTTTTTAGAATTTGTTCCCTGACTTCACTTTTATGACTTCCTCTTTTGAGCATATGAATATTTTCTTCACCATATTGCAAAACTCGCTAAATAAAAATCCCAAAACTTTGTATTAATATACTTATTAATATATAAAAAAAAAAAGAAGAGAGGAGAGATGTGTGAACTTACAGCCATGGATCATCTCCAAGAAGCCTTATATCTCCTTCACAGTCTGCAAAAACTATTTCCCATTGATTACGAGTCTGCAACTCGCCTTTGAGATCAAAGAGCTTCTCAAGTTCTTGTATGAGTTGATTATATCCATCAAATATTGATAAATCCAAAACTCTAACTATAGCTACATCTTTCATATGAACCTGTGAATTAAAAATAGATGTTGTCTTGTAAACTTAACACATAATATTACGTTGTCTTGTAATGGATTCATAAAATATAAGCTCAAATTCTTGTAAATTGAATGATTTTGTCATACCTTTGTCCGGATTCTAGTAGAATTGATTTGTGTGGTGCACACAGTTTTAGGGGATGCTATAGTTTGGTTTTTTTCTTCAAACAATTCGACATTTTCACTATTTTGATATGGGTCATTTGGTTCGATGTGACTCGTTAGATCAACTCCAAATAATCTGCAACTAGTGACTGAGGAGCTCTTGCTTGATTCTCCAATTTCTTGACCTTGAATCAATGAAGGATTCCATAATTTCATTGATGTTGATCCTATAAACAAACAAAATTAGATTTTTTAAATAATTTAAAAGCATAAAATTTTCATATATTTTTTTATTTTACCAATAATTTCATTAATTTGACGGGCACGTTTGTTGTTGAGTAAAATGGATTGAGGAATATTTGAAGATGTTGAATGCTCAATTTCCCATGGTGAAACATTAGAAGGTCTTACAATTGGTGCATGCTCATCCCATTGCACCTATATAATAAAAAAGATTGAGAAATGTTATTTATTATATTTTTTAAATTGATATTCTTACAAAAAAATGAAGTTTGAAAACATTTTTTACTTCTAGACTTCGCCATTCCGAATTTTTCCAATGGGGAGAAAAATCTTTGTGTCCTATTACTGTCCCAATGTATCTTTGTATAATAAAAAAACATTAGTAAACATATTTTAAAAATATAATATATATGTATTCAATTTTTTACCTTGTTTCAGTAAAATCTTTACCCTCAAATCGCATTGTAAACTTTGAACCCACATGAAATTTGTTGTTCACTGCATCTATAAATTTTTCATAGTTGACAACGAATTGGCTTGATCTAATATTATACAAGAAAACCAATATATAAGTATACTTGTTTGAAGAAACTAATCCATGATATATCATATAGACTAATATAATGGGTGATAGTTACCTTGGCCTATAGAACACATCGAACATACATTTGGTAGTAATAGCATTCAATATCGAACCAATTACTCCATGATAAACATTCTCTGTTGATATGACTGATGAAGTTTTCTTGCGATATTGTTTTGTTGCTCTTCTGATTCCAATTCGTGATTCTCCATTCTCCCCTCTTGAACAAGAAAGTAATTTAGTTCCAAAATCTAAGAAATAAAAGAGATGTAAAATGGTGAAAATGTATACCTAAGGAATACAAAAGAGTCTCCAGCTACCAATTTTTTTTCTGCCACGAACACATTCCAACCAGTTGTGAAAAGATGCCTCCGTGGATTACCTACTCGAATTTTTGTCGAAAAATGAAGACTAGTATTCACTTATTATAAGGTTTAATATAAGATTATAGATAAAAAATCATTCCTTACCTCTAAAAACATGTTTAAATTTCCATTCATAGTTATTCAAATCTTTAGCGACTAGTTCTTGACTCGGTGTTAGCTGAGACATGTCCTAGAAATTTAATAGAAAAATTATTTATATGAAAACTTAAAATAGAGTCAAATGTGAGATCATTTGGTGAAGTACCAGTGGAGGAAGACATTCATTGGCATGTTTTCTCTTGATAGAGCATCCACCATGAGAGTTTGTATCAGATGCAGTTAGGATCTTAGTAAAAGTATGATAGTTTGGTCTTTCTTGATTGTCATTACGAACATTGACTCTAACTTGCTAGAAAATTATAATTTTAGAAGAAAAAAAATTATTTAATACAGAATATATGAAGAAAATTCTAGTAAATTAAAAAAATACAATTTTAAGCTTTGTTACTCACAGCTATTTCTGGTAGCAATGTAATTTCTGCATAAATCTCATCTGTATCATTGTCTACCTAAATTCAAAAATTAAAAAATATAACAAATAGTCATGGTAGAATCCAAAATAGCTAATTTGAATTCTCTTAAACAACATTATGAATATAAAAATACATACCTTAAGTTGAACACCGATAACATTACATAGAAGCTTAGAAGGAATATCAAAATGTGGCTTTATTTGATCTAAACCTTCTTCTAAAAAGCACTCAATCTAAAATAATACCATAAGTTACATATCACAAACCAAAACGGAATAATTAACAGAGAAAGAGATTGATAAAGAACTTACATTTTCAATGTGTCCTTGAGGAAAATAGTAAACTTTCTCTCCATATTTTGGAAGATCAAACAGAGGTCCAACACATAACTTCCATAACTCTTCGTACAAATAGTTCTTTGCTTCATCAACAACTAAAAAAAATATCACCTAAGTATGCTCACAAACAAAACATAAGTCCAAAAGTTCTCACTCATACCTAAATATTCAGGCTGTGCGTTAACCTGGTTACTCGCCATTCAATCTTCTCCAAGCATTTGAATTTCCATAAACACATGAAACATAAATGATCTATGTTTTTATTTAAATTTTTTAAATTATATTTTCAGATAAAATGAAATCCAAAAGAGACTCACACTTGACAATTGAACGTAGTGATTGCATTTATAACAAAGGAAATACAATAAAAGATTACACAAATTTTATGATAACCTTACAATTTATATATTGTTAATTAATAAATAAGTATGCCAAAAACTAATGTACTTTGAGAAAAAAGTGAATAACAATTCTTTTTAAAACACTATAAATTATCTTGTCTTATAAATAATTATTATTTCAAAAATTTTACCATAGATTTTTGATTAATATTTTTTAAGTGAAACAACTTATTCTAGTTTTTAAGGGTTTATATATTTTATAAGAAAACCATACATGAATTTCAAAAAACAAATCTGAACAAACAAGTTTAATCTAGATATTAAAGTTTTTTCCGCTTAAAACTTTTATATAAATAGTAAAATATATAAATATCTATGTTATGGATTCAAAAACAGTAAAAAGATGAGTATGCATAAAATAAGATAAATATCATAGTACCTTTTCTTATGAATTGGTTAGAAATTCTTGAAAACTACTCGAATTTGTCTTTTTATCTTCAAACGGTGTTCATTTATTTTTGTTTTGTAAAATTTTTACGACATGCATGTATTTATAGGTAAAGCGGAACCGACATTTTACATTTAATGTTTTTACAATTTACGCTTTTGACTATAAATCTTAATAACAATACCAAAATAAAAGTTATATGGTCAAATAATAATTTCTTAGAAATAGCGAAAGTTCTTTAATTTCGATTCATTATGTTAACAAAAAAATATAGACAGTTGTAAATAAAACGTTATCATTTCATATTCCAACTTAAACATTGTATGATTTTCCTTAAATCCGATAAAGATAGAATCGTTCGTTTCTTCATTCGCAGAAAGTCAACTATATTTTTTAGGAAATTGATTATCAAGATTTTGAATTCGGTTATGAATAATTGGTAAAGTCATTATCTTTGGTGAATGCCTATTTTTCTCATATATTCAAATGAATTTGATGTATTTTAAGATAGATCTTTTTATTTTTTTTTATTTTTTTTTCTATTTTCTCTTATTTTAGCAAGTTAAAAATCTTAAGAAAAATTGTTTAGATATTTTTTTATAAAACAATATTTGTAAATAATTTCATCCAGTTAGAGAAATTAATCAAATTTTTTGTTAATCCTCAGAAAAATAAAACATATACTTTAAATGTTGTGGAGAAATAATAGAAAATTCGTATAATTGTTTATAAAGTCAGAGTGACTGACGTTTGAAAACTCAAAAATTTTACGCTTATAGTTTAAATCCCAAACTAGAATAATTAACATTATAAACCATTATAAACCATCAAAGTAAATATTTACTTACGCACTATCATTAACAAACGGTAAACAAACACGCTTTTTAAATGCAAATCTTTGAGGTTTAAATTTTAAAATGTCAGTGCATACCACATTAAAAGAAATTTATACAAGTATTGTTATTGTAATTACTATTAATAGTACTAGGTGATAGTATGCGTGGTATGCACGGATTATATTTTTCATTATTGTATTTAATTATTTTTTTAACTATTTAATTTTAAAATATCTTTATTTTTAGTCACTAAAACCCTTATCTTTTACCCGAGTGATTTACTTTTATGATCGGTGACTTTGTAGAATTTTTTACCGCATATTGACCAGAAATTGTTTTACCTTGTAAACTGAGTTAGCCTTCAAAATATGTTCGAATCAATATTTTTGCCGAAATGAATCCTTGTACTGCATTGGATTATGTTTTTTCATTATTGTTTTTTGGTCGGTGAATCATATACCATTTTTATGGTTGGTGGATTTGCAAAATTCTATTTATTAGAAATTTGATTCATTAAACTTACTAAAATTTCTAGAATTGGTGGATTTGCAAAAATCTATTTATTAGAAATTTGATTCATTAAACTTACTAAAATTTCTAGAAACTTTTACAAACACCAATTATTTAGCATTTTTTTTGTAAGTGAATCATAAATTTCTAAATATTTTAGCAAGTTTTAGAAAATTTTAGAAACACTAACTTTTTACCCGTATTGACCATAAATTTTTTAACTTTTAGAATGAGTTAGCCTTCAAAATATGTTCAAACTGAAAAATGTCGAAATGAATCATTGTGCTGCATTGGATTGTATAATTTTAAATCAGATATACAGTAATTTTAAAAAATATAATAATATATTCGATAAAACTATAATATATTTTAAAATAAAAACACAAGAACACATTGGAAAAAATCTTAAAACACACATATTTCTCTTGATGAGGAAAAAAACTAAATTCGGAAGTTATTTATTATAGAACTACAATATAATATTTATAAGTAATCAAAATAGAAATTAAACAAAAAGAAAATATAGTGTGTCATATATCAATTTTGTATATAATAGAATAAAAATATAATAAGAGAAATTAAGAAATGAAAATGAGAAAGTATAAAAAAGAAATCGAGGAAAGAAGAAAAGTAAGCTTCATAAACATATCTTTATGTCAAATAGTAGCATTTTTAAACCCATGAGTGTTTTGTATTTGTTAAAATTCTGGGCTTCCAAAAAAAAAGAAAGTATGATCAATATTTATACATTGCAAAAATCTCTATCAAAATCGTCGAAAAAGGTGAAAAATATGAGGGTGAGAAGCGGAGTAAGAATTATTTTATGTCATGATTAGCTTTTAGGAATTGTGTGCAAGATTTGTGACCGATATAGAAGTTGGTGTTTTATGATGTTGGTAAATGAAGGTCATTATTATGAGGATAGTGGCCAGTAACATGTGAGTTAGTGGTGTAAATAAAACAAAACAGTTATTAACTTTAATTGTTTAAATAAATGTAAATCAGGAGGAGTAAGTGGTCTAGTGGTTGTACCACCTCTACGTCCATCGCATAGGTGTGGAGTTCGACTCCACCGTCCCTCGTAGGAGGGTGATAAATTTTCGTATGAAGATATTGGACTATTGGGTCGGGCCGTTGTGGCCTAGTGACAAAAAAAACAGTGCAAATCTAATTGACTAAAATTATGTTGAATGTTTAATAATTTAAAGGTTTAATTGTTGGATAAATAATTATAAATTTGGTAACTGAAAGTAATTATTATGAGGGTAGTGGTCAATTATAGGTGAGTTAGTGGGGGTGAAGAAAACAATTATTAATTTTTAATTGTTTAAATAAGTGTAATTCTAATCAAAATTATGTTGAAATTTTAATAATTTGAAGGATAATTGTTGAATAGATAATTATCATTTTTGAATAAAATAATGGAAAATTGCTAAAAATGACCTAAAACTTGCTTCCAAATGCAAGTTTAACCTGTATGAAAAAATTCTTGCAAAACTAACCCATGTTGGTAAGGAAATTACAAAACACTCCTTTTGACTAAAAATAATATAAAAATATCAATTACATTTTAGTCCCTACGTTGCGTGCTTTATTGGGATAAAAGTAAACTTTTCAAGAAGTGAGTTTTGGTAATCAGAAACAAAGCACACTTCTCAACAAGTCTGATTTGTAAACAAAAAACCCGTATAGTTCTTGAGAAATGTGATTTGTAAACAAGTCTGATTTGTTATTATGTGTTGTGGGTTAATACTTGATGTTTATATAGGACATATCATGTTAGAATTTGAAATATCATGTGATAAATTTGAAAATTTAGATTTGCAAATTTTTAATAGAAAATTGTATTAGTTATGTATTTCCTTACATATCTTTACCATATTCATCCATTTTTTAACAAAATTTTCGCATATATAGTGAAGATTATTATTTAGAGTTTAGGGTTACGCAGACTTCTCGAAAATTCTGTCATAGATTTAACAAAGAAGTCTTCCCGAGAAGTCTGCACAAATCAGAAATTATATTCAACTAAACCTGTTTTGTTCAATTTAGAGTTCAGGGTTGTGGAGACTTCTCGAGAAGTCTGCACAAACCAAAATTTAACCAACCTGTATCGTATCAAATTTTCAAAGCAGACTTCTCCAGAAGTTTGCAAAAACCAAGAATTTCATCAAACCAGAATTTCAATTTAACCTTATCGAAATTTAGAAAGCAGACTTCTCGGGAAGTCTACTTTAGAAGGAAAATACAAAGCAGACTTCTTGTGAAGTCTGCTTTGGAATTTCACTTCAGTTAAATTAAAATTTCACCAAACCAAAATTTTAATTTAACCTTACCGACATGTACTAAACAGACTTCTCAGGAGGTCTACTTTCTGTTTCATATACAAACCATACTTCTCTGGAAGTTTACACAAACGGAAAATTGAAAAAATTGTAACTTAAATTTAACATAACCAAATTCATAACTTTTAACCTTACCAAATTTTACCCTCCGTATATAAAGAAGGTAACCATAAAATTTTACCATAATTTCATTTCCAAAAAAAAATGGGAGTCTCCATCCTCCAAAAAATTAATACGAGGTAAATCTTCTCCTTTTCTCTCTTTACCTTTCCTTTTTTCTTCTTCTTTTCTTCTCATGTTCTTTCTCATCTTGTTTATTTTGTAGATCTGGAAAAAAAATCAAGAGATATGAAAAAATATAATTTTTTTGTTTATATGGTTTTGTCTTTGTTTTAGAATATTTTTATTGTTTACATCTTTTGCTATTTTTCTAATATTCTTTCACATCTTCTATTGTTGTAGATCTAGAAAAAAAATTCAAAAGATCTAAAAATGTATGTTTGTTACTTTTATTAGTTTTTAAGTTTTTCAAAAAGATTTTTTAGAGATTTTTGTTGTTTTTGTTGTTTTTTAATCTTTTTTCCTATATTCTTATCTTATTTCTCATCTTCTCTTGTTGTATATCTGGAAAAAGAAGTTAAGAGATATACAAAAAGTAAGTTTGTGGTTTTCGTGGTTTTTTAACTGTTATTTAATGGTTTTTAAATTTTAGATGCTTTTTTTTAGTTTTTCAAAAGATGTTTGCGATTTATGGTGGTTTTACAGTTTTTTGTGGTTGTTTTGAGTTTTTTTTCGTATGTTTTTGAGTTTTACATTTTTTTTGAATCGATGATTATTCGTGTTGCATACTTCATTACAAGCTGCAGATTTTAGTTGAAGACTTCATATCACGTTTTTAAAAGTTTTAGATGGTGGTTTTAAGGTTTTCAATGGTTTGTTTTAAGATTGTGAACTGTTGTTTTGAGATTTATGTTTGTTTTTTTTTGAGTTTTTAGCAGTTTCACATTAGTTTTGAAATGATGGTTTTGCAAGACCTAAACGGACATAATTTATTACAAGTTGTAAATTTCACATGCAAATTTTATTACAAGTTGCATACTTCACTTGCAAACTTCATTACTATTTACAGACTTTGTTTGTGTTTTTTTCATATGTAAATTAGCTTTTATAGAGTTTATTGTACCTATCACTATCTTCCATCACTACACCTTTTCAGTTAATTTTTAATCAACTTTTGGAAACTTACAGTAAGCTTTTAGTTGTATATCAATTACCTACCACTCTGTTCAGGTCAAATCATATGGAACTTCAGTCAGTTATTGCAGACTTCAAATAGTATTGTCTACAATTCAGTAAATTATTTTGTGTTTTAAATAATTTTTAAAAATTGAAAACAATACAAATATTTTTGTATTTTCTGTATTTTATTATCTATTTTGATGTTTTTCTAATTAGTACTTTGTATACTCAAAAATTACAAAATGATAACTATTTTAAAACACAAATATTATTATACAATTTCATAAGCACTTTTATACACAATTAAAACTTAGTGCATACTTCTTAATAACAAGACAAAGCAAGAGAATTGAATGAAAAACAATAAATTTATGATCTCCAAAATCTAAATATATATCTTAACAATTCCATTAAAAGACAAAGTTAACTAAAAATGTTATTCCTCCTCTTTGATTATCCACATAAAAAATTCATGCCTCTATCATATTCCACTCTCCATATACAACAAATATTTGGACCATTATGTGCAATACAACTAATGAATTTTACTAGATCATCGTAGACATATTACATGATTTGTATTTTCTTTACAAAGTAGACTTCTCAAGAAGTCTGCTTTGTATTTCACTTACAAAGCACACTTCTCCAAATGCCTGCTTCGTATTTCATTGACAAAACATACTTTTCGAAAAGTCTGTTTTATCGAGGAAAAAACTGATTTGATGACAAAAAATGAAAAATTTGCAATTGAGCAAGTGTTTTTCTAAAGCAAACTTCTCAACAAAAAACCGGTTTTATGACAAAAAAGAAAAATTTGCAATTGACCAAGTGTTTTTCCAAAGCGGATCTCGAGAAGTTTACTAAACAAAACCGCTTTGATGACAAAAAAAAAAGAAAAGAAAAAGATTTGTCATTGACAAAGTGTTTTTCTGAAGCAAACTTCTTGACAAGTCTATTTGTCAGAAATAAAAACCATTTTGATAACAAAAAAAAGAAAATTTGTAATTGACCAAGTGGGTTTTCCAAAACAAACTTCTCGAAAAGTGTAATTTGTCGAAAAAACCGCTTTTGTGACAAAAAGGTTAGTTTTCTTCAATTGACCATGATTTTTTTCCAAAGAAAACTTCTCGAAAAGTCTATAAGATTTATTCCGATCAAAATAGAATTCCAGAGAAGTCTGTTTTGGAAAACATTCATGGTCAATTACACAAAACTAACCTTTTGTCATCAAAACAGTTTTTTTTATTGACGGAGCAGACTTTTCAAGAAATCTGTTTTGATAATGAAATACAAAGTAGACTTTTCGAGAATGCTGCTTTGATAATGAAATACAAAGCACACTTTTCGAAAAGTCTATGATCTGGAACAAAAAAATCATAGCCAAAACACGAAAACTAACCTTAGATCTTGAATTTTAAGCTGAGTGACTTCAAAGATGACCGATATAGACTTCCAAAAGGTTGTTTTAACGGATAGTGATGATGTTTTGCAAATTTGGAAGCTTTTGAAGATAGTGTGAGGAGAGAAATTGGAAGAAAATATATGAGAAAATGAAAGAGCTTGAGATGAATGGATTTGATGAAGAAATAGAGCTAAATGGTGGGTGTGTCAATTGCACTAAGAGCTCCTAACAACCACGAAAATGATGGTTGTGTGCAATGAAGAATATGACGTTTTCGTACTATTTTTGAAACGTTTGTTCATAATGGTTTTTTTATATTTAAAATAAAATTAACTATAAGGTAATGACAAAAGTTATAAATAAAATTATTGTTTAATGATAAAAAAGAGATACAATGTTAGTTTTGCAAAAATAAGTTTAAAAGGGTTAAACGTGCAAATGAACAAATGTTTTAGGTCATTTTTGCAAATCACCCTTCTTTTTCAAACACTATAAATGATCTTTTTTTTAAAAAATATTTATTATATTTCAAAATTTTTACTATATGTTTTTGATTAATATTTTGTAATTGAAACAACTTATTCTAGTTCTTTAAGGATTTATATATTTTGTAAGAAAACCATACAAGAATTTCGAAATACAAATCTCAACAAACAAGTTTAATATGGATATTAAAAATTTTCTGTTTAAAACGTTTATATAAATAGTAAAATATATAAATAACTATGTTATGCTTTCTAAAACAGTAAAAAGATAAGTAGGTATAAAATAAAATAAATATCATAGTACCTTTTCTGATGAATTGGTTAGAAATTTTTGAAAACTACTTGAATTTATCTTTTTTTTTTATCTTCAAACGGTGTTCATTTATTTTGGTTTGTAAAAACTCTGATACGTTACGTATGTATTTATAGGTAAAGCCGAACCGGCATTCCACATTTAATGTTCTTAAAATTTATAATTTTGACTATAAATCTTAATAACACTACCAAAATAAAAGTTATACGGCCAAATAATAATTTTTTAAAAATTGCAAAAGTTCTTTTATTTCGTTTCAATATGTTAACAAAAAATAAAAGGTTATCACTTCATATCCCACCTTAAAAATTGTATGATTTTCCTTAAAACAGAAAAAGATAGAATGTTTCGCTTCTTCATTCGTAGAAAGTCAACTATATTATTTTAGAGAATTGATTATCATGATCTTGAATTCGGTTATGCATAATTGATATAGTCATTATCTTTGATGAGAGGCTAGTTTTCTCCAATATTCAAATGAATTTGATGTATTTTAAGATAAATGTTTTTTTATGTATTCTCTTATTTTAGAAAGTTAGAATTAAGAAAATTGTTTTAGATATTTTCATAAAAAACATATTTGTGAATAATTTAATCCCGTTAGAGAAATTAATAATCTTTTTTGTTAATGCTCACAAAACACTACAATTTAAATGTTATGGAGAAATAATAGAAAAATCGTATAATTGTTTATAAAGTGAGAGTGACTAATATTTAAGCCTCAAAAGTTTTACACTTACACTTAAATCTCAAACTAGAATAATTAACATTAGAAACCATCAAAATAAATCTTTACTTATGGGCTATCATTATTATTAACGGAACAATAAATATCATTAACGGAATATTAAATGTTGTTAACAAAAGGTAAACACTTTTTTAACTACAAATCTTTGAGGTTTAAACTTTAAAATGTCAATGTATACCACTTTGAAAGACATTTATACAGTTATTGTTATTGTAATTACTATTAATATTATTAATTCAACATATTGTTTATAATTAATAACTAAAATATAGAAAAACAAGAAAAAAATAATTTTCCTTGGAAGACTCGGTTATTATCTAAAATTGTTCTTGCATTATTGTCTATATCTTCTTCGCATTGTATCATCATTTATGTGACATTTTCATATGCATATATCATACTGACTCTGATTTCACTTACAAAACAAACTTCTTTAGAAGTCTCCTTTATATTTCCTTGACAATGCAGAACTTTATCGAGGAAAAATTTACAATATACCAAGTGTTCTTTCAAAACACACTTCTCAAGAAGTCTGATTTATCAGGAAAAAGACCACTTTTATGACAAAAAAGGAAACATTTGCAATTGACTAAGTGTTTTTTCGAAGCAAACTTCTCAATAAGTATGCTTCGTCGGGAAAAAACCGCCTTGGTAACAAAAAAAGAAAAAAATTTGTAACTAATCAAGTGTTTTTTCAAAAGTAGACTTCTCTTTGACAAGAAAAAAACCGCTTTGGTGACAAATAAAGTTACATTTCTGCAATTGACCATGCATTTTTTCCAAAGCAGATTTCTCGAGAAGTCTGATTTGTCTGGAATAAATCTTGTACACTTTTCGAGAAGTATACTTTGGTGACAAAAATGGTTAGTTTTCTGAAATTGTCTATTAATTTTTTCCAAAACAAACTTCTCGAAAATTTTGCTTTGGTGATAAAAAAATTTAGTTTTCCGCAATTGACCACGAAGTTTTTCTAAAGCAGATTTCTCAAAAAGTTTGTTTTGATAACAAAAAGGTTAGTTTTCTACAACTGACCATGAATTTTTTCCAAACCAGATTTCTTGAAAAGTCTGTTTTGACCGCAATTAATCTCGCAGACTTCTCAAAAAGTCTACTTTGATGACAAAAAGGTCATTGTTTTGCAATTGACCATGAATTTTCATCAAATCAGACATGTCGAGAAGTCTATGAAATTTATTCCGATCAAGACAAATTTCTCGAGAAGTCTGCTTTTGAAAACGTTCATGGTCAATTGCATAAAACTAACCTATTTTTCATCAAAACAGACTTCTCGAGAAGTCTGTGAGATTTATTCTGATCAAAGAAGACTTCTAAAAATGTTCATGGTCAATTGCAGAAAACTAATCTTTTGTCATCAAAGCAAACTTCTCGAGATGTTTGCAAGATTTATTACAATCAAAGCAGACTTCTCGAGAAGTCTGCTTTGGAAAAAATTCATGGTCAATTACAGAAATCTAACATTGTCCACTAAAGCAGACTTCTCGAGAAGTATGCGAGATTTATCCCGTACAAAGCAAACTTCCTGAGATATCTACTTTGGAAAAAATTCATGGTAAATTGCAGAAAACTAACCTTTTTGTCATCAAAACGGGTTTTTTATTGATAAAGCAGACTTATTGAAAAGTCTTCTTTGATAATGAAATACAAAGCAGACTTCTCGAAAAGTTTGCAATCTGGAACAAGAAAATCATAGCTAAAAGACAAAAACTAACATTGGATCTTGATTTAAAGCTAAGCGACTTCAAAGATCACCAATATAGACTTCTAGAAGCTTGTTTAACAGATAGTGATGATATTTTGCAAATTTAGAAGCTTTTGAAGATAGTGTGAGGAGAGAAATTGGAAGAAAATATGAGAGAAAATGAAAGAGGTTGAGTTGAATGAGATTTGATGAATGAATAGAGATAAATGGTGGGTGTGTTGATGGTATTAAGAGCTCCTAACAACAATGACAATGGTGGTTGTGTGCAATGAAAAAGATGTCATTTTTGTAATAGTTTTGAAAAGTTTTTTTATAATAGTCTTTTTGAATTTTTTTTTCAAATTAATTATAAGGTAATGGCAAAATAGTAAATATAATTATTGTTGAAGGATTAAAAAGAGATGAAAGGGGGCTAAACTTGCAATTGGAAAAAAAATTTTAAGTTATTTTTGCAAATCAGCCCAATAAATAATTACATAATATCGTTATTTTCTCATTTGTTTGTGTTTCTCTTATTTTTTGTTCTCATTTGTTTGCGTTTCTTTTATTTTATGTTCTCCATAATTGATGGTTTATGTATGTTTATATTATGCCCATTTGTTAAATATTGATGTTTCTTTTTTGGAAGAATTATTGGATTTGGATACAGCAAGTCATCTTATCCGGACGTAGAATTGCTATTTCATGGGAATATGTAAAATTAACGATGACAACTTTAGGCAATCAGGGTTTAACGTTCTTCCCACCACAGTTAATAAATTCTTCTCACTCAAACAAAATTGAAGAAGGTCTGGTAAGGAGAAGGGTTCATCCTCCTCTTCTAAAGAGATAGTCATAAATGTTCTGTATACTTGATGAATATATCTCCTTTTGATACCAACATATTCATTTGAAAAAAGTAATTAAGATTTGTGTTATTCACTTTTTTTTTTCAAGAATTTTGCAAAAACTCTAAGAGATACGGTTTTTGGATCTATTTTAGGACGAAAAAAAACACTTTAATTTCTTAGATCTTAGTTAAAAAAATTGTTTATTACCCACTGATCCTGTTTTAAAAATGAAGCCACATTAAGAAGAAAATAAATCCAAAAAGGGAACCTTGATCCTACCAGTCTCATATTTTCAAAAAATTTGTTGTCTCAATTTTTCTTAAATTCTGTGAATATTTTAACATATTTTAAATTCAAAACTAATTTGTAGTGAGTTGATTGATCCATATCACTTAGTTTTTTTTGTATAAAGTAAATTAAATCTTAAAGAATTTTAAAAGAATCCTATTAGACTAAGCTGGAAGAATGCTAGAAATTTCAAAACTAAAAATAATATTTCTATTGCTAGTAAAATCGGGTTTGAGGATTATAAATGTTTTGTATTCATTATTTACATGTGTGATAATTGAAAAACTTAGAAAAAAGATATTAACTCCAATTTTTGTTTCACATTTTGCATACGATTACTTTGAATTCATAATATTAGTCTCGTCTCAATTTCTGATGTGAGTTTCTAATGTTAATTTTATTTTTGTAGAATTTATATTGCAGCATGCTTTCTGGGATGTGTAAATTACCTCAATGGTTATGCTAACAAAACCATGGAATAAAGATAGAGTTTGAATTACCTAAATAGTGGAGAGAAAACAAGATTAGTAGTAGAACACTGTGTAATGGGCTTTTTTGCAACCAAATTTTCCATAAATTTATTTTATCGCAGTTTTAGTGATGTACTAGCGAGAAATTACCGAAAAATTTAAAACAATTATTGTTAATTCATTAAAAAACAATTTGAATCCAAAATTGCTTTTTAAGTTACAACAAATATTATTTTTCATAAAAATTAGATATTTTTCGTAAATATGGTGCTAATTTACAACGAATAAGCAAAGAATATTAGATTTTTTAAAAATTATTTCCTCATAAATTCCTTGATAATTAGCAATAGATTTACGATGAATTTATAATTCTTTTTATTAAAACAATATCAATTGTTAATTTATTGTAAATCTAGTTTTTCAATTAACAAAAATAATAATGATTACTCACAAATTCGATGTAAATTCATTAGTAAACTAAAATACAAAATTCCGCATCGAAAGTTTGTCAAAATCACATGTGTTATATATATACAAACCTATAACTATTAACCAACACGTTAACAATTCAACAAATTAACTATTGCTAAAACTCTCTATCACCATCCATCAACTATAAGGTGGTCGTGGGGTTTCAGTATGATATATATGAGACCTGAGAAACTAATAATGATAATGTCCGGTCAATTCTGATAAATCTATATTAACAGTGGATTATAATGGTGAATAAAAAAGAAAGGAATGGATTTTAATAGGTGAAGAAGGTTTTGATAATGATAATGAGGTCCATCAAGAAAACTCACACTTGTTCTAGAATATAACTAAATTTCCTATTTAATTGGAATATATAATGAGTCTTCTAAATCTTTTGAAGTGTTGTAAAATTTGATTTGAAAAATTATTTTTGATGTTATACGATCTTCAAAAATTTCTCTCGTAAAATTTTGAATGTAAGAAATTTTTAAATGTTAAAATTAGAGTCAGATTTTTAATTTATTGAATGACTACATTCAAATGTTCAAAAATTAAATTATAAGAAGAATAAAAAAAAGTATAGCACCACAACAAGATGATTATTTTATTCATATATGATAAAGAGAAACATACAATAGACAGACACAGACAACGACAAACAACATTGACACAAAAATAAAAAAAGATAGAAACGACATTATTTGAGAAAATATGCTGAAAAAACCAAATACTTTTTAGAATTTGTTCCCTGACTTCATTTTTATGACTTCCTCTTTTGAGCATATGAATATTTTCTTCACCATATTGCAAAACTCGCTAAATAAAAATCCCAAAACTTTGTATTAATATACTTATTAATATATAAAAAAAAAGAAGAGAGGAAAGATGTGTGAACTTACAGCCATGGATCATCTCCAAGAAGCATTATATCTCCTTCACAGTCTGCAAAAACTATTTCCCATTGATTACGAGTCTGCAACTCGCCTTTGAGATGAAAGAGCTTCTGAAGTTCTTTTATGAGTTGATTATATCCATCAAATATTGATAAAGCCAAAACTCTAACTATAGCTACATCTTTCATATGAACCTGTGAATTAAAAATAGATGTTGTCTTGTAAACTTAACACATAATATTACGTTGTCTTGTAATGGATTCATAAAATATAAGCTCAAATTCTTGTAAATTGAATGATTTTTTCATACCTTTGTCCGGATTCTAGTAGAATTGATTTGTGTGGTGCACACATTTTTAGGAGATGCTATAGTTTGGATTTTTTCTTCAAACAATTCGACATTTTCACTATTTTGATATGGGTCATTTGGTTGCATGTGACTCGTTAGATCAACTCCAAATAATCTGCAACTAGTGACTGAGGAGCTCTTGCTTGATTCTCCAATTTCTTGACCTTGAATCAATGAAGGGTTCCATAATTTCATTGATGTTGATCCTATAAACAAACAAAATTAGATTTTTTAAATAATTTATAAGCATAAAATTTTAATATATTTTTTATTTTACCAATAATTTCATTAATTTGACGGGCACTTTTGTTCTTGAGTAAAATGGATTGAGGAATATTTGAAAATGCTGAATGCTCAATTTCCCATGGTGAAACTTTAGAAGGTCTTAGAATTGGTGCATGCTCATCCCATTGCACTTATATGATAAAAAAGATTGAGAATGTTATTTATTATATTTTTTAAATTGATATTCTTACAAAAAAATGAAGTTTGAAAACATTATTGACTTCTAGACTTCGCCATTCCGAATTTTTCCAACGGGGAGAAAAATCTTTGTTTCCTGTTATTGTCCCAGTGTATCTTTTTGTAATGAAAAAACATTAGTAAACATATTTTAAAAACATAATATATATGTATTCAATTTTTTACCTTGTTTCAGTAAAATCTTTGCCCTCAAATCGCATTGTAAACTTTGAACCCACATGAAATTTGTTGTTCACTGCATCTATAAATTTTTCATACTTGACAACGAATTGGCTTGATCTAATATTGTACAAGAAAACCAATATATAAGTATACTTGTTTGAAGAAACTAATCCATGATATATCATATAGACTAATATAATGGGTGATAGTTACCTTGGCCTATAGAACACATCGAACATACATTTGTTAGTAATAGCATTCAATATCGAACCAATTACTCCATGATAAATATTCTCTGTTGATATGACTGACGAAGTTTTCTTGCGATATTGTTTTGTTGCTCTTCCGATTCCAATTCGTGATTCTCCATTGTCCCCTCTTGAACAAGAAAGTAATTTAGTTCCAAAATCTAAGAAATAAAAGAGATGTAAAATGGTGAAAATGTATACCTAATGAATACAAAAGAGTCTCCAGCTACCAATTTTTTTTCTGCCATGAAAACATTCCAACCAGTTGTGAAAAGATGCCTCCGCGGATTACCTACTCGAATTTTTTTCGAAAAATGAATACTGGTATTCACTTATTATAAGTTTTAATATAAGATTATAGATAAAAAATCATTTCTTACCTCTAAAAACATGTTTAAATTTCCATTCATAGTTATTCAAATCTTTAGCGACTAGTTCTTGACTCGGTGTTAGCTGAGACATGTCCTAGAAATTCAATAGAAAAAAATATTTATATGCAAACTTAAAATAGAGTCAAATGTGAGATCATTTGGTGAAGTACCAGTGGAGGAAGACATTCATTGGCATGTTTTCTCTTGATAGAGCATCCACCATGAGAGTTTGTATCAGATGCAGTTAAGATCTTAGTAAAAGTATGATAGTTTGGTTTTTCTTGATTATCATTACGAACATTGACTCTAACTTGCTAGAAAATTATAATTTTAGAAGAAAAAAAATTATTTAATACAGAATATATGAAGAAAATTCTAGTAAATTAAAAAATACAATTTTAAGCTTTGTTACTCACAGCTATTTCTGGTTGCAATATAATTTCTGCATAAATCTCATGTGTATCATTTTCCATCTAAATTCAAAAATTAAAAAATATAATAAATAGTAATGGTAGAATCCAAAATAGCTAATTTGAATTCTCTTAAAAAACATTATGAATAAAAAAATACATACCTTAAGTTGAACACCGATAACATTACATAAAACCTTAGAAGAAATATCAAAATGTGGCTTTATTTGATCTAAACCTTCTTCTAAAAAGCACTCAATCTAAAATAATACCATAAGTTACATATCACAAACCAAAACGAAATAATTAACATAGAAAGAGATTGACAAAGAACTTACATTTTCAATGTGTCCTTGAGGAAAATAGTAAACTTTCTCTCCATATTTTGGAAGATCAAACAAATGTCCAACACATAACTTCCATAACTCTTCGTACAAATAGTTCTTTGCTTCATCAACAACTAAAAAAAATATCACCTAAGTATGCTCACAAACAAAACATAAGTCCAAAAGTTCTCACATACAAAATTTCCATTTTAGATATTGGATTGTAGAGCATAATAATCACCAATCATTAATAAATTTTATTTATATGATGTCTTAACTCAAAAAAGTAAATAAATTTGTGTTTTAAAAAATTTGACTATTAACTTCTTAATCTTTTTTTTATTCATTAAAATATTTCAACACTTGAAAGTAATTTTTATTAGTTTTCGCTAATTCTGATTACTATAAGGATGTAATGTATATTGATAATATATATAAGTCTAAATGCATACATTTACTTTAATATGTAAAATGAACATATTAATTGAAATAGAATCTAGTTTAAAATTTTAAATAAACACATGAAACATAAATGATCTATGTTTTTATTTAAATTTTTTAAATTATATTTTGAGATAAAATGAAATCCAAAAGAGACTCACACTTGACAATTGAACGTAGTGATTGCATTTATAACAAAGGAAATACAATAAAAGATTACACAAATTTTATGATAACCTTACAATTTATATATTGTTAATTAATAAATAAGTATGCCAAAAACTAATGTACTTTGAAAAAAACGTGAATAACAATTCTTTTTAAAACACTATAAATTATCTTGTCTTATAAATAATTATTATTTCAAAAATTTTACCATAGATTTTTGATTAATATTTTTTAAGTGAAACAACTTATTCTAGTTTTTTAAGGGTTTATATATTTTATAAGAAAACCATACATGAATTTCAAAAAACAAATCTCAACAAACAAGTTTAATCTAGATATTAAAGTTTTTTCCGCTTAAAACTTTTATATAAATAGTAAAATATATAAATATCTATGTTATGGATTCAAAAACAGTAAAAAGATGAGTATGCATAAAATAAGATAAATATCATAGTATCTTTTCTTATGAATTGGTTAGAAATTCTTGAAAATTACTCGAATTTGTCTTTTTATCTTCAAACTGTGTTCATTTATTTTTGTTTTGTAAAATTTTTACGACATACATGTATTTTATAGGTAAAGCGGAACCGACATTTTACATTTAATGTTTTTACAATTTACGCTTTTGACTATAAATCTTAATAACAATACCAAAATAAAAGTTATATGGTCAAATAATAATTTCTTAGAAATAGCGAAAGTTCGTTAATTTCGATTCATTATGTTAACAAAAAAATATAGACAGTTGTAAATAAAACATTATCATTTCATATTCCAACTAAAACATTGTATGATTTTCCTTAAATCCGATAAAGATAGAATCGTTCGTTTCTTCATTCGTAGAAAGTCAACTATATTTTTTAAGGAATTGATTATCAAGATTTTGAATTCGGTAATGAATAATTGGTAAAGTCATTATATTTGGTGAATGCCTATTTTTCTCATATATTCAAATGAATTTGATGTATTTTAAGATAGATTTGTTTTATTTTTTTCTATTTTCTCTTATTTTAGCAAGTTAAAATCTTAAGAAAAATTGTTTAGATATTTTTTATAAAAACATATTTGTAAATAATTTCATCCAGTTAGAGAATTAATCAAATTTTTTGTTAATCCTCAGAAAAATAAAACATACACTTTAAATGTTGTGGAGAAATAATAGAAAATTTGTATAATTGTTTATAAAGTCAGAGTGACTGACGTTTGAAACCTTAAAAAATTTACGCTTACAGTTTAAATCCCAAACTAGAATAATTAGCATTATAAACCATTATAAACCATCAAAGTAAATATTTACTTACGCACTATCATTAATAAACGGTAAACAAACACACTTTTTAAGTGCAAATCTTTGAGTTTTAAATTTTAAAATGTCAGTGTATACCACATTAAAAGAAATTTATACAAGTATTGTTATTGTAATTACTATTAATAGTACTAGGTGATAGTTCGCGTGGTACGCACGGATTATATTTTTCATTATTGTATTTAATTATTGTTTTTAACTATTTAATTTTAAAATATCTTTATTTTTTAGTCACTGAAACCCTTATCTTTTACCCGAGTGATTTACTTTTATGATCGGTGATTTTGTAGAACTTTTTACCGCGTATTGACCAGAATTTTTTTAGCATTCAAAATATGTTCGAATCAATATTTTTGCCGAAATTAATCCTTGTACTGCATTGGATTATGTTTTTTCATTATTGTTTTTTGGTCGGTGAATCATATACCATTTTTATGGTTGGTGGATTTGCAAAAATCTATTTATTAGAAATTTGATTCATTGAACTTACTAAAATTTCTAGAAACTTTTACAAACACCAATTTTTTAGCAATTTTTTGTAAGTGCATCATAAATTTCTATATATTTTAGCAAGTTTTAGAAAAGTTTAGAAACACTAACCTTTTAGCAGTATTGACCATAAATTTTTTAACTTTTAAAATGAATTAGTCTTCAAAATATGTTCAAACTGAAAAATGCCGAAATGAATCCTTGTGATGCATTGGATTGTATAATTTTAAATCAGATAGATAGTAATTTGAAAAAATAGAATAATATATTAGATAAAACTACAATATATTTTAAAATAAAAACAGAAAAACACATTGGAAAATGTCTTAAAACACACATATTTCTCTTGATGAGGAAAAAAACTAAATTCGGAAGTTATTTATTATAAAACTAAAATATAATATTTATAAGTAATCAAAATAGAAATTAAACAAAAAAAAATACTGTGTGTCATATATCAATTTTGTATATAATAGAATAAAAATAGAATAAGGGAAATTAAGAAATGAAAATGAGAAAGTATAAAAAAGAAATCTAGGAAAGAAGAAAAGTAAGCTTTATAAACATATCTTTCTGTCAAATAGTAGCATTTTTAAACCCATGGGTGTTTTGTATTTGTTAAAATTCTCGGCTTCCCAAAAAAGAATAATTATGATCAATATTTATACATTGCAAAAATCTCTATTAAAATCATCGAAAATGGGGAAAATATGAGGGTGAGAAGAGGAGTAAGAATTGTTTTATGTCATGATTAGCTTTTAGGAATTGTGTGCAAGATTTGTGCCTGATATAAAAGTTGGTGTTTTATGATGTTGGTAAATTAAGGTCTTTATTATGAGAATAGTGGCCAGTAACATGTGAGTTAGTGGTGTAAATAAAACAATTATTAACTTTTAATTATTTAAATAAGTGTAAATCCAGAAGAGTAAATGGTCTAGTGGTTGTACCACCTCTACGTCCATCCCAGAAGTGTAGAGTTCGACTCCACAGTCCCTTGTAGGAGGGTGCTAAATCTTCGTATGAATATATTGGTATATTGGGTCGGCCCGTTGTAGCGCAGTGACAAAAAAATGAGTGAAAGTAATTATTATGAGGGTAGTGGTCAATTATAGGTGAGTTAGTGGGGGTGAAGAAAACTGTTACTAATTTTTAATTGTTTAAATGAGTATAAGTCTAATCGAAATTATGTTAAAACTTTAATAATTTGAAGGGATAATTGTTGAATAGATAATTATAACTTTTGAATAAAATAAGGGAGAATTACTAAAAATGATCTAAAACTTGCTTCCAAATGCAAGTTTAACCTCTATGAAAAAATTCTTGCAAAACTAACCCATGATGGTAAGGAAATTACAAAACACTCTTTTGACTAAAAATAATGTAGAAATATCAATTACATTTTATTCCCTATGCTACGTGCTTTATTAGGATCAAAGTAGACTTTTCAAGAAGTCTGTTTTGCTAATCAGAAAAAAGCACACTTCTCAACAAGTTTGATTTGTAAACAAAAAAACTCGTATAGTTCTTGAGAAATGTGTTTTGTCAGCCAAATACAAAGCAGAATTCTCAGGAAGTCTGTTTTGTTTCTGCTTAACAGACTTTTTGAGTATCCTGATTTGATAATAAATTACCGAAATCATATAAAAATCATGAAAGATATAACTTTTTTCTTAAAATTGTTATTAACACAATTTATATTTATATCAAAAGCAAATAAAAATTATAATGAATTCAAATATAAGGATATTGGATTCGATCTAATGGTATCAAATGTTTGCTAGTTTTTGTTATTATGTGTTGTAGGTTAATAGTTGATGTTTGTGTAGGAAATTTAGATTTACAACTTTTTAATGGAAAATTTTATGAGTTATGCATTTCCTTACGGGTTTACTTCCGTCAACTACACAAACTTATGCGACTAATCCTATTTCTACCCGTACTTTTGGTTCTTGCTTTAACTACATAAACTGTATTTTTCTTTCATAAATTACGCAAACTTCATAACTTCTTCTAATTGCAGAAATTCTATTAATGTTTATGCGTTAAATAGCTATTAAATCTGATTCTAATTCGAAAATATGGTTTTAACTTGGGTTTATTTTGAAATTAAAACCAGATTTTCGAAGTAAATCAAGGTTTAATAACAATTTAACGTGTAAACATTAACAATTTTTTTGTAATTGAAATAATTTATGAAGTTTATGTAGTTTACAGAAGAAAAATACAGTTTATGTAACATATAAAAGACTCAAAAAGTACGGGTGGAAATAGGTTTATTCGTATAAATTCGTGTAGTTGATAGAAGTAAACCCATTTACATATCTTTACCATATTGATCCATTTTTTAACAAAATTTTTGCATATTTAGTGAAGATTATTATTTAGAGTTTAGGGTTACGCAGAGTTCTCGAGAACTCTGCCATAGATTTAACAAAGCAGCCTTCCAAGAAGTCTGCACAAATCAGAAATTATATTCAACTAAACCGGTTTCGTTCAATTTAGAGTTTAAGATTGTGGAGACTTCTCGAGAAGTCTACACAAACCAAAATTTAACCAACCGGTATCGTATCAAATCTTCAAAGCAGACTTCTCCAGAAGTCTGCAAAAATCAAAAATTTCATCAAACCGGAATTTCAATTTAAGCTTATCGAAATTTATGAAGCATACTTCTTGGGAAGTCTACTTTGGAACGAAAATACAAAGCAGACTTCTCGTGAAGTCGGCTTTGGAAATTCGCTTCAGTTAAATTAAAATTTCACCAAACCAAAATTTTAATTTAACCTTACCGACATGTACTAAGCAGACTTCTCAGGAGGTCTACTTTCTGTTTCATATACAAACCATACTTCTCTGGAAGTCTACACAAACCGAAAATTGAAAAAATCGTAACTTAAATTTAACATTATTAATAACTTTTAACCTAACCAAATTTTATCCTCCGTATATAAAGAATATAATCCTAAAATTTTACCATAATTTCATTTCCAAACAAATGGGAGCCTCTATCCTCTAAAACAGCAATTATTAGGAAATAATCGAGTTAGAGCTGTAGCTATGAGTGCGACAGAGGGTACTACAAGGTGAATCTTCTCTTTTTATCTCTTTAACTCCCCTCTTTTTTTTCTTCTTTTCTTCTCATTTTCTTGATCATCTTGTTTATTTTGTAGATCTGGAAAAAAATCATGACATATGAGAAATGTAAGTTTTTTTGTTTATATGGTTTTGCATTTTTTGTTTTAGAATATTTTTATTGTTTACATCTTTTGCTATTTTTCTAATATTCTTTCACATCTTCTATTGTTGTAGATCTAGAAAAGAAAGTCAAAAGATCTAAAAACGTATGTTTGTTGCTTTTAGTAGTTTTTAAGCTTTTCGTGTTTTTAGAGATTTTTGTTGTTTTTGTTGTTTCTTAATCTTTTTTCCTATATTCTTATCTTATTTCTCATCTTCTGTTGTTGTATATCTGGAAAAAAGAGTTAAGACATATACAAAAAGTAAGTTTGTTATTTTCCTGGGTTTTTAACTGATATTTAAATTTTAGATGGTTTTTTTTAATTTTTCAAAAGATGTTTGAGATTTATGGTAGTTTTACAGTTTTTTGTGGTTGTTTTGAGTTTTTTTCGTACGTTTTTGAGTTTGACATTTTTTTTGAATCGATTATTATTCGTGTTGCATACTTCATTACAACCTGCAGATTTTAGTTGATGACTTCATATCACGCTTTTAAAAGTTTTAGATGGTGGTTTTAATGTTTTCAATGGTTTGTTTTAAAATTGTGAACTGTTGTTTTGAGATTTATGTTTGTTTTTTGAGTTTTTAGCAGCTTTACATTAGTTTTGAAATGATGGTTTTGCAAGACCTAAACGGACAAACTTTATTACAAGCTGTAGACTTCACATGCAAACTTCATCACAAGTTGCAAACTTCATTTGCAGACTTCATTACTAATTACAAACTTTGTTTGTGATTTTGCATATTTAAATTAGTTTTTGTACACTTTATTGTACATATCACTATCTTCCATCACTACACCTTGTCAGTTAATTTTTAATCAACTCTTGGAAACTTACAATAAGCTTTTAGTTGTATATCAATTACCTACCAATCTGTTCAGGTCAAATCATATGGAATTTGAGTTAGTTATTGCATACTTCAAACAGTATTGTGTAGACTTCAGTAAATTGCTTTGTATTTTAAATAATTTTTGAAAATTGAAAACAATACAAATATTGTTGTATTTTATGTATTTTATTATCTATTTTGATGTTTTTCTAATTAATATTTTGTATAGTTATAAAATTACAAAATGATAACTATTTTAAAACACAAATATTATTATAAGATTTCATAATCACTTTTATACACACTTAAGAACTTAGTGCATACTTTTTAATAACAAGACAAAGCAAGAGAACTGAATGAAAAACAATAAATTTATGATCTCCAAATCTAAATATATGTCTTAACAATTCCATCAAAATACAAAGTTAACTACAAATGTTATTCCTCCGCTTTGATTATCCACATAAAAAGTTCATGCCTCTATCATATTCCACTCTCCATATACAACAAATATTTGGACCATTATGTGCAATACAACTAATGAATTTTACTAGATCATCGTAGACATATTACATGATTTGTATTTTCTTTACAAAGTAGACTTCTCAAGAAGTCTGCTTTGTATTTCACTTACAAAGCACACTTCTCCAAATGCCTGCTTCGTATTTCATTGACAAAACATACTTTTCGAAAAGTCTGTTTTATCGAGGAAAAAAACTGATTTGATGACAAAAAATGAAAAATTTGCAATTGACCAAGTGTTTTTCTAAAGCAAACTTCTCAACAAAAAACCGCTTTTATGACAAAAAAGAAAAATTTGCAATTGACCAAGTGTTTTTCCAAAGCGGATCTCAAGAAGTCTGCTAAAAAAACCACTTTGATGACAAAAAAAGAAAAAGATTTATCATTGACCAAGTGTTTTTCTAAAGCAAACTTCTCGACAAGTCTGTTTCATCAGAAAAAAAACCATTTTGATAACAAAAAAAGAGAAAAATTTGTAATTGACCAAGTGGTTTTTCCAAATCAAACGTCTTGAAAAGTGTAATTTGTTGGAAAAAACCGCTTTTGTGACAAAAAGTTAGTTTTCTTCAATTGACCATGATTGTTTTCCAAAGCAAATTTCTTGAGAAGTATGCAAGATTTATTCCGATCAAAGTAGACTTCCCGAGAAGTCTACTTTGGAAAACATTCATGGTCAATTGCAGAAAACTAACCTTTTGTCATCAAAACGGTTTTTTTTATTGACAGAGCAGACTTTTCAAGAAATCTTGTTTGATAATGAAATACAAAGTAGACTTTTCGAAAATTCTGCTTTGATAATGAAATACGAGTCAGTCTTTTCGAGAAGTCTATGATGTGGAACAAAAAAATCATAGCCAAAACACGAAAACTAACATTGGATCTTGAATTTTAAGCTGAGTGACTTCAAAGATAACCGACAGAGACTTCCAGAAGGTTGTTTTAACGGATAGTGATGATGTTTTGCAAAGTTGGAAGCTTTTGAAGATAGTGTGAGGAGAGAAATTGGAAGAAAATGTATGAGAAAATGAAAGAGGTTGAGATGAATGTATTTGATGAAGGAATAAAGCTAAATGGTGGGTGTGTCAATTGCATTAAGAGCTCCTAACAACCACGAAAATAGTGGTTGTGTGCAATAGTGGTTGTGTGCAATGGTGGTTGTGTGCAATGAAGAATATGATATTTTTGTAATATTTTTGAAACGTTTGTTCATAATGGTTTCTTTATATTTAAAATAAAATTAATTATAAGGTAATGGCAAAAGTTATAAATAAAATTATTGTTGAATGATAAAAAAGAGATACAATGTTAGTTTTGGAAAAATAAGTTTAAAAGGGTTAAACTTGCAAATGGACAAATGTTTTAGGTCATTTTTGCAAATCGCCCTTCTTTTTCAAACACTATAAATGATCTTGTTTTAAAAATATTTATTATATTTCAAAAATTTTACTATATGTTTTTGATTAATATTTTGTAGCTGAAACAAATTATTCAAGTTCTTTAAGGATTTATATATTTGTAAGAAAACCATACAAGAATTTCGAAATACAAATCTCAACAAACAATTTTAATATGGATATTAAAGTTTTTTCCGTTTAAAACATTTATATAAATATTAAAATATATAAATAACTATGTTATGCTTTCTAAAACAGTAAAAAGTAGGTATACAATAAAATAAATATCATAGTACATTTTCTGATGAATTGGTTAGAAATCCTTGAAAACTACTCGAATATCATAGTACTATGTTCATTTATTTTGGTTTGTAAAAACTCTGATACGATACGCATGTATTTATAGGTAAAGCAGAACCGGCATTCTACATTTAATGTTCTTAAAATTTATAATTTGACTATAAATCTTAATAACACTACCAAAATAAAAGTTATACGGCCAAATAATAATTTTTAAAAAATGCAAAAGTTCTTTTATTTTGTTTCAATATGTTAACAAAAAAATAAAAAGTTGTAATTAAAAAGTTATCACTTCATATCCCACCTTAAAAATTGTATGATTTTCCTTAAAAGAGAAAAAGATAGAATCTTTCGCTTCTTCATTCGCAGAAAGTCAACTATATTATTTTACAGAATTGATTATCATGATTTGGAATTTGGTTATGCATAATTGATATAGTCATTATCTTTGATGAGTGGCTAGTTTTCTCCAATATTCAAATGAATTTGATGTATTTTAAGATTTTTTTATGTATTCTCTTATTTTAGAAAGTTAGAAATCTTAAGAAAATTGTTTTAGATATTTTCATAAAAAACATATTTTTAAATAATTTAATCCTGTTAGAGAAATTAATTATCTTTTTTGTTAATGCTCACAAAAAAACATACAATTTAAATGTTATGGAGAAATAATAGAAAAATCGTATAATTGTTTATAAAGTGAGAGTGACTAATGTTTAAGCCCAAAAGTTTTACACTTACACTTTAAAGCTCAAACTAGAATAATTAACATTAGAAACCATCAAAATAAATCTTTATTTATTATTATCATTATTATTAACGGAACAATAAATATCATTAACTAAATATTAAATGTTGTTAACAAAAGGTAAACACTCTTTTTAACTACAAAACTCTTTTTAACTACAAATCTTTGAGGTTTAAACTTTAAAATGTCAATATATACCACTTTGAAAGACATTTATACAATTATTGTTATTGTAATTACTATTAATATTATTAATTCAACATACTGTTTATAATTAATAACTAAAATATGAAAAACAAGAAAAAAATAATTTTCCTTGGAAGACTCGGTCATTATCTAAAATTGTTCTTGCATTATTGTCTATATCTTCTTTGTATTGTATCCTCGTTTATGTGACACTTTCATATGCATATATCATACTGACTCTGATTTCTTTATCCAATTCCAATAGAATATATTTGGTTTACTTGACCCATACAACGAGATCCATATATGATATTTTATCAAATGTGACATGGGAAAGTTTTGGCGATGATTAATTGTGGTGGAAAGTGAAAAAGACAAATAAAAGATGTTTCATGGGAGAATAGAGAAAATTTTAGTGCAACATACCCATGTCCAGTACATTGTTAACCTTTGATCTCATGTTGACATATTCAATCAATCGATTTTTTGAATATTATTTGTAATTTTATATCACTACAAGAAAACATGTGTTTTGCGACCACGTGGAGTGGTCGCAAAATAGTAGTCGTAAAATAAATCAGTCGCAAATTTGCGACTGATTTGCCACCACGGAAATAGTGGTTCATTTTGCGACTAATTTGCGACCACATGGTGGTGACTATTTTTGCGACTAATTTGCCACTTAATTTCTGTAACAAATTTTGCCACTGTTTTGCGACTACATATGTGGTTGCGAAATATGTAGTCACAAATCAGTCACAAAATTTTGTGACTGATTTGCGACTACAAGAGTAGTGCAGTCGCAAATCAGTCACAAAATTATGTGACTGATTTGCGACTACGTTTCTACTGTAGTCGCAAATCAGTCACAAAATATTGTGACTGCTTTGCGACTGCGTTTCTCCTGTAATCGCAAATCAGTCACAAAACATTATGACTGATTTGCGACTACATTAGTCCTGTAGTCACAAATCAGTCATAATTTTTTGTGATTGATTCGTGACCACATGTATGAAGGAGTCGCAAATCGGTGGCAAAATTTGCGACTGATTTGGGACTGATTTGCGGCTACAACGTAATTAGATTTAAAAAATATATAAAATTTAAAATAATTATTGAAATAATTTTTATATTTTGAAAATAAAAAATATTTATATTTTTTAAATTTAATTTCAAAATATTTAAATTATTTTAATAATAAATGTAAAATAATATTTGTAAATACAAATTTTAATAATACTTTTTAAAATTAATTTCAATAATAATATTAATATTTTGTAATTAGAAATATTAATAAAATAATTTATATTATTATGTTTTCATATTAATATTAGTTAATTTTTTATAAATATAATAGTTCATAATTTATGGTTTAATATTCATATTATTTAATTTGTTAGTAATTTATAATAAAAGTATTTGAAAATATTTTTGAAAATTAATTTCCAAAATTATTATGTTTTAATAATATTTTTAAAATTTTTAATTATGAATATTTTCATAAATTTATATTTTTTTAAATTATTAAATATTATAAATAGTTTTTATTAATGAATAATAAATATTATGATATTAAATGAAAAATATATGAACTAATTAATATAAAATATTGAATAAAAAGAAATAAATAATTAAAATTCTAATATTTATTATTGAAAATTTAATTTATAGGAAAAAAAATTTTAATTTTTAGGCGGCGGAAATTAGAAATCTGAAGGCAAAAATGGGGTCGGGGTCGGAGCCGTCGATGACTCTCATGTGCAATCGTTATCCCGCATATAGGAGGCAAATACGGGATTCTTCCGTTGGAAATACCCAAGGAGCATCTCCAAGCTTGAGATCTTCTTTTGGTTTTTTCTATTCAGCTCTTCTAATCTTCTGATATCTTTCCAAAATCTGTGCGTTTTGTTGTTTAATTAACGCGTTTTGTTCTTGAAGCATTACGTACTCGGGTGAATTGGTTTGCACCCCAGTACGTCTACCCGTAGACTGTACGCGGTTCAGGCTACCGAGTCCATAAAGATGGCCTCGGTCATCCGCAACAGAAGACTACAAAATAGCAAAAACAAAAATTAAATAATAAATTTAATTATTTAATTAATTATAAAAATATGTTATAACAAAAAAATTTGAAATTTTTTTTACATGAATGAAGATCTCATTCTTTTGTTCTGGAGTCAGCTCAATTGGACGGGAAGTTCCATCAGATGTTTCTGTTGGATCGACCTCCACGATCGCCATCTTCTCCTGGATATTTCGTTCGTATGCTTCACAGATTTGTTTTGCTTTCAAATCTACATACGAACCATCCGGTCTTGTGTGAGTCTTTATAAAGACCTCACCTATTGAGACTAGTCGTCCCAAATTATGTTCCTTCACATATATTGAAATAAATTGTAGTTAATTAATAACAAAAATGTTCATTAAATTTAAAGAAACAAAATGACTTACCATTTCCTGCTGGACCTAAATGTAGAATTTTTGGCCCGACAAATGTTTTTGCGGGCCAAGACCATCCCGAGCGGAGTTGCAGTTATGAGAGGATTTGGTACTCCTCTCGGTAGACGTTTCTGTTCCCTAATAGTCTATCATAATTTTGTACAGACTTGGAGAAATCCATCGGAGACGTTTGCCGGTTGTATGAACTATGCTCACCATCCCTTTCATCCGTCTTACGCAGACGGCCTCAAACTTTTTTCGTACCACCGGGGTGATCATAAGATCCCAGGTGTACGGTTGCTTCAAAATAATATTTTAAATATTAAAATTTGTTTAAATATTTTTAAATAAAAAATTTTTAAAAAAATTTCCTTACCGCAAACTCTATAAAATATTTTACCTGCCTCTCAGCAGGTACGATAGTCTAACTATAGTACGGGCCGTCAAATTTATTTTTCAAAATTTTTGCAATTTAATGGGTAATAGCTCCGTTATCACGGTCAAACCTAATATTTCAATTATACAGAGAAATTTTAATTTTATATTAATATATTATTAATATTATAATAAATATTTATCAAAAAATTAAAAAATTAAAAAAATCATTACCACATTGAATTTGGTACCGCTTGTGGAGACAGCACTGTCAAATACTGCTCCATCCCGGAGTTTGTAACAAACTATCAAGAGTGATAGTTTGTTCCTCCATTCCCGTTTCGCAGTCAGGAATTTCTTCCTCCTCATGTTCATCCGATTCCTGAAACCGTGGAGGTGTTTAGGTTTCAGGAACTGAGTGAGGGGTAAATGTGTATTGCGGAGGGAGGCGGGATGCCGCTTTATTAGCGGATTGTGAAGGGTTCGAGGAGGCCGAAGAGGTTCCACGGCCGGAAGACGATAGGATAGATCGTCTTCCACGACCTCTCAACGACCTATCGCTACTTGCCATTTTTTCTAAGTGTTTAGAGAGGATTTTGATTGAAAAGTTTTGAGTGAATTTTGAAAAATTAGGGAAAACCTTCGAGTATTTATAGTTTTTTTTGCGACTGATTGGCGACCTTTATTGTAATTCTCGAAAACATATTATGTGGTCGCAAATCAGTCGCGAATTTGCGACCATATTTACATATATTTAATATATTATACGTGGTCGCAAATCAGTTGCAATTGTGCGACTGATTTGCGACCACAACTACATATATTGAATGTATTACACGTAGTCGCAAATCAGTCGCACAATTGCGACTCATTTGTGACTACATGTATTAATTGTGACTGAAATGCCACCACATTGCCAATGCAGTGGCAATGTAGTGGCAAATCAGTCATAAATAATATACTAAACCCTAAATTTTGAGATTTTGATGAATACATATAATTATATAAAATTGATTAATTGATTATAAGTTATACAAATTTCAATTACTATGAAAATAATAACATTTACCAAATTTGCAAATAATTTACCTAAAACACTTAACAAATTTACTTAACCTTATACTTCTTATATACATTTCAAATGTTTTCTAAATATGAAATCATTACAAATATGATTTTCAATATATGTGAGCACTTATAATGGTTAGTAGTCACATTAATTTGGAAATACAAGTTGTAAATGTTGAAAATACTTAGGAGAAATGTGAATTTACCATATGTGGTCGCAAATTTGTGACTGATTTGCGACTTCTCATCAATTTTTGAGAATGTGGTCACAAATCAGTTGCAAATTTGCGACTGATTTGCTACCACATGTTATGTTTTCGAGAATTACAATAGTGGTCGCCAATCAGTCGCAAATTTGCGACTGATTTGCGACCACCAATTAATTTGGTGGGAACTGAAAACGTTCAAACTCCAATTTGCGACTAATTTGCGACCACCAATTAATTTATCGGAAATTGCAATGGTGGTCACAAATCAGTCCCAAATTTGCGACTGATTTGCGACCACCAATTAATTTGGTGGAAGTTGAATTTTCGAAAACTTTCAAACTCCCACCCAATTAATTGGTGGTCGCAAATCAGTCGTAAATTTGCGACTGATTGGCGACCTTTATTGTAATTCTCGAAAACATATTATGTGGTCGCAAATCAGTCGCGAATTTGCGACCATATTTACATATATTTAATATATTATACGTGGTCGCAAATCAGTTGCAATTGTGCGACTGATTTGCGACCACAACTACATATATTGAATTTATTACACGTAGTCGCAAATCAGTCGCACAATTGCGACTCATTTGCGACTACATGTATTAATTGTGACTGAAATGCCACCACATTGCAAATGCAGTGGCAATGTAGTGGCAAATCAGTCATAAATAATATACTAAACCCTAAATTTTGATGAATATATATAACCATATAAGATTGATTAATTGATTATAAGTTATACAAATTTTAATTACTATGAAAATAATAACATTTACCAAATTTGCAAATAATTTACCTAAAACACTTAACAAATTTACTTAACCTTATACTTCTTATATACATTTCAAATGTTTTCTAAATATGAAATCATTACAAATATGGTTTTCAATATATGTGAGCACTTATAATGGTTAGTAGTCACATTAATTTGGAAATACAAGTTGTAAATGTTGAAAATACTTAGGAGAAATGTGAATTTACCATATGTGGTCGGAAATTTGTGACTGATTTGCGACTTCTCATCAATTTTTGAGAATGTGGTCGCAAATCAGTTGCAAATTTGCGACTGATTTGCTACCACATGTTATGTTTTCGAGAATTACAATAGTGGTCGCCAATCAGTCGCAAATTTGCGACTGATTTGCGACCACCAATTAATTTGGTGGGAACTGAAAACGTTCAAACTCCAATTTGCGACTGATTTGCGACCACCAATTAATTTATCGGAAATTGCAATGGTGGTCGCAAATCAGTCTCAAATTTGCGACTGATTTGCGACCACCAATTAATTTGGTGGAAGTTGAATTTTCGAAAACTTTCAAACTCCCACCCAATTAATTGGTGGTCGCAAATCAGTCGTAAATTTGCGACTGATTGGCGACCTTTATTGTAATTCTCGAAAACATATTATGTGGTCGCAAATCAGTCGCGAATTTGCGACCATATTTACATATATTTAATATATTATACGTGGTCGCAAATCAGTCGCACAATTGCGACTGATTTGCGACTACATATATTAATTGTGACTGAAATACCACCACATTGCCAATGCAGTGGCAATGTAGTGGCAAATTAGTCACAAATAATACCTTAAACCTTAAATTTTGAGATTTTGATGAATACATATAATTATATAAGATTGATTAATTGATTATAAGTTATACAAATTTCAATTACTATGAAAACAATAACATTTACCAAATTTGCAAATAATTTACCTAAAACACAAATTTACTTAACCTTATACTTCTTATA
Source organism: Pugionium dolabratum (assembly GCA_018901945.1). NCBI lineage: Eukaryota > Viridiplantae > Streptophyta > Magnoliopsida > Brassicales > Brassicaceae > Pugionium > Pugionium dolabratum. The sequence goes on from JAEVFF010000275.1 coordinate 451,532, forward strand.
TACATTTCAAATGTTTTCTATATATGAAATCATTACAAATATGGTTTTCAATATATGTGAGCACTTATAATAGTTAGTAGTCACATTAATTTGGAAATACAAGTTGTAAATGTTTAAAATACTTAGGGGAAATGTGAATTTACCATATGTGGTCGCAAATCAGTCGCAAATTTGCGACTGATTTGCGACTTCTCATCAATTTTTGAGAATGTGCGACTGATTTGCGACCACATTTAATTTTTGTGAATAAAATGCCACCATATTTCCAATGCAGTGGTAATGTAGTGGCAAATGAGTCACAAATAATACCCTAAACCCTAAATTTTGATATTTTGATGAATACATATAATTATATAATAATTATTAATTGATTA
>JAEVFF010000275.1:456214-771612 GCA_018901945.1 Pugionium dolabratum
TTAGAAGGAATATCAAAATGTGGCTTTATTTGATCTAAACCTTCTTCTAAAAAGCACTCAATCTAAAATAATACCATAAGTTACATATCACAAACCAAAACGGAATTAACATAGAAAGAGATTGACAAAGAACTTACATTTTCAATGTGTCCTTGAGGAAAATAGTAAACTTTCTCTCCATATTTTGGAAGATCAAACAAAGGTCCAACACATAACTTCCATAACTCTTCGTACAAATAGTTCTTTGCTTCATCAACAACTAGAAAAATATCACCTAAGTATGCTCACAAACAAAACATCAGTCCAAAAGTTCTCACTCATACCTAAATATTCAGGCTGTGCGTTAACCTGGTTACTCGCCATTCAATCTTCTCCAAGCATTTGAATTTCCATAAACACATGAAACATAAATGATTTATGTTTTTATTTGAATTTTTTAAATTATATTTTCAGATAAAATGAAATCCAAAAGAGACTCACACTTGACAATTGAACGTAGTGATTGCATTTATAACAAAGGAAATACAATAAAAGATTACACAAATTTTATGATAACCTTACAATTTATATATTGTTAATTAATAAATAAGTATGCCAAAAACTACTGTACTTTGAGAAAAAAGTGAATAACAATTCTTTTTAAAACACTATAAATGATCTTGTCTTATAAATAATTATTATTTCAAAAATTTTATCATAGATTTTTGATTAATATTTTTTAAGTAAAATAACTTATTCTAGTTTGTTAAGGGTTTATATATTTTATAAGAAAACCATACATGAATTTCAAAAAACAAATCTCAACAAACAAGTTTAATCTAGATATTAAAGTTTTTTCCGCTTAAAACTTTTATATAAATAGTAAAATATATAAATATCTATGTTATGGATTCAAAAACAGTAAAAAGATGAGTATGCATAAAATAAGATAAATATCATAGTACATTTTCTTATGAATTGGTTAGAAATTCTTGAAAACTACACGAATTTGCCTTTTATCTTCAAACGGTGTTCATTTATTTTTGTTTTTTAAAATTTTTACGACATGCATGTATTTATAGGTAAAGCGGAACCGACATTTTACATTTAATGTTTTTACAATTTACGCTTTTGACTATTAATCTTAATAACAATACCAAAATAATAATTATATGGTCAAATAATAATTTCTTAGAAATAGCGAAAGTTCTTTAATTTCGATTCATTATGTTAACAAAAAAATATAGACAGTTGTTAATAAAACGTTATCATTTCATATTCCACCTTAAACATTGTATGATTTTCCTTAAAATCGATAAAGATAGAATCGTTCGTTTCTTCATTCGCAGAAAGTCAACTATATTTTTTAGGGAATTGATTATCAAGATTTTGAATTCGGTTATGAATAATTGGTAAAGTCATTATCTTTGGTGAATGCCTATTTTCTCATATATTCAAATGAATTTGATGTATTTTAAGGTAGATTTTTTTTATTTGTTTTTCTATTTTCTCTTATTTTATCAAGTTAAAAATCTTAAGAAAAATTGTTTAGATATTTTTTTATAAAAAATATTTGTAAATAATTTCATCCAGTTAGAGAAATTAATCATAATTTTTGTTAATCCTCAGAAAAAAATAAAACATACACTTTAAATGTTGTGGAGAAATAATAGAAAATTCGTATAATTGTTTATAAAGTCAGAGTGACTGACGTTTGAAAACTCAAAATTTTACGCTTACAGTTTAAATCCCAAACTAGAATAATTAACATTATAAACCATTATAAACCATCAAAGTAAATATTTACTTACGCACTATCATTAACAAACGGTAAACAAACACACTTTTTAAGTGCAAATCTTTGAGGTTTAAATTTTAAAATGTCAGTGCATACCACATTAAAAGAAATTTATACAAGTATTGTTATTGTAATTACTATTAATAGTACTAGGTGATAGTATGCGAGGTATGCACGGATTATATTTTTCATTATTGTATTTAATTATTTTTTTAACTATTTAATTTTAAAATATCTTTATTTTTAGTCACTAAAACCCTTATCTTTTATCCGAGTAATTTACTTTTATGATCGGTGACTTTGTAGAACTTTTTACCGCGTATTGACCAGAAATTGCTTTAGCTTGTAAACTGAGTTAGCCTTCAAAATATGTTCGAAGCAATATTTTTGCCGAAATGAATCCTTGTACTGCATTGGATTATGTTTTTTCATTATTGTTTTTTGGTCGGTGAATCATATACCATTTTTATGGTTGGTGGATTTGCAAAAATCTTTTTATTAGAAATTTGATTCATTAAACTTACTAAAATTTCTAGAAACTTTTACAAACACCAATTTTTTAGCATTTTTTTGTAAGTGAATCATAAATTTCTAAATATTTTAGCAAGTTTTAGAAAAGTTTAGAAACACTAACTTTTTACCCGTATTGACCATAATTTTTTAACTTTTAAAATGAGTTAGCCTTCAAAATATGTTCAAACTGAAAAATGTCGAAATGAATCATTATGCTGCATTGGATTGTATAAATTAAATCAGATATACAGTGATTTAAAATAATATAATAATATATTCGATAAAACTATAATATATTTTAAAATAAAAACAGAAGAACACATTGGAAAAAATCTTAAAACACACATATTTCTCTTGATGAGGAAAAAAACTAAATTCGGAAGTTATTTATTATAGAACTAAAATATAATATTTATAAGTAATCAAAATAGAAATTAAACAAAAAGAAAATACAGTGTGTCATATATCAATTTTGTATATAATAGAATAAAAATAGAATAAGAGAAATTAAGAAATGAAAATGAGAAAGTATAAAAAAGAAATCGAGGAAAGAAGAAAAGTAAGCTTCATAAACATATCTTTCTGTCAAATAGTAGCATTTTTAAACCCATGAGTGTTTTGTATTTGTTAAAATTCTGGGCTTTAAAAAAAATAAGTATGATCAATATTTATACATTGCAAAAATCTCTATCAAAATCGTCGAAAAAGATGAAAAATATGAGGGTGAAAAGCGGAGTAAGAATTATTTTATGTCATGATTAGCTTTTAGGAATTGTGTGCAAGATTTGTGACCGATATAGAAGTTGGTGTTTTATGTTGTTGGTAAATGAAGGTCATTATTATGAGGATAGTGGCCAGTAACATGTGAGTTAGTGGTGTACATAAAACAAAACAGTTATTAACTTTAATTGTTTAAATAAGTGTAAATCGGGAGGAGTAAGTGGTCTAGTGGTTGTACCACCTCTACGTCCATCCCAGAGGTCTGGAGTTCGACTCCACCATCCCTCGGAGGGTGATAAATTTTCGTATGAAGATATTGGACTATTGGGTCGGGCCGTTGTGGCCCAGTGACAAAAAAAGAGTGCAAATCTAATTGACTAAAATTATGTTGAATGTTTAATAATTTAAAGGTTTAATTGCTGGATAAATAATTATAAATTTGGTAATTATTATGAGGGTAGTGGTCAATTATAGGTGAGTTAGTGGGGGTGAAGAAAACAGTTTAATTTTTTAATTGTTTAAATAAGTGTAATTCTAATCAAAATTATGTTGAAATTTTAATAATTTGAAAGATAATTGTTGAATAGATAATTATAATTTTTGAATAAAATAATGGAGAATTGCTAAAAATGACCTAAAACTTGCTTCCAAATGCAAGTTTAACCTGTATGAAAAAATTCTTGCAAAACTAACCCATGATGGTAAGGAAATTACAAAACACTCCTTTTGACTAAAAATAATGTAAAAATGTCAATTACATTTTAGTTCCTATGCTGCGTGCTTTATTGGGATAAAAGTAGACTTTTCAAGAAGTCTGTTTTGGAAATCAGAAATAAAGCACACTTCTCAACAAGTCTGATTTGTAAACAAAAAACCCGTATAGTTCTTGAGAAATGTGTTTTGTCAGCCAAATACAAAGCATAATTCTCATGAAGTTTGCTTTGTTTCTGCTTACCAAAGTAGACTTTTTGAGAACCCTGCTTTATTAATAAATTATCTAAATCAAATAATAATCATGAAAGATATATTTTTAAAAAAATTGTTATTAACACATACATATCAAAAGCAAATAAAAGTTATAACGAATTCAAATATAAGGATATTAGATTCGATCTAATGGTATCAAATGTTTGTTAGTTTTTGTTATTATGTGTTGTGGGTTAATACTTGATGTTTATATAGGAAATTCATGTTAGAAGTTGAAATATCATGTGATAAATTTGAAAATTTATATTTACAAATTTTTAATGGAAAATTGTATTAGTTATGTATTTCCTTACATATCTTTACCATATTCATCTATTTTTTAACAAAATTTTCGCATATTTAGTGAAGATTATTATTTAGAGTTTAGGGTTACGCAGACTTCTCGAAAACTCTGCCATAGATTTAACAAAGAAGCCTTCCCGAGAAGTCTGCACAAATCAGAAATTATATTCAACTAAACCTGTTTCGTTCAATTTAGAATTCAAGGTTGTGGAGACTTCTCGAGAAGTCTGCACAAACCAAAATTTAACCAACCGGAATTTCAATTTAACCTTATCGAAATTTAGAAAGCAGACTTCTCGGGAAGTCTACTTTAGAACGAAAATACAAAGCATACTTCTCGTGAAGTCTGCTTTGGAAATTCGCTTCAGTTAAATTAAAATTTCACCAAACCAAAATTTTAATTTAACCTTACCAACATGTACTAAGCAGACTTCTCAGGAGGTCTACTTTATGTTTCATATACAAACCATACTTCTCTGGAAGTTTACACAAACGCAAAATTGAAAAAATTGTAACTTAAATTTAACATAACCAAATTCATAACTTTTAACCTAACCAAATTTTATCCTCTGTTTATAAAGAAGATAACCATAAAATTTTACCATAATTTCATTTCCAAAAAAAATGGGAGCCTCCATCCTCTAAAAAATTAATACGAGGTAAATCTTCTCCTTTTCTCTCTTTACCTTCCCTTTTTTTCTTCTTTTCTTCTCATGTTCTTGCTCATCTTGTTTATTTTGTAGATCTGGAAAAAAAAATCATGAGATATGAAAAAGGTAAGTTTTTTTGTTTATATGGTTTTGTCTTTGTGGTTTTAGAATATTTTTATTGTTTACATCTTTTGCTATTTTTCTAATATTCTTTCACATCTTCTATTTTTGTAGATCTAGAAAAAAGTCAAAAGATCTAAAAACATATGTTTGTTACTTTTATTAGTTTTTAAGTTTTTCGTAGTTTTGGAGATTTTTTGTTGTTTTTGTTGTTTTTTAATATTTATTCCTATATTCTTATCTTATTTCTCATTTTCTCTAGTTGTATATCTGGAAAAAGAAGTTAAGAGATATACAAAAAGTAAGTTTGTTGTTTTCGTGGTTTTTTAACTATTATTTAATGGTTTTTAAATTTTAGATGCTTTTTTAATTTTTCAAAAGATATTTGAGATTTATGGTGGTTTTATAGTTTTTTGTGGTTGTTTTGAGTTTTTTCGTACGTTTTTGAGTTCTACATTTTTTTGAATTGATGATTATTCGTGTTGCATACTTCATTACAAGCTGCAGATTTTAGTTGATGACTTCATATCACGTTTTTAAAAGTTTTAGATGGTGGTTTTAATGTTTTCAATGGTCTGTTTTAAGATTGTGAATGGTTGTTTTGAGATTTATTTTTGTTTTTTTTGAGTTTTTAGCAGTTTCACATTAGTTTTGAAATTATGGTTTTGCAAGACCTAAACGGACATAATTTATTACAAGTTGTAGACTTCACATGCAAACTTTATTACAAGTTGCATACTTCACTTGCAAACTTCATTACTAATTACAGACTTTGTTTGTGTTTTTTTCAGATGAAAATTAGCTTTTGTAGAGTTTATTGTACCTATCACTATCTTCCATCACTATACCTTGTCAGTTAATTTTTAATCAACTTTTGGAAAATTACAGTAAGATTTTATTTGTATATCAATTACCTACCACTCTGTTCAGGTCAAATCATATGGAACTTCAGTCAGTTATTACAGACTTCAAATAGTATTGTCTAGACTTTAATAAATTATTTTGTATTTTAAATAATTTTTAAAAATTGAAAACAATACAAATATTGTTGTATTTTATGTATTTTATTATCTATTTTGATGCTTTTCTAATTAGTATTTTGTATACTTAAAAAATTACAAAATGATAACAATTTTAAAACACAAATATTATTATACAATTTCATAAGCACTTTTATACACACTTAAAAACTTAATGCATACTTCTTAATAACAAGACAAAGCAAGAGAATTGAATGAAAAACAATAAATTTATGATCTCCAAAATCTAAATATGTATCTTAACAATTCCATTAAAAGACAAAGTTAACTACAAATGTTATTCCTCCTCTTTGATTATCCACATAAAAAATTCATGCCTCTATCATATTCCACTCTCCATATACAACAAATATTGGACCATTATGTGCAATACAACTAATGAATTTTACTAGATCATCGTAGACATATTACATGATTTGTATTTTCTTTACAAAGTAGACTTCTCAAGAAATCTGCTTTGTATTTCACTTACAAAGCACACTTCTCCAAATGCCTGCTTCGTATTTCATTGACAAAACATACTTTTCGAAAAGTCTGTTTTATCGAGGAAAAAAACTGATTTGATGACAAAAAATGAAAAATTTACAATTGAGCAAGTGTTTTTCCAAAGCAAACTTCTCAACAAAAAACCGTTTTTATGACAAAAAAAGAAAAATTTGCAATTGACCAAGTGTTTTTCCAAAGCGGATCTCGAGAAGTTTGCTAAAAAAACCGCTTTGATGACAAAAAAAAGAAAAAAAAAGATTTGTCATTGACCAAGTGTTTTTGTGAAGCAAACTTCTTGACAAGTCTGTTTCGTCAAAAAAACCATTTTGATAACAAAAAAAAAAAATTTGTAATTGACCAAGTGGTTTTTCCAAAGCAAACTTCTCGAAAAGTGTAATTTGTCGAAAAAACCGCTTTTGTGACAAAGAGGTTAGTTTTCTTCAATTGACCATGATTTTTTCCAAAGCAAACTTCTCGAAAATTCTATAAGATTTATTCCGATCCAAATAAATTTCCCGAAAAGTCTATTTTGGAAAACATTCATGGTCAATTACAGAAAACTAACCTTTTGTCATCAAAACAGTTTTTTATTGACGGAGCAGACTTTTGAAGAAATCTGCTTTGATAATGAAATACAAAGTAGAATTTTCGAGAATACTGCTTTGATAATGAAATACAAAGTAGACTTTTCGAAAAGTCTGATCTGGTACAAAAAAATCATAGCCAAAACACGAAAACTAACCTTATATCTTGAATTTTAAGCTGAGTCACTTCAAAGATGACCGATATAGACTTCCAAAAGGTTGTTTTAACAGATAGTGATGATGTTTTGCAAATTTGGAAGCTTTTGAAGATAGTGTGAGGAGAGAAATTGGAAGAAAATATATGAGAAAATGAAAGAGCTTGAGATGAATGGATTTGATGAAGAAATAGAGCTAAATGGTGGGTGTGTCAATTGCACTAAGAGCTCCTAACAACCACGAAAATGGTGGTTGTGTGCAATAGTGGTTGTGTGCAATGGTGGTTGTGTGCAATGGTGGTTGTGTGCAATGAAGAATATGACATTTTCGTAATATTTTTGAAACGTTTATTCATAATGGTTTTTTTATATTTAAAATAAAATTAATTATAAGGTAATGACAAAAGTTATAAATAAAATTATTGTTTAATGATAAAAAAGAGATACAATGTTAGTTTTGCAAAGATAAGTTTAAAAGGGTTAAACGTGCAAATGAACAAATGTTTTAGGTCATTTTTGCAAATCACCCTTCTTTTTCAAACACTATAAATGATCTTGTTTTAAAAATATTTATTATATTTCAAAATTTTTACTATCTGTTTTTGATTAATATTTTGTAACTGAAACAACTTATTCTAGTTCTTTAAGGATTTATATATTTTGTAAGAAAACCATACAAGAATTTCAAAATACAAATCTCAACAAACCAGTTTAATATGGATATTAAAATTTTCCGTTTAAATCTCAACAAACCAGTTTAATATGGATATTAAAATTTTCCGTTTAAAACGTTTATATAAATAGTAAAATATATAAATAACTATGTTATGCTTTCTAAAACAGTAAAAAGATAAGTAGGTATAAAATAAAATAAATATCATATCTTTTCTGATGAATTGGTTAGAAATTTTTGAAAATTACTTGAATTTATCTTTTTTTTTTTTATCTTCAAACGGTGTTCATTTATTTTGGTTTGTAAAAACTCTGATACGATATGCATGTATTTATAGGTAAAGCCGAACCGGCATTCTACATTTAATGTTCTTAAAATTTATAATTTTGACTATAAATCTTAATAACACTACCAAAATAAAAGTTATACGGCCAAATAATAATTTTTAAAAAATTGCAAAAGTTCTTTTATTTCGTTTCAATATGTTAACAAAAAATAAAAAGTTGTAATTAAAAAGTTATCAATTCATATCCCACCTTAAAAATTGTATGATTTTCCTTAAAACAGAAAAAGATAGAATCTTTCGCTTCTTCATTCGCAGAAAGTCAACTATATTATTTTAGAGAATTGATTATCATGATCTTGAATTCGGTTATGCATAATTGATATAGTCATTATCTTTGATGAGAGGCTAGTTTTCTCCAATATTCAAATGAATTTGATGTATTTTAAGATAAATTTTTTTATGTATTCTCTTATTTTAGAAAGTTAGAAATCTTAAGAAAATTGTTTTAGATATTTTCATAAAAAATATATTTGTGAATAATTTAATCCCGTTAGAGAAATTAATAATTTTTTTTTGTTAATGCTCACAAAAACATACAATTTAAATGTTATGGAGAAATAATAGAAAAATCGTATAATTGTTTATAAAGTGAGAGTGACTAATATTTAAGCCTCAAAAGTTTTACACTTACACTTTAAATCTCAAACTAGAATAATTAACATTAGAAACCATCAAAATAAATCTTTACTTATGGGCTATCATTATTATTAACGGAACAATAAATATCATTAACGGAATATTAAATGTTGTTAACAAAATGTAAACACTCTTTTTAACTACAAATCTTTGAGGTTTAAACTTTAAAATATCAATGTATACCACTTTGAAAGACATTTATACAGTTATTGTTATTGTAATTACTATTAATATTATTAATTCAACATATTGTTTATAATTAATAACTAAAATATAGAAAAACAAGAAAATATTGTTTATAATTAATAACTAAAATATAGAAAAACAAGAAAAAAATAATTTTCCTTGGAAGACTCGGTTAATATCTAAAATTGTTCTTGCATTATTGTCTATATCTTCTTTGCATTGTATCCTCATTTATGTGACATTTTCATATGCATATATCATACTGACTCTGATTTCACTTACAAAACAAACTTCTTTAGAAGTCTCCTTTATATTTCCTTGACAAAGCAGAACTTTATCGAGGAAAAATTTGCTATATTCCAAGTGTTCTTTCAAAACACACCTCTCAAGAAGTCTGATTTGTCAGGAAAAAGACCGCTTTTATGACAAAAAAAGGAAACATTTGCAATTGACTAAGTATTTTCCGAAGCAAACTTCTCAATAAGTATGCTCCGTCAGGCAAAAAAGTCCGCCAATTGGTAAAAGCAAAAAAAGAAACAAAATTTGTAACTAATTTTTGTCATCAAAACGGGGTTTTTATTGATAAAGCAGACTTATTGAAAAGTCTTCTTTGATAATGAAATACAAAGCAGACTTCTCGAGAAGTTTGCGATCTGGAACAAGAAAATCATAGTTAAAACACGAAAACTAACATTGGAGAAAAAAACCGCTTTGGTGACAAATAAAGTTACCTTTCTGCAATTGACCATGTATTTTTTCCAAAGCAGATTTCTCGAGAAGTCTGATTTGTCTGGAATAAATCTTGTACATTTTTCGAGAAGTATACTTTGGTGACAAAAAGGTTAGTTTTCTGAAATTTTCTATGAATTGTTTCCAAAATAAACTTCTCGAAAAGTTTGCTTTGGTGACAAAAAAATTTAGTTTTCCGCAATTGACCACGAATTTTTTCTAAAGCAGATTTCTTGAAAAGTTTGTTTTGATAACAAAAAGGTTAGTTTTCTACAACTGACCATGAATTTTTTCCAAACCAAATTTCTTGAAAAGTCTGCTTTGACCGCAATTAATCTCGCAGACTTCTCAAAAAGTCTGCTTTGATGACAAAAAGGTCATTGTTTTGACCATGAATTTTCATCAAATCAGACATGTCAAGAAGTCTATGAAATTTATTCCGATCAAAGCAAATTTCTCGAGAAGTCTGCTTTTGAAAACGTTAATGGTCAATTGCATAAAACTAACCTATTTTTTCATCAAAACAGACTTCTCGAGAAGTGTGTGAGATTTATTCCGATCAAAGAAGACTTCTAAAAATGTTCATGGTCAATTGCAGAAAACTAACCTTTTGTCATCAAAGCAAATTTCTCGAGATGTTTGCAAGATTTATTACAATCAAAGCAGACTTCTTAAGAAGTCTGCTTTGGAAAAAATTCATGGTCAATTACAGAAATCTAACATTGTCCACTAAAGCAGACTTCTCGAGAAGTATGCGAGATTTATCCCGTACAAAGCAAACTTCCCGAGATATCTACTTTGGAAAAAATTCATGGTAAATTGCAGAAAACTAACCTTTTTGTCATCAAAACGGGGTTTTTATTGATAAAGCAGACTTATTGAAAAGTCTTCTTTGATAATGAAATACAAAGCAGACTTCTCGAGAAGTTTGCGATCTGGAACAAGAAAATCATAGTTAAAACACGAAAACTAACATTGGATCTTAATTTAAAGCTGAGCGACTTCAAGGATGACCAATATAGACTTCCAGAAGCTTGTTTTAACAGATAGTGATGATCTTTTGCAAATTTAGAAGCTTTTGAAGATAGTGTGAGGAGAGAAATTGGAAGAAAATATGAGAGAAAATGAAAGAGGTTGAGATTAATGAGATTTGATGAAGGAATAGAGATAAATGGTGGGTGTGTTGATGGTATTAAGAGCTCCTAACAACAATGACAGTGATGGTTGTGTGCAATGAAAAAGATGTCATTTTTGTAATAGTTTTGAAAAGTTTTTTTATAATAGTCTTTTTGAATTTTTTTTTTCAAATTAATTATAAGGTAATGGCAAAATAGTAAATATAATTAGTTTTGAAGGATTAAAAAGAGATAAAAGGGGGTTAAACTTGCAATTGGAAAAAAAAATTTAAGTTATTTTTGCAAATCACCCTAATTAATAATTACGTAATATCGTTATTTTCTCATTTGTTTGTGTTTCTCTTATTTTTTGTTCTCATTTGTTTGCGTTTCTTTTATTTTATGTTCTCCATAATTGATGGTTTATGTGTGTTTATGTTATGCCCATTTGTTAACTATTGGTGTTTCTTTTTTGGAAAAATTATTGGATTTGGATACAGCAAGTCATCTTATCCGAACGTAGAATTGCTATTTCATGGGAATATGTAAAATTAACGATGACAACTTTAGGCAATCAGGGTTTAACGTTCTTCCCACCACAGTTAATAAATTCTTCTCACTCAAACAAAATTGAAGAAGGTCTGGTAAGGAGAAGGGTTCATCCTCCTCTTCTAAAGAGATAGTCATAAATGTTCTGTATACTTGATGAATATACGGAGTTTTGATACCAACATATTCATTTGAAAAAAGTAATTAAGATTTGTGCTATTCACTTTTTTTTGAAGAATTTTGCAAAAATTCTAAGAGATACGGTTTTTGGATCCATTTTAGGACGAGAAAAACACTTTAATTTCTTAGATCTTAGTTAAAAAAAATTGTTTATTACCCACTGATCCTGTTTTGTGTAAAGTAAATTAAATCTTAAAGAATTTTAAAAGAATCCTATTAGACTAAGTTGGGAGAATGCTAAAAATTTCAAAACTAAAATAATATTTCTATTGCTAGTAAAATCGGGTTTGATGATTATAAATGTTTTGTATTCATTATTTACATGTGTGATAATTGAAAAACTTAGAAAAAAGATATTAACTCCAATTTTTGTTTCACATTTTGCATACGATTACTTTGAATTCATAATATTAGTCTCGTCTCAATTTCTGATGTGAGTTTCTAATGTTAATTTTATTTTTGTAGAATTTATATTGCAACATGCTTTTTGGGATGTGTAAATTACCTCAATGGTTATGCTAACAAAACCATGGAATAAAGATAGAGTTTGAATTACCTAAATAGTGGAGAGAAAACAAGATTAGTAGTAGAACACTGTGTAATGGGCTTTTTTTGCAACCAAATTTTCCATAAATTTATTTTATCGCAATTTTAGTGATGTACTAGCGAGAAATTACCGAAGAATTTAAAAAAATTATTGTTAATTCATTAAAAACAATTTGACTCCAAAATTGCTTTTTAAGTTACAACAAATATTATTTTTCATAAAAATTAGATATTTTTCGTAAATATGGTGCTAATTTACAACGAATAAGCAAAGAATATTAGATTTTTCAAAAATTATTTCCTCATAAATTCTTTGATAATTAGCAGTAGATTTACGATGAACTTATAATTCTTTTTATTAAAACAATATCAATTGTTAATTTATTGTAAATCTAGTTTTTCAATTAACAAAAATAATAACGGTAACTCACAAATTCGATGTAAATTCATTAGTTAACTAAAATACAAAATTCCGCATCGAAAGTTTGTCAAAATCACATGTGATATATATATACTAACCTATAACTATTAACCAACACGTTAACTATTCAACAAATTAACTATTGCTAAAACTCTCTATCACCATCCATCAACTATAATGATAATAGTGATATATATGAGACCTGAGAAACTAATAATGATAATGTCCGGTCAATTTTGATAAATCTATATTAACAGTGGATTATAATATGCATAATGGTGAATAAAAAAAAGAAAGGAATGGATTTTCATAGGTGAAGAAGGTTTTGATAATGATAATGAGGTCCATCAAGAAAACTCACACTTGTTCTAGAATATAACTAAATTTCCTATTTAATTGGAATATATAATGCGTCTTCTAAATCTTTTGAAGTGTTGTAATATTTAATTTGAAAAATTATTTTTGATGTTATACGATCTTCAAAAAAAAAATTTCTCTTGTAAAATTTTGAATGAGAGAAAATTTAAAATGTTAAAATTAGAGTCAGATTTTTATTTTATTGAATGACTACATTCAAATGTTCAAAAATTAAATTATAAGAAGAATAAAAAAAAAGTATAGCACCACAACAAGATGATTATTTTATTCATATATGATAAAGAGAAACATACAATAGACAGATACAGACAACGACAAAAAACATTGACACAAAAATAAAAAAAGATAGAAACGACATTATTTGAGAAAATATGCTGAAAAAAACAAATAATTTTTAGAATTTGTTCCCTGACTTCATTTTTATGACTTCCTCTTTTGAGCATATGAATATTTTCTTCACCATATTGCAAAACTCGCTAAATAAAAATCCAAAAACTTTGTATTAATATACTTATTAATATATAAAAAAAGAAGAGAGGAAAGATGTGTGAACTTACAGCCATGGATCATCTCCAAGAAGCATTATATCTCCTTCACAGTCTGCAAAAACTATTTCCCATTGATTACGAGTCTGCAACTCGCCTTTGAGATCAAAGAGCTTCTCAAGTTCTTGTATGAGTTGATTATATCCATCAAATATTGATAAATCCAAAACTCTAACTATAGCTACATCTTTCATATGAACCTGTGAATTAAAAATAGATGTTGTCTTGTAAACTTAACACATAATATTACGTTGTCTTGTAATGGATTCATAAAATATAAGCTCAAATTCTTGTAAATTGAATGATTTTGTCATACCTTTGTCCATATTCTAGTAGAATTGATTTGTGTGGTGCACACAGTTTTAGGGGATGCTATAGTTTGGTTTTTTTCTTCAAACAATTCGACATTTTCATTATTTTGATATGGGTCATTTGGTTGCATGTGACTCGTTAGATCAACTCCAAATAATCTGCAACTAGTGACTGAGGAGCTCTTGCTTGATTCTCCAATTTCTTGACCTTGAACCAATGAAGGATTCCATAATTTCATTGATGTTGATCCTATAAACAAACAAAATTAGATTTTTTAAAATTTCATATATTTTTTTATTTTACCAATAATTTCATTAATTTGACGGGCACGTTTGTTCTTGAGTAAAATGGATTGACAAATATTTGAAGATGTTGAATGCTCAATTTCCCATGGTGAAACATTAGAAGGTCTTACAATTGGTGCATGCTCATCCCATTGCACCTATATAATAAAAAAGATTGAGAAATGTTATTTATTATATTTTTTAAATTGATATTCTTACAAAAAATGAAGTTTGAAAACATTATTTACTTCTAGACTTCGCCATTCCGAATTTTTCCAATGGGGAGAAAAATCTTTGTGTCCTATTACTGTCCCAGTGTATCTTTGTATAATGAAAAAAAACATTAGTAAACATATTTTAAAAACATAATATATATGTATTCAATTTTTACCTTGTTTCAGTAAAATCTTTACCCTCAAATCGCATTGTAAACTTTGAACCCACATGAAATTTGTTGTTCACTGCATCTATAAATTTTTCATAGTTGACAACGAATTGGCTTGATCTAATATTATACAAGAAAACCAATATATAAGTATACTTGTTTGAAGAAACTAATCCATGATATATCATATAGACTAATATAATGGGTGATAGTTACCTTGGCCTATAGAACACATCGAACATACATTTGGTAGTAATAGCATTCAATATCGAACCAATTACTCCATGATAAATATTTTCTGTTGATATGACTGGTGAAGTTTTCTTGCGATATTGATTTGTTGCTCTTCTGATTCCAATTCGTGATTCTCCATTCTCCCCTCTTGAACAAGAAAGTAATTTAGTTCCAAAATCTAAGAAATAAAAGAGATGTAAAATGGTGAAAATGTATACTTAAGGAATACAAAAGAGTCTCCAGCTACCAATTTTTTTTTCTGCCATGAACACATTCCAACCAGTTGTGAAAAGATGCCTCCGCGGATTACCTACTCGAATTTTTGCTGAAAAATGAAGACTAGTATTCACTTATTATAAGGTTTAATATAAGATTATAGATAAAAAATCATTTTTTACCTCTATAAACATGTTTAAATTTCCATTCATAGTTATTCAAATCTTTAGCGACTATTTCTTGACTCGGTGTTAGCTGAGACATGTCCTAGAAATTCAATAGAAAAAATATTTATTTGCAAACTTAAAATAGAGTCAAATGTGAGATCATTTGGTGAAGTACCAGTGGAGGAAGACATTCATTGGCATGTTTTCTCTTGATAGAGCATCCACCATGAGAGTTTGTATCAGATGTAGTTAAGATCTTAGTAAAAGTATGATAGTTTGGTCTTTCTTGATTGTCATTACGAACATTGACTCTAACTTACTAGAAAATTATAATTTTAGAAGAAAAAAAATTATTTAATACAGAATATATGAAGAAAATTGGGCTGACAATCTATTTCCCCCCGTAGTATACCCATATAGCATTAGTTCCACCCAAACTTTTCACCTCGTATTACTTCCCCATAGATCGAAAGTTAAAGACACATATCCCCACGGTTGTAAAGTTTGAAACCTAATTCTCCCTATTGTTCTAATTTGAAATGAAATTACGGTTTAAACACGGTTTACTGTTTATGATTTAGTAGTAAACCATTTTAACCTGAAAATAAACCAAAATCGCCCAATTAGGATCCGATTTACATTAATAAACCCAAAATTTAACATAACCCACCGGAAATCTAACCCTAACCCACCCGAAATCATACCAATAAAAACCCCCAAAATTTGGCCAAAAACCCTAATCGCGAAATCCTCAAATTTTTTACCCAAATCCAACTGAAACAACCCTAATCGAAGCTAACTCAAGAATTTCTTATCCAGATTTCGACATCTTGGCCACAATTCTTTCACCACACGAGCATCTCTTCGGGACCCCAAAAACTCGCATTCTTGCTCTTGAATTTGAAGTACCACATGATACATTACTCATTATCCTCGCCCAGAAGCTTTGATTTGAGGAGCAAAACGAATTTCAAGTTACTTTCAAAAATTAGGGTTTATGTTAAAATTTGGGGATTTTGGAGAAAATTGGGAATTTTGGAGAAGAAGGTCAAAAAATACGACCTTATAAAATCGTGGGTTTGTGGGTCGGATGGGAGAAATCTTGGGTTAGAAATGGATTTAAATTACCGGTTTACTACGGATTCGTTGGTTTATAAGGTTCAAACTCGATAAAACCAAGATAGGGAGAATTAGGTTTCGAACTTTACAACTGTGGGGATATATGTTTTTAACTTTCGATTTGTGGGGAAGTGATACGAGGTAAAAAGTTTAGGTGGAACTGATGCTATATGGGTATACTACGGGGGGAAATAGATCGTCAGCCCAAGAAAATTCTAGTAAATTAAAAAAATACAATTTTAAGCTTTGTTACTCACATCTATTTCTGGTAGCAATGTAATTTCTGCATAAATCTCATCTGTATCATTTTCCATCTAAATTCAATAATTAAAAAATATAACAAATAGTAATGGTAGAATCCAAAATAGCTAATTTGAGTTCTCTTAAACAACATTATGAATATAAAAATACATACTTTAAGTTGAACACCGATAACATTACATAGAAGCTTAGAAGGAATATCAAAATGTGGCTTTATTTGATCTAAACCTTCTTCTAAAATGCACTCAATCTAAAATAATACCATAAGTTACATATCACAAACCAAAACGAAATAATTAACATAGAAAGAGATTGACAAAGAACTTACATTTTCAATGTGTCCTTGAGGAAAATAGTAAACTTTCTCTCCATATTTTGGAAGATCAAACAAAGGTCCAGCACAGAACTTCCATAACTCTTCGTACAAATAGTTCTTTGCTTCATCAACAACTAAAACAAATATCACCTAAGTATGCTCACAAAAAAAACATAAGTCCAAAAGTTCTCACTCATACCTAAATATTCAGGCTGTGCGTTAACCTGGTTACTCGCCATTCAATCTTCTCCAAGCATTTGAATTTCCATTTTAGATATTGGATTGTAGAGCATAATAATCACCAATCATTAATAAATTTTATTTATATGATGTCTTAACTCAAAAAAGTAAATAAATTTGTGTTTTAAAAAATTGACTATTAACTTCTTAATCTTTTTTTATTCATTAAAATATTTCAATACTTGAAAGTAATTTTTATTAGTTTTCGCTAATTCTGATTACTATAAGGATGTAATGTATATTGATAATATATATATAAGTCTAAATGCATACATTTACTTTAATATGTAAAATGAGCATATTAATTGAAATAGAATCTAGTTTAAAATTTTAAATAAACACATGAAACATAAATGATCTATGTTTTTTTAAAATTTTTTAAATTATATTTTCAGATAAAATGAAATCCAAAAGAGACTCACACTTGACAATTGACGTAGTGATTGCATTTATAACAAAGGAAATACAATAAAAGATTACACAAATTTTATGATAACCTTACAATTTATATATTGTTAATTAATAAATAAGTATGCCAAAAACTAATGTACTTTGAGAAAAAAGTGAATAACAATTCTTTTTAAAACACTATAAATGATCTTGTCTTATAAATAATTATTATTTCAAAAAAATTTACCATAGATTTTTGATTAATATTTTTTAAGTGAAACAACTTATTCTAGTTTGTTAAGGGTTTATATATTTTATAAGAAAACCATACATGAATTTCAAAAAACAAATCTCAACAAACAAGTTTAATCTAGATATTAAAGTTTTTTCCGCTTAAAACTTTTATATAAATAGTAAAATATATAAATATCTATGTTATGGATTCAAAAACAGTAAAAAGATGAGTATGCATAAAATAAGATAAATATCATAGTACCTTTTCTTATGAATTGGTTAGAAATTCTTGAAAACTACTCGAATTTGTCTTTTTATCTTCAAACCATGTTCATTTATTTTTGTTTTGTAAAATTTTTACGACATGCATGTATTTATAGGTAAAGCGGAACCGACATTTTACATTTAATGTTTTTACAATTTACGCTTTTGACTATAAATCTTAATAACAATACCAAAATAAAAGTTATATGGTCAAATAATAATTTCTTAGAAATAGCGAAAGTTCTTTAATTTCGATTCATTATGTTAACAAAAAAATATAGACAGTTGTAAATAAAACGTTATCATTTCATATTCCAACTTAAACATTGTATGATTTTTCTTAAATCCAATAAAGATAGAATCGTTCGTTTCTTCATTCGTAAAAAGTCAACTATATTTTTTAAGAAATTGATTATCAAGATTTTGAATTCGGTTATGAATAATTTGTAAAGTCATTATCTTTGGTGAATGCCTATTTTTCTCATATATTCAAATGAATTTGATGTATTTTAGGATAGATTTGTTTTTTTTCTTTCTATTTTCTCTTATTTTAGCAAGTTAAAAATCTTAAGAAAAATTGTTTAGATATTTTTTATAAAAACATATTTGTAAATAATTTCATCCAGTTAGAGAAATTAATCAATTTTTTGTTAATCCTCAGAAAAGTAAAACATACACTTTAAATGTTGTGGAAAAATAATAGAAAATTTGTATAATTGTTTATAAAGTCAGAGTGACTAACGTTTGAAACCTTAAAAATTTTACGCTTACAGTTTAAATCCCAAACTAGAATAATTAACATTATAAACCATTATAAACCATCAAAGTAAATATTTACTTACGCACTATCATTAACAAACGGTAAACAAACACGCTTTTTATGTGCAAATCTTTGAGTTTTAAATTTTAAAATGTCAGTGTATACCACATTAAAAGAAATTTATACAAGTATTGTTATTGTAATTACTATTAATAGTACTAGGTGATAGTTTGCGTGGTACGCGCCGATTATATTTTTCATTATAGTATTTAATTATTGTTTTTAACTATTTAATTTTAAAATATCTTTATTTTTTAGTCACAGAAACCCTTATCTTTTATCCGAGTGATTTACTTTTATGATCGGTGATTTTGTAGAACTTTTTACCGCATATTGACCAGAATTATTTTAGCTTGTAAACTGAGTTAGCATTTAAAATATGTTCGAATCAATATTTTTGCCGAAATTAATCCTTGTACTGCATTGGATTATGTTTTTTCATTATTGTTTTTTGGTCGGTGAATCATATACCATTTTTATGGTTGGTGGATTTGCAAAAATCTATTTATTAGAAATTTGATTCATTGAACTTACTAAAATTTCTAGAAACTTTTACAAACACAAATATTTTAGCAATTTTTTGTAAGTGCATCATAAATTTCTATATATCTTAGCAAGGTTTAGAAAAGTTTAGAACACTAACCTTTTAGCGGTATTGACCATAAATTTTTTAACTTTTAAAATGAGTTAGCCTTCAAAATATGTTCAAACTGAAAAATGCCGAAATGAATCCTTGTGATGCATTGGATTGTATAATTTTAAATCAGATAGATAATAATTTGAAAAAATAGAATAATATATTAGATAAAACTACAATATATTTTAAAATAAAAACAGAAAAACACATTGGAAAATGTCTTAAAACACACATATTTCTCTTGATGAGGAAAAAAACTAAATTCAGAAGTTATTTATTATAAAACTAAAATATAATATTTATAAGTAATCAAAATAGAAATTAAACAAAAAAAATACAGTGTGTCATATATCAATTTTGTATATAATAGAATAAAAATAGAATAAGGGAAATTAAGAAATGAAAATGAGAAAGTATAAAAAAAATCTAGGAAAGAAGAAAAGTAAGCTTTATAAACATATCTTTCTGTCAAATAGTAGCATTTTTAAACCCATGGGTGTTTTGTATTTGTTAAAATTCTCGGCTTCCCAAAAAAGAATAATGATGATCAATATTTATACATTGCAAAAATCTCTATTAAAATCATGAAAAATGGAGAAAATATAAGGGTGAGAAGAGGAGTAAGAATTGTTTTATGTCATGATTAGCTTTTAGGAATTGTGTGCAAGATTTGTGCCCGATATAAAAGTTGGTGTTTTATGATGTTGGTAAATTAAGGTCTTTATTATGAGGATAGTGGCCAGTAACATGTGAGTTAGTGGTGTAAATAAAACAGTTATTAACTTTTAATTGTTTAAATAAGTGTAAATCCAGAAGAGTAAGTGGTACAGTGGTTGTACCACCTCTACGTCCATCCCAGAAGTGTAGAGTTCGATTCCACAGTCCCTCGTAGGAGGGTGCTAAATCTTCGTATGAATATATTGGTGTATTGGGTCGGCCCGTTGTGGTGCAGTGACAAAAAAATGAGTGAAAGTAATTATTATGAGGGTAGTGGTCAATTATAGGTGAGTTAGTGGGGGTGAAGAAAACTGTTACTAATTTTTAATTGTTTAAATGAGTATAAGTCTAATCGGAATTATGTTAAAATTTTAATAATTTAAAGGGATAATTGTTGAATAGATAATTATAATTTTTGAATAAAATAAGGGAGAATTACTAAAAATGATCTAAAACTTGCTTCTAAATGCAAGTTTAACCTCTATGAAAAAATTCTTGCAAAACTAACCCATGATGGTAAGGAAATTACAAAACACTCTTTTGACTAAAAATAATGTAGAAATATCAATTACATTTTATTCCCTACGCTGCGTGCTTTATTAGGATCAAAGTAGACTTTTCAAGAAGTCTATTTTGCTAATCAGAAACAAAGCACACTTCTCAACAAGTCTGATTTGTAAACAAAAAAACCCGTATAGTTCTTGAGAAATGTGTTTTATCAGCGAAATACAAAGCAGAATTCCCAGGAAGTTTGTTTTGTTTCTGCTTACCAAAACAGATTTTTTGAGTATCCTGATTTGATAATAAATTACCTAAATCATATAAAAATCATGAAAGATATAACTTTTTTCTTCAAATTGTTATTAACACAATTTATATTTATATCAAAAGCAAATAAAAGTTATAATGAATTCAAATATAAGGATATTGGATTCGATCTAATGGTATCAAATGTTTGCTAGTTTTTGTTATTATGTGTTGTAGGTTAATAATTGATGTTTGTGTAGGAAATTTAGATTTACAAATTTTTAATGGAAAATTGTATGAGTTATGCATTTCCTTACAGGTTTACTTCCGTCAACTACACAAACTTATGCGACTAAACCTATTTCCACTCGTACTTTTTGGGTCTTGCTTTAACTACATAAACTGTATTTTTCTTTCATAAATTACGCAAACTTCATAACTTCTTCTAATTGCAGAAATTCTATTAATGTTTATGCGTTAAATAGCTATTAAATCTGATTCTAATTCAAAAATCTGGTTTTAACTTGGGTTTATTTTGAAATTAAAACCAGATTTTCGAAGTAAATCAAAGTTTAATAACAATTTAACGTGTAAACATTAACAAAATTTTTGTAATTGAAATAATTTATGAAGTTTATGTAGTTTACAGAAGAAAAATACAGTTTATGTAACTTATAAAAGACTCAAAAAGTACGGATGGAAATAGGTTTATTCGTATAAATTCGTGTAGTTGATAGAAGTAAACCCATTTTTTCCTTACATATCTTTACCATATTCATCCATTTTTTAACAAAATTTTCGCATATTTAGTGAAGATTATTATTTAGAGTTTATGGTTACGTAGAGTTCTCGAGAACTCTGCCATAGATTTAACAAAGCAGCCTTCCAAGAATTCTGCACAAATCAGAAACAATTTTCAACTAAACCGGTTTCGTTCAATTTAGAGTTTAGGATTGTGGAGACTTCTCGAGAAGTCTACACAAACCAAAATTTAACCAACCGGTATCGTATCAAATCTTCAAAGCAGACTTCTCCAGAAGTCTGCAAAAACCAAGAATTTCATCAAACTAGAATTTCAATTTAACCTTATCGAAATTTAGGAAGCAGACTTCTTGGGAAGTCTACTTTGGAACGAAAATACAAAGCAGACTTCTCGTGAAGTCGGCTTTGGAAATTTGCTTCAGTTAAATTAAAATTTCACCAAACCAAAATTTTAATTTAACCTTACCGACATGTACTAAGCAGACTTCTCAGGAGGTCTACTTTCTGTTTCATATACAAACCATACTTCTCTGGAAGTCTACACAAACCAAAAATTGAAAAAATCGTAACTTAAATTTAACATAACCAAATTAATAACTTTTAACCTAAAAATTTTGCCCTCCGTATATAAAGAAGTAACCCTAAAATTTTACCATAATTTCATTTCCAAAAAAAAATGGGAGCCTCCATCCTCTAAAAAATTACTACAAGGTAAATCTTCTCTTCTTATCTCTTTACCTCCCCTCTTTTTTTTTCTTCTTTTTTTCTCATTTTCTTGATCATCTTGTTTATTTTGTAGATCTGGAAAAAAATCATGAAATATGAGAAATGTAAGTCTTTTTGTTTATATGGTTTTGTATTTGTGGTTTTAGAATATTTTTATTGTTTACATCTTTTGCTATTTTTCTAATATTCTTTCACATATTCTATTGTTGTAGATCTAGAAAAGAAAGTCAAAAGATCTAAAAACGTATGTTTGTTGCTTTTAGTAGTTTTTAAGTTTTTCGTGTTTTTGGAGATTTTTGTTGTTTTTGTTGTTTTTGTTGTTTCTTAATTTTTTTTCCTATATTCTTATCTTATTTCTCATCTTCTGTTGTTGTATATCTGGAAAAAAAGTTAAGAGATATACAAAAAGTAAGTTTGTTATTTTCCTAGGTTTTTAACTGATATTTAAATTTTAGATAGCTTTTTTTTTTAATTTTTCAAAACATGTTTGAGATTTATGGTGGTTTTACAGTTTTTTGTGGTTGTTTTGAGTTTTATTCGTACGTTTTTGAGTTTGACATTTTTTTTAATCGATGATTATTCCTGTTGCATACTTCATTACAACCTACAGATTTTAGTTGATGACTTCATATCACGTTTTTAAAAGTTTTAGATGGTGGTTTTAAGGTTTTCAATGGTTTGTTTTAAAATTGTGAACTGTTGTTTTGAGATTTATGTTTGTTTTTTTGAGTTTTTAGCAGCTTTACATTAGTTTTGAAATGATGGTTTTGCAAGACCTAAACGGACAAACTTTATTACAAGCTGTAGACTTCACATGCAAACTTCATTACAAATTGCAGACTTCATTTGCAGACTTCATTACTAATTACAGACTTTGTTTGTGTTTTTTTCATATTTAAATTAGTTTTTGTACACTTTATTGTACATATCACTATCTTCCATCACTACACCTTGTCAGTTAATTTTTAATCAACTCTTGGAAACTTATAGTAAGCTTTTAGTTGTATATCAATTACCTACCAATCTGTTCAGGTCAAATCATATGGAATTTCAGTCAGTTATTGTATACTTCAAACAGTATTGTGTAGACTTCAGTAAATTGCTTTGTATTTTAAATAATTTTTGAAAATTGAAAACAATACAAATATTGTCGTATTTTCGGTATTTTATTATCTATTTTGATGTTTTTCTAATTAATATTTTGTATACTTATAATATTACAAAATGATAACTATTTTAAAACACAAATATTATTATAAGATTTCATAAGCACTTTTATACACACTTAAGAACTTAGTGCATACTTTTTAATAACAAGACAAAGCAAGAGAACTGAATGAAAAACAATAAATTTATGATCTCCAAAATCTAAATATATGTCTTAACAATTTCATCAAAATACAAAGTTAACTACAAATGTTATTCCTCCGCTTTGATTATCCACATAAAAAGTTCATGCTTCTATCATATTCCACTCTCCATATACAACAAATATTTGGACCATTATGTGCAATACAACTAATGAATTTTACTTGATCATCGTAGACATATTACATGATTTGTATTTTCTTTACAAAGTAGACTTCTCAAGAAGTCTGCTTTGTATTTCACTTACAAAGCTCACTTCTCCAAATGTCTGCTTCGTATTTCATTGACAAAACATACTTTTCGAAAAGTCTGTTTTATCGAGGAAAAAACTGATTTGATGAAAAAAATGAAAAATTTGCAATTGAGCAAGTGTTTTTCCAAAGCAAACTTCTCAACAAAAAACCGCTTTTATGACAAAAAATAAAAATTTGCAATTGACCAAGTGTTTTTCCAAAGCGGATCTCGAGAAGTCTGCTAAAAAAACCGCTTTAATGACAAAAAAAGAAAAAAGATTTGTCATTGACCAAGTGTTTTTCTAAAGCAAACTTCTCGACAAGTCTATTTCGTCAGAAAAAAACCATCTTCATAACAAAAAAAGAAAAATTTGTAATTTACCAAGTGGTTTTTCCAAAGCAAACGTCTTGAAAAGTGTAATTTGTTGAAAAAAACCGCTTTTGTGACAAAAAAGTTAGTTTTCTTCAATTGACCATGATTTTTTTCCAAAGCAAATTTCTCGAGAAGTATGCAAGATTTATTCCGATCAAAGTAGACTTCTCGAGAAGTCTGCTTTGGAAAACATTCATGGTCAATTGCAGAAAACTAACCTTTTGTCATCGAAACAGTTTTTTTTATTGACAGAGCAGACTTTTCAAGAAATCTGCTTTGATAATAAAATACAAAGTAGACTTTTCGAAAATTATGTTTTGATAATGAAATACAAGTCAGTCTTTTCGAGAAGTCTATGATGTGGAACAAAAAATCATAGCCAAAACACGAAAACTAACCTTGGATCTTGAATTTTATGCTGAGTGACTTCAAATATAACCGATATAGACTTCCAGAAGGTTGTTTTAATGGATAGTGATGATGTTTTGCAAAGTTGGAAGCTTTTGAAGATAGTGTGAGGAGAGAAATTGGAAGAAAATGTATCAGAAAATGAAAGAGGTTGAGATGAATGTATTTGATGAAGGAATAAAGCTAAATGGTGGGTGTGTCAATTGCATTAAGAGCTCCTAACAACCACGAAAATGGTGGTTGTGTGCAATAGCGGTTGTGTGCAATGGTGTTGTGTGCAATGGAGAATATGATATTTTCGTAATATTTTTGAAACGTTTGTTCATAATGGTTTTTTATATTTAAAATAAAATTAATTATAAGGTAATGGTAAAAGTTATAAATAAAATTATTGTTGAATGATAAAAAGAGATACAATGTTAGTTTTGCAAAAATAAGTTTAAAAGGGTTAAATTTGCAAATGGACAAATGTTTTAGGTCATTTTTGCAAATCGCCCTTCTTTTTCAAACACTATAAATGATCTTGTTTTAAAAATATTTATTATATTTCAAAAATTTTACTATATGTTTTTGATTAATATTTTGTAGCTGAAACAACTTATTCAAGTTCTTTAAGGATTTATATATTTTGTAAGAAAACCATACAAGAATTTCGAAATACAAATCTCAACAAACAAGTTTAATATGGATATTAAAGTTTTTTCCGTTTAAAACGTTTATATAAATATTAAAATATATAAATAACTATGTTATGCTTTCTAAAACAGTAAAAAGTAGTTATAAAATAAAATAAATATCATAGTACATTTTCTGATGAATGGGTTAGAAATTCTTGAAAACTACTCGAATTTATCTTTTTTATCTTCAAACGGTGTTCATTTATTTTGGTTTGTAAAAACTCTGATACGATACGCATGTATTTATAGGTAAAGCAGAACCGGTATTCTACATTTAATGTTCTTAAAATTTATAATTTTGACTATAAATCTTAATAACACTACCAAAATAAAAGTTATACGGCCAATAATAATTTTTTAAAAAATGCAAAAGTTCTTTTATTTCGTTTCAATATGTTAACAAAAAAAAAGTTGTAAATAAAAAGTTAACACTTCATATCCCACCTTAAAAATTGTATGATTTTCCTTAAAACATAAAAAGATAGAATCTTTCGCTTCTTCATTCGCAGAAAGTCAACTATATTATTTTACAGAATTGATTATCATGATTTTGAATTTGGTTATGCATAATTGATATAGTCATTATCTTTGATGAGTGGCTAGTTTTCTCAAATATTCAAATGAATTTGATGTATTTTAAGATTTTTTTTATGTATTCTCTTATTTTAGAAAGTTAGAAATCTTAAGAAAATTGTTTTAGATATTTTCATAAAAAACATATTTTTAAATAATTTAATCCTGTTAGAGAAATTAATAATCTTTTTTGTTAATGCTCACAAAAAAACATACAATTTAAATGTTATGGAGAAATAATAGAAAAATCGTATAATTGTTTATAAAGTGAGAGTGACTAATGTTTAAGCCCAAAAGTTTTACACTTACACTTTAAATCTCAAACTAGAATAATTAACATTAGAAACCATCAAAATAAATCTTTACTTATGGGCTATCATTATTATTAAGGGAACAATAAATATCATTAACTAGATATTAAATGTTGTTAACAAAAGGTAAACACTCTTTTTAACTACAAAACTATTTTTAACTACAAATCTTTGAGGTTTAAACTTTAAAATGTTAATGTATACCACTTTGAAAGACATTTATACAATTATTGTTATTGTAATTACTATTAATATTATTAATTCAACATATTGTTTATAATTAATAACTAAAATATGAAAAACAAGAAAAAAATAATTTTCCTTGGAAGACTCGGTCATTATCTAAAATTGTTCTTGCATTATTGTCTATATCTTCTTTGTATTGTATCTTCGTTTATGTGACACTTTCATATGCATATATCATACTGACTCTGATTTCTTTATCCAATTCCAATAGAATATATTTGGTTTACTTGACCCATACAACGAGATCCATATATGCTATTTTATCAAATGTGGCATGGGAAAATTTTGGCGATGATTAATTGTGGTGGAAAGTGAAAAAGACAAATAAAAGATGTATCATGGGAGAATAGAGAAAATATTAGTGAAACATACCCATGTCCAGTACATTGTTAACCTTTGATCTCATGTTGACATATTCAATCAATCGATTTTTTGAATATTATTTCTAATTTTATATCACTACAAGAAAACATGTGTTTTGCGACCACGTGAAGTGGTCGCAAAATAATAGTCGCAAATTTGTGACTGATTTGCGACCACGGAAATAGTAGTTCATTTTACGACTAATTTGCGACCACATGGTGGTGACTATTTTTGCGACTAATTTGCCACTGAATTTCCGTAACAAATTTTGCCACTGTTTTGTGACTACATATGTGGTTGCGAAATATGTAGTCACAAATCAGTCATAAAATTTTGTGACTGATTTGCGACTACAAGAGTAGTGCAGTCGCAAATCAGTCACAAAATTTTGTGACTGATTTGCGACTACGTTTCTACTGTAGTCGCAAATCAGTCACAAAATATTATGACTGCTTTGCGACTGCGTTTCTCCTGTAATCGCAAATCAGTCACAAAAAAATTGTGACTGATTTGCGACTACATTGGTCCTGTAGTCGCAAATCAGTCATAATTTTTTATGATTGATTTGTGACCACATGAATGAAGGAGTCGCAAATCGGTTGCAAAATTTGCGACTGATTTGGGACTGATTTGCGACTACAACGTAATTAGATTTAAAAAAATATATAAAATTTTAAATAACTATTGAAATAATTTTTATATTTTGAAAATAAAAATATTAATATTTTTTAAATTTAATTTCAAAATATTTAAATTATTTTAATAATAAATGTAAAATAATATTTGTAAATATAAATTTTAATAATACTTTTTAAAATTAATTTCAATAATAATATTAATATTTTGTAATTAGAAATATTAATAAAATAATTTATATTATTATGTTTTAATATTAATATTAGTTAATTTTTTATAAATATTAATATAATAGTTCATAATTTATGGTTTAATATTCATATTATTTAATTTTTTAATAATTTATAATAAAATTATTTGAAAATATTTTTGAAAATTAATTTCCAAAATTATTAAGTTTTAATAATATTTTTAAATTTTTAATTATGAATATTTTCATAAATTTATATTTTTAAAATTATTAAATATTATAAATAGTTTTTATTAATGAATAATAAATATTATGATATTAAATGAAAAATATATGAACTAATTAATATAAAATATTGAATAAAAAGAAATAAAAAATTAAAATTCTAATATTTATTATTGAAAATTTAATTTATAGGAAAAAAATTTTAATTTTCAGGCGGCGGAAATTAGAAATCTGAAGGCAAAAATGGGGTCGGGGTCGGAGCCGTCGATGGTTCCCCTGTGCAATCGTTATCCCGCATATAGGAGGCGAATGCGGGATCCGTCCGTTGGAAATACCCGAGGAGCATCTCCAAGCTCGAGATCTTCTTTTGGTTTTTTCTATTCAGCTCTTCCATCTTCTGATTTCTTTCCAGAATCTGCGCGTTTTGTTGTTTAATTAACGCGTTTTGTTCTTGAAGCATTACGTACTTGGGTGAATTGGTTTGCACCCCAGTACGTCTACCCGTAGACTGTACGCGGTTCAGGCTACCGAGTCCATAAAGACGGCCTCGGTCATCCGCAACAGAAGACTACAAAATAACGAAAACAAAAATTAAATAATAAATTTAATTATTTAATTAATTATAAAAATATGTTATAACAAAAAAATTTGAAAATTTTTTTTACCTGAATGAAGATCTCATTCTTCTGTTCTAGAGTCAGCTCAATTGGACGGGAAGTTCCATCAGATGTTTTTGTTGGATCGACCTCCACGATCGCCATCTTCTCTTGGATATTTCGTTCGTATGCTTCACAGATTTGTTTTGCTTTCAAATCTACATACGAACCATCCGGTCTTGTGTGAGTCGTTATAAAGACCTCACCTATTGAGACTTGTCGTCCCAAATTGTGTTCCTTCACAGATATTGAAATAAATTGTAGTTAATTAATAACAAAAATGTTCATTAAATTTAAAGAAACAAAATGACTTACCATTTCCTGCTGGACCTAAATGTAGGATTTTTGGCCCGACAAATGTTTGTGCGGGCCAAGACCATCCCGAGCGAAGTTGCGGTTATGAGAGGATTTAGTACTCCTCTCGGTAGACGTTTCTCGGTAGAAGTTGCGGTTATGGGAAGTTCTTGTATATCCCATGTATGATTTGTTTCCATAACTCCTTTCTCATCTCTTACTGCATCTAACCATTCTTTATTGCTCTTAGCATCTTTATAAGTCCTTGGAATCTGACTTTGTTCAATCTTTCCAAGTAATGCTTGATGACTAGATGGCAAGAGGTCAAAGGAACAAACAGCTTGTATGGGATGAGTCACGGCCTGGTTGTTGTAGAAGATCCTAGTGTTTACCCAATTGGATGGGTCTTTCATAAGTCTAGTACTCCTCCTTAGTTGCTTAACAGGTGGTGCAGCCTCCTCTACAACCGTTTTCTCTTCCATTTGGTGAATAGGTTCCTCTATACCCACTTCCAAGTCGTTTTGTTCTTGGTTTTAGGCCGTAGCTTGTTCTTGGATTGGAGTTGGTTCTTGAGTTACCGCCTCTTGTTCATTCTCTTGGGTATCTTGTAACCTACTTGGGATTCTTGCTTCTTCTTTTCTTAAATCCTTTGGCACATCATTTCCCAAATGATTCAAGAGAAATCTCAAACTCGTAGCCAAATCAGAAGGTGACCTTGAGAGATCCTTCAATCCTTCCCAATCTTTTGGATCATAATAGCTTCGTTCTTCTATGAACTTGACATCTCTGGACACATATGTCCTGTTGTTACTCGGATCATAATACTTATAACCCTTTTGTGTTGTCGAATATCCAAGGAACATACACTTGATGATATTTACCTCCAACTTGTTTTCTAGATCCTCTGGAACATACACAAAGCATACACACCCAAATACACGTAAATGATCAATGGAGGGTTTAGTTTTATTGAGTACCTCAAATGGGGATATCTCTTTCAAGACTTTGGTTGGAATCCGATTGATGAGGTAGAAAGCAACCAAGACTGCATCTCCCCAAAAAATTTTAGGAACATTGGTATGAAACATCATGGATCTTGCTACTTCCATTAAGTGTCGGTTCTTCCTTTCAACAACTCCATTTTGTTGTGTTGTGTGTGGGCAACTAGTTTGATGTAGTATTCCATGTTTGTTTAACTGAGCTTTGAATCTTTGACTTGTGTATTCCCCTCCATTATCTGATCTTAACACTTTAATCTTGGCATTGAATTGATTACTAACATAATTATGAAAGTTTATAAATGTCTCATAAACTCTATCTTTAGACGGAAGTAATGTAAACCCATGTATATTTCGATTTGTCATCTATAAAGGTCACAAAATATTTATTCCTATCTCTAGACATGCAAGGTGAGGTCCAAACATCGGAATGTACTAAATTAAAGCAGTGCTCATAAATTGTAGACGATTTAGGGAAAACAACACGACAATGTTTGCCAAGGATACAAGCCTCACAAACTGAGTGATCATAAGAGACATTAGGAATTATTAAGCTTAAAGCACGAGCATGAGGATGTCCTAATCTAGCATGCCATAAGACATCTTTATTAGCAAAAACACATGATTTGAAAGCTAAGGAATCAAAATTGTTTGGAGGAATGTCTTCAAGAACATAGAGCACATCTTGAGTTCCACCACCTCCAAGTATCTTACCACTCTTAATATCCTAAAAGTAAACATTGTTAGGCCCAAAAATAACATTACAATTCAGGTCTTTAGTAGCCCTTTTGACCGAAACTAGATTAGACTTAAACTTAGGTACAAAGAAAGCATTACTTTCTTTGTGAAATAGTTTTAATTTCCCGGTTCCTTCAATTGGAATACCCTTACCATCAACTATAGTTACTTTTCCTAGACATGGTTAAATGTTCTTTAACAACCTAGCATTGCTAATCATATGGTGAGAAGCACCCGAATCCACTACCAACTTATGATCCGATTTATCAAGCAATTTATGGGAGTAGAGTGTGATACCGGAGAGTTTTGAGGCATATGCCTTGATGAGATCCTCCAAGTCAATCTTCTTAACATACTTCATAGATACATTGAATCTTTACAACCCTTTTATAGAGGATTTACAATGTGAACACAAAACAAAAACGAATTTAAACTTATGGATGAACTTGAAGAGAGGAGAAGCTTGTCAACAACCAATGAGAAGAGATGGGAAGAGCTGCCAATGGTCTTATGACCGTTTGATGTCTCTATTCTTGGCTAAATGACAAGGTTACATGGTTACCAATACTGTGTGCAGCATGGAGATGTCCTTGTCACCTTGATTCTTCTCCCAAGACAGCTATTTAACCATTTTAACCATGTGGTTTATAATAACTCCCTCTTTTTTCTTTTCCTTTCTTATTCAAACTGAATTATCGTGCTCACAGTTGCCTTGTAGGTCAAGATAGGTTTTATTTGATTTTCCTATGTCAATATCATATGGCACACGACATACAGCAATACATCCGCAATTGCGGTATATGTCTGTGGAACAAATATAACTTGGCAACCAAACCGGATATGTTATAGGCTTTACCTGTACCTCTCGGAGTTTAGGAATCCATAAGCCTTGACTTCATCAAAGGGCTGCCCCTATCTCACGGCAAGCACTGCATCTTGGTTGTCATCGAATGGCTGAGTAAGAATGCCCATTTATTGGCACTATCACACCCATACACGACACTCGACGTAGCCCATCTCTACCTAGACCATGTTTTTAAACTCTATGGGATGCCAAAAGATGTGGTCAGTGACAAAATCCTACATTTCTGAGTGATGTATGGAAGGAATTTTTTCGAGTGTAAGAAATTGATTTGAGATTTTGAACAACTTATCATCCTCAAACGGATGGTCAAATTGAGGCCACTATCAAGACTCTGGAGACATATCTACGATGCGTGACGGCGGAAACACCTCACTCATGGAACAGATGGTTACTATTAGCTGAGTGGTGGTATAACACAATATACCACACCGCAATTAAGAGCACTCCTTTTGAGGTCATTTACGGGCAGCCACCTTAGAGAGAAAAAATGGGCCATAGAAACTTTATTTTATATCTAAGGAAGCCAAGTTTTAAACTTCAAAAATGGTCATTAGAGGAAAGTCCATCTTAGAGAGAGCTTCATTATTTTAAGCTCTCTCTAAGATTCTATGGCCCATTCCGAGTCATTGAAACCGTGGGCGAAGTAGCATACAAACTCTACCTCCCAAATGATGCAGCCATTCATGATGCCTTCCATGTTAGTCAACTAAAGTTGTGCCCCAATCCACCTTCTACAACACCTGTCTGCCACATTAATTCTGGTTGGACCTCGACACAAGAAAACAACTTGAAGCTATTCTGGAGAAAAAGATGGTAAAGTACTGCAACACAGCTGTTACAAAGTTCTGGTCCAATGAAAAAGAGACCCTCCTGGCCAAGCTACGTGGGAGTTTTACCAAGATCTTATTGCAAAAATCCCAACTTTTATCCTTGAGGACAAGGATCTTCTCAAGAGGGAATTATTGTAACAGGAATCCCTGTTACCTTCACGATTCCACATGTTATTTTTTCTTCTTCACCATTTTAATTTCCTTAAAATCTAACCCGGGTCTGTCCGGTTGGGTTATCTTTTCTATTTTCTTAAACCGGTCACATGTTGACCAACGTCCTATAAAAGACCTACATGCCAGTACTACGGGATTATCAATAAGATTTTATTCTCTCTTTCCTCTTAATCGTTTCCCAGGCAGAAACATGTCAACCATTCCTAACGTCCAAGTAGATTATCGTTCTTCCCTTAATCGTTTCCCAGGTAGATTATCACCTTTTCTTTGAGTTTTTGGTAAGGTCTAGAATGAGATTTCATTCTAACTAAATTCCTATTTCTCTACTTGGATCGTTGATGGAAAGAATTTAGAATTCCCAACAACTTTTTCCCACTAACTCGCGGAAAATCCCTAAATTCAACTTTTTCTGGATCGAAGGCCACCTCAATGACCTTTTTAGAAAATTCTCCCATTGTTGTGATCGAAGCTGCGGTGTATTAGTTTATCGGAATGTGGCAAAACTGAACTCAAATAGAGATGGACTCAAAATAATCCGACATAGGATTTTATCTCATCTTTCCAATGTTAAAGACCACGAATTGTAGTTATATATCCTTTCTTGAGGATGCTCATATCGAAAGATAAATTGGAATTTTTCTTTAGAGAGAGCAATTCCTCTTATCCGGTCGTAGAATTGCGATTTCATTAGAATATTTAAAATTAACGATGACATCTTTTCGCAATCAAGGTTTAAGGTTCTTTCCACCATATTTAATAAATTCCTCTCACTCAAACAAAATTGAATAATGTCTGGTAACGAGAAGGGTTCATCCTCCTCTTCTAAAGAGATGGTCATAAATGCTCTGTATACTTGATGAATATATCTTCTTTTGATACCAGCAGATTGCTTTGAAAAAAGTAATTGAGATTTGTGTTATTCACTTTTTGAAGAATTTTTTAAAAATCCTAAGAGATATGGTTTTTGGATCCATTTTAGGACAAAAAAAACACTTTAATTGCTTAGATGTTAGTTAAAAACACTTGTTTATTACCCACTGATCCTGTTTTAAAAATGAAAGCCACATTGAGAAGAAAATAAGTCTAAAAGAGGGAACCTTGATCCTATCAATCTCATGTTTTCAAAAATTTTATTGTCTCAAACGTCTCTTAAATTCTATGATAATTTTAAAATATTTTAAATTTAAAACTAAGTTGTAGTGAGTTGATTGATCCATATCACTTATATATTACTTAGTTTTTTTATGTAAAGTAAATTAAATCTTAAAAGATTTTAAAGGAACCCTATTAGATTTATCTGGAAAAAAGCTAGAAATTTCAAGACTAAAAATAATATTTTTATTATTAATAAAATCGGGTTTGAGGATTATAAATGTTTTGTATCCATTGTTTACATGTGTGATAATTGAAAAACTTAGAAAAAGATATTAACTCCAATTTTTGTTTCACATTTTACATACAATTACTTTGAATTCACAATATTATTCTCATCTCAATTTCTGATATTAGTTTCTAATGTTAATTTTACTTTTGTAGAAATTTATATTGGAGCATGCTTTTCGGGATGTGTAAAGTACCTCAATGGTTATGCTAACAAAACCATGGAATAAAGATAGAGTTTGAGTTAGCTAAATATTGGAGAGAAAACTGGATTAGTAGTAGAACACTGTGTAATGGGCTTTTTTGCAACCAAATTTTCCATAAATTTATTTTATCGCAATTTTAGTGATGTACTAGGGAGAAATTACCGAAGAATTAAAAACAATTATTGTTAATTCGTTAAAAAACAATTTGACTCCAAAATTCCTTTTTAAGTTACAACAAATATTATTTTTCATAAAAATTAGATATTTTTCATAAATATGGTGCTAATTTACAACGAATAAGCAAAGAATGTTAGATTTTTTAAAAAGTATTTCCTCATAAATTCTTTAATAATTAGCAATAGATTCACGATGAATTTATAATTCTTTTTATTAAAACAATATCAATTGTTAATTTATTGTAACTCTAGTTTTTCAATTAACAAAAATAATAACGATTACTCGCAAATTCGATGTAAATTCATTAGTTAACTAAAATACAAAATTTCGCATCGGAAGTTTGTCAAAATCACATGTGATATATATATACTAACTTATAACTATTAACCAACACGTTAACTATTCAACAAGTTAACTATTGCTAAAATTCTCTATCACCATCCATCAACTATAAGGTGGTCAAGTGGGGTTTCAGTATGATATATATGAGACCGGAGAAACTAAGAATGATAATGTCCGGTCATTCTGATAAATCTATATTAAGAGTGGATTATAATATGCATAATGGTGAATAAAAAAAAGGAAGGAATGGATTTTCATAGGTGAAGAAGGTTTTGAAAATGATAATATCTAATTGGAATATATAATGAGTCTTCTAAATCTTTTAAAGTGTTGTAATATTTGATTTGAAAAATTATGTTTGATGTTATACGATCTTCCAAAAAAAATTTCTCTTGTAAAGTTTTGAATGAGAGAAATTTTTAAATGTTAAAATTAGAGTCAGATTTTTAATTTATTGAATGACTATATTCAAATGTTCAAAAATTAAATTATAAAGAGAATAAAAAAAGAATAGCACCACAATATAATAATTATTTTATTCATATATGATAAAGAGAAACATACAATAGACAGACACAGACAACGACAAACAACATTGACACAAAAATAAAAAAGATAGAAACGACATTATTTGAGAAAATATGCTGAAAAAAAACCAAATACTTTTTAGAATTTGTTCCCTGGCTTCATTTTTATGACTTCCTCTTTTGAGCATATGAATATTTTCTTCACCATATTGCAAAATTCGCTAAATAAAAATCCCAAAACTTTGTATTAATATACTTATTAATATATAAAAAAAAAGAAGAGAGGAGAGATGTGTGAACTTACAGCCATGGATCATCTCCAAGAAGCATTATATCTCCTTCACAGTCTGTAAAAACTATTTCCCATTGATTACGAGTCTGCAACTCGCCTTTGAGATCAAAGAGCTTCTCAAGTTCTTGTATGAGTTGATAATATCCATCAAATATTGATAAATCCAAAACTCTAACTATAGCTATATCTTTCATATGAGCCTGTGAATTAAAAATAGATGTTTTCTTGTAAACTTAACACATAATATTACGTTTTCTTGTAATGGATTCATAAAATATAAGCTCAAATTCTTGTAAATTGAATGATTTTGTCATACCTTTGTCCGGATTCTAGTAGAATTGATTTGTGTGGTGCACACATTTTTAGGGGATGCTATAGTTTGGTTTTTTCTTCAAACAATTCGACATTTTCACTATTCGACATTTTGGTCATTTGGTTCCATGTGACTCGTTAGTTAATCTCCAAATAATCTGCAACTAGTGATTGAGGAGCTCTTGCTTGATTCTCCAATTTCTTGACCTTGAATCAATGAAGGATTCCATAATTTCATTGATGTTGATCCTATAAACAGACAAAATTAGATTTTTTAAATAATTTATAAGCATAAAATTTTAATATATTTTTTTATTTTACCAATAATTTCATTAATTTGACGGGCACGTTTGTTTTTGAGTAAAATGGATTGAGGAATATTTGAAGATGTTGAATGCTCAATTTCCCATGGTGAAACTTTAGAAGGTCTTAGAATTGGTGCATGCTCATCCCATTGCACCTATATAATAAAAAAGATTGAGAATGTTATTTATTATACTTTTTAAATTGATATTCTTACAAAAAAATGAAGTTTGAAAACATTATTTACTTGTAGACTTCGCCATTCCGAATTTTTCCAATGGGGAGAAAAATCTTTGTGTCCTATTACTGTCCCAGTGTATCTTTTTGTAATGAAAAAAACATTAGTAAACATATTTTAAAAACATAATATATATGTATTCAATTTTTTACCTTGTTTCAGTAAAATCTTTACCATCAAATCGCATTGTAAACTTTGAACCCACATGAAATTTGTTGTTCACTGCATCTATAAATTTTTCATAGTTGACAACGAATTGGCTTGATCTAATATTATACAAGAAAACCAATATATAAGTATACTTGTTTGAAGAAACTAATCCATGATATATCATATAGACTAATATAATGGGTGATAGTTACCTTGGCCTATAGAACACATCGAACATACATTTGGTAGTAATATCATTCAATATCGAACCAATTACTCCATGATAAATATTCTCTGTTGATATGACTGATGAAGTTTTCTTGCGATATTGTTTTGTTGCTCTTCTGATTCCAATTCGTGATTCTCCATTCTCCCCTCTTGAACAAGAAAGCAATTTAGTTCCAAAATCTAAGAAATAAAAGAGATGTAAAATGGTGAAAATGTATACCTAAGGAATACAAAAGAGTCTCCAGCTACCAATTTTTTTTCTGCCATGAACACATTCCAACCAGTTGTGAAAAGCTGCCTCCGCGGATTACCTACTCGAATTTTTGTCGAAAATGAATACTAGTATTCACTTATTATAAGGTTTAATATAAGATTATA
Organism: Pugionium dolabratum; assembly: GCA_018901945.1. Classification (NCBI taxonomy): domain Eukaryota; kingdom Viridiplantae; phylum Streptophyta; class Magnoliopsida; order Brassicales; family Brassicaceae; genus Pugionium; species Pugionium dolabratum. Next base: position 493,355 of record JAEVFF010000275.1, read on the forward strand.
GATAAAAAATCATTTCTTACCTCTAAAAACATGTTTAAATTTCCATTCATAGTTATTCAAATCTTTAGCGACTAGTTCTTGACTCGGTGTTAGCTGAGACATGTCCTAGAAATTCAATAAAAAATATTTATATGCAAACTTAAAATAGAGTCAAATGTGAGATCATTTGGTGAAGTACCAGTGGAGGAAGACATTCATTGGCATGTGTTCTCTTGATAGAGCATCCACCATGAGAGTTTATATCAGATGCGGTTAAGATCTTAGTAAAAGTATGATAGTTTGGTCTTTCTTGATTGTCATTACGAACATTGACTCTAACTTGCTAGAAAATTATAATTTTGGAAGAAAAAAATGATTTAATACAGAATATATGAAGAAAATTCTAGTAACTTAAATAAATACAATGTTAAGCTTTGTTACTCACAGCTATTTCTGGTAGCAATGTAATTTCTGCATAAATCTCATCTGTATCATTTTCCACCTAAATTCAAAAATTAAAAAATATAACAAATAGTAATGGTAGAATCCAAAATAGCTAATTTGAATTCTCTTAAACAACATTATGAATATAAAAATACATACCTTAAGTTAAACACCGATAACATTACATAGAAGCTTAGAAGGAATATCAAAATGTGGCTTTATTTGATCTAAACCTTCTNACTTGGTCTCAACATGTCAAGCTCGGACCATGTTGACTGGAACTTGCCCAGGATTTTTGTGAACTCCATATCCTCTTGGTGTAGATCATTGAGAGCCTTCTTAACCTCATACACACGGCTGAGGTTTGAAACATCCCCATACACCCTCTTGAGAGTGTCCCAAAGAGACTTGGCAGTTTCACAATGTGATAAGCTTCAAGAATGGATGGGTCCAATGAATTTTGGAGGAATCCAAGGACTGATTGATCTTCTTGGAACCACCTAGCTTCTTCTTTTCTTGTTTCCTCATCCTTCTTCTCCTTTGGATCATCTATAGATGGAGTATTATCCTCCAAGATGTGATTCCAAAGTCCTTTGCCACAAATGGCTGTCTTGATGGTTTTTGACCATAATGTGTAGTTCAAGCCTTTGAGAACTACTGCTATCACCGTAGGTTTCAGGCTGGAACTAATTTGAACTGTATCCTCCATTGCTAGGCTTTGAAGAGCTCAAAGGAAGCAGCTTTTATGGTTGAATGAAACCGTGAGTTTTTAGTCTAAAGACTGAGAGATTTTGACAGAATTTTAGATTAGAACCTGAGAGATTTGAGTAGAAAAGATAAGAGAATGATCTTATGCTCTGATACCATGTAAGAATATTGAGATTATAGAGGAGAAATGTGAAGAATTGAATCTGAAAACTCAAAAAGAAGTATGAGAAAATGAGAAATGACTTAGACTTATGGAGAAGAATCTCCTAAGAGTATTTGTACATTGAGTCTTTACAGCCCTTTTATAGAGGATTTACAATGTGAACAAAAAAGAAAACGAATTCAAACTTGTGGATGAGTTTGAATAGAGGAGGAGCCTGTCAACAACCAATGAGAAGAGAGGAGACAACATGGGCATGACTGTTTGGTGTGGTTGCCAAGACTGTGTGCAGCATGGGCATGACTGTTTGGTGTGGTTGCCAAGACTGTGTGCAGCATGGGCATGTCCTTTTCACCTTGATTCTTCTCCCAAGGTAGCTATTTAACCATTTCAACCATGTGGTTAATAATAACCCATCCTTTTTCATTTCCCTTGTTATTCAAACTGAATTTTCGTGCTCACACTTGCCTTGTAGGTCAAGATAGGTCTTATTTGATTTTCCTATGTCAATAGAACATTGGTATGAAACATCATGGATCTTGCTACTTCCATTAAGTGTCGGTTCTTCCTTTCAACAACTCCATTTTATTGTGTTGTGTGTGGGTAACTAGTTTGATGTAGTATTCCATGTTTGTTTAACTGAGCTTTGAATCTTTGACTTGTGTATTCCCCTCCATTATCTGATCTTAACACTTTAATCTTGGTATTGAATTGATTAGTAACATAATTATGAAAGTTTATAAATGTCTCATAAACCCTATCTTTAGACGGAAGTAATGTAAACCCATGTATATTTCGATTTCTCATCTATAAATGTCACAAAATATTTATTCCTATCTCTAGACATGCAAGGTGAGGTCCAAACATCAGAATGTACTAAATCAAAGCAGTGCTCATAAATTGTAGACGATTTAAGGAAAACAACACGACAATGTTTGCCAAGGATACAAGCCTCACAAACTAAGTGATCATAAGAGACATTAGGAATTATTAAGCTTAAAGCACGAGCATGAGGATGTCCTAATCTAGCATGCCATAAGACATCTTTATTAGCAAAAACACAGGATTTGAAAGCTAAAGAATCAAAATTGTTTGGAGGAATGTCTTCAAGAACATAGAGCACATCTTGAGTTCCACCACCTCCAAGTATCTTACCACTCTTAATATCCTAAAAGTAAACATTGTTAGGCCCAAAAGTAACATTACAATTCAGGTTTTTAGTAGCCTTTTTGACCGAAACTAGATTAGAATTAAACTTAGGTACAAAGAAAGTATTACTTTCTTTGTGAAATAGTTTTAAATTCCCGGTTCTTTCAATTGGAATACCCTTACCATCAACTATAGTTACTTGTCCTAGACATGGTTCAATGTTCTTTAACAACCTAGCATTGCTAATCATATGGTGAGAAGCACCCGAATCCACTACCAACTTATGATCCGATTTATCAAGCAATTTATGGGAGTAGAGTGTGATATCGGAGAGTTTTGAGGCATATGCCTTGATGAGATCCTCCAAGTCAATCTTCTTAACATACTTCATGGATACATTGAATCTTTACAGCCCTTTTATAGAGGATTTATAATGTGAACAAAAAACAAAAACGAATTTAAACTTATGGATGAACTTGAAGAGAGGAGAAGCTTGTCAACAACCAATGAGAAGAGATGGGAAGAGCTGCCAATGGTCTTATGACCGTTTGATGTGTCTATTCTTGGCTAAATGACAAGGTTACATGGTTACCAATACTGTGTGCAGCATGGAGATGTCCTTCTCACCTTGATTCTTCTCCCAAGACAGCTATTTAACCATTTTAACCATGTGATTAATAATAACTCCCTCTTTTTTCTTTTCCTTTCTTATTCAAACTGAATTATCGTGCTCACAATTTCCTTGCAGGTCAGGATAGGTTTTATTTGATTTTCCTATGTCAATATCATATGGTACACGACATACAGCAATACATCTGCAATTGCGGTATATGTCCGCGGAACAAATATAACTTGGCAACCAAACCGGATATGCTATAGGCTTTACCTGTACCTCTCGGAGTTTGGGAATCCATAAGCCTTGAATTCTTCAAAGGGCTGCCCCCGTCTCACGGCAAGCACTGCATCTTGGTTGTCATCGAATGGCTGAGTAAGAATGCCCATTTATTGGCACTATCACACCCATACACGACACTCAACGTAGCCCATCTCTACCTAGACCATGTTTTTAAACTCTATGGGATGCCAAAAGATGTGGTCAGTGACAAAATCCTACATTTCTGAGTGATGTATGGAAGGAATTTTTTCACTATCAAGACTCTGGAGACATACCTACAATGCGTGACGGCGGAAACACCTCACTCATGGAGCAAATGGTTACCATTAGCTGAGTGGTGGTATAACACAATATACCACACCGCAATTAAGAGCACTCCTTTTGAGGTCATTTACAGGCAGCCACCTCTTACTCACCTATCATATTTACCCAGAGAAAGCTCATCAACAGTCGTTGATCGTAGTCTGCAGAGACGAGAGGGGATAATTTCTATGTTTAAATTCCATCAGCTGCGTGCACAGAACAGGATGTGGAAAGCTATCGATCCTCATCGTTCACCAAGAAAATTCAAAACCAGTGAGTTTGTATACCTCAAGCTGCAGTCCTATCGACATCACTCTTTGAAAAGTCGGAATATTCCCCATAAGCTCTCTCTAAGATTCTATGGCCCATTCCGAGTCATTGAAACCGTGGGCGAAGTAGCATACAAACTCCACCTCCCAAATGATGCAGCCATTCATGATGCCTTCCATGTTAGTCAACTAAAGTTGTGCCCCAATCCACCTTCTACAACACCTGTCTGCCACATTAATTCTGGTTGGACCTCGACACAAGAAAACAACTTGAAGCTATTCTGGAGAAAAAGATGGTAAAGTACCGTAACACATCTATTACAAAAGTTCTAGTCCAATGGAAAAGAGACCCTCCTGGCCAAGCTACGTGGGAGTTTTACCAAGATCTTATTGCAAAATTTCCAACTTTCATCCTTGAGGACAAGGATCTTCTCAAGAGGGAATTATTCTAACAGGAATCCCTGTTACCTTCACGATTCCACATGTTATTTTTTCTTCTTCACCATTTTAATTTCCTTAAAATCTAACCTGGGTCTGTCCGGTTGGGTTATCTTTTCTATTTTCTTAAACCGATCACATGTTGACCAACGTCCTATAAAAGACCTACAGGCCAGTACTACGGGATTATCAATAAGATTTTATTCTCTCTTTCCTCTTAATCGTTTCCCAGGCAGAAACATGTCAACCATTCCTAACGTCCAAGTAGATTATCGTTCTTCCCTTAATCGTTTCCCAGGTAGATTATCACCTCTTCTTTGAGTTTTTGGTAAGCTCTAGAATGAGATTTCACTCTAACTAAATTCCTATTTCTCTACTTGGATCGTTGATGGAAACAATTTAGAATTCCCAACAACTTTTTCCCACTAACTCGCGGAAAATCCCTAAATTCAACTTTTTCTGGATCGAAGGCCACCTCAATGACCTTTTTAGAAAATTCTCTCATTGTTGTGATCGAAGCTGCGGTGTATTAGTTTATCGGAATGTGGCAAAACTGAACTCAAATAGAGATGGACTCAAAATAATCCGACATAGGATTTTATCTCATCTTTCCAATGTTAAAGACCACGAATTGTAGTTATATATCCTTTCTTGAGGATGCTCATATCGAAAGATAAATTGGAATTTTTCTTCAGAGAGAGCAATTCCTCTTATCCGGTCGTAGAATTGCGATTTCATTAGAATATTTAAAATTAACGATGACATCTTTTCGCTATCAGGGTTTAAGGTTCTTTCCACCACATTTAATAAATTCCTCTCACTCAAACAAAATTGAATAATGTCTGGTAACGAGAAGGGTTCATCCTCCTCTTCTAAAGAGATGGTCATAAATGCTATGTATACTTGATGAATATATCTTCTTTTGATACCAGCAGATTGCTTTGAAAAAAAGTAATTGAGATTTGTGTTATTCACTTTTTGAAGAATTTTTTAAAAATCCTAAGAGATATGGTTTTTGGATCCATTTTAGGACAAAAAACACTTTAATTGCTTAGATGTTAGTTAAAAAAAACTTGTTTATTACCCACTGATCCTGTTTTAAAAATGAAAGCCACATTGAGAAGAAAATAAGTCTAAAAGAGGGAACCTTGATCCTATCAATCTCATGTTTTCAAAAAATTTATTGTCTCAAACGTCTCTTAAATTCTATGATAATTTTAACATATTTTAAATTCAAAACTAATTTGTAGTGAGTTGATTGATCCATATCACTTATATATTACTTAGTTTTTTTATGTAAAGTAAATTAAATCTTAAAAGATTTTAAAGGAACCCTATTAGATTTAGCTGAAAGAATGTTAGAAATTTCAAGACTAAAAATAATATTTTTATTGTTAATAAAATCGGGTTTGAGGATTATAAATGTTTTGTATCCATTATTTACATGTGTGATAATTGAAAAACTTAGAAAAAAGATATTAACTCCAATTTTTGTTTCACATTTTACATACAATTACTTTGAATTCACAATATTAGTCTCATCTCAATTTCTGATGTTAGTTTCTAATGTTAATTTTACTTTTGTAGAAATTTATATTGGAGCATGCTTTTGGGGATGTGTAAAGTACCTCAATGGTTATGCTAACAAAACCATGGAATAAAGATAGAGTTTGAGTTAGCTAAGTATTGGAGAGAAAACTGGATTAGTAGTAGAACACTGTGTAATGGGATTTTTTTGCAATCAAATTTTCCATAAATTTATTTTATCACAATTTAGTGATGTACTACCGAGAAATTACCAAAGAATTTAAAACAATTATTGTTAATTCGTTAAAAAAACAATTTGACTCCAAAATTCCTTTTTAAGTTACAATAAATATTATTTTTCATAAAAATTAGATATTTTTCGTAAATAAGGTGCTAATTTACAACGAATAAGCAAAGAATGTTAGATTTTTTAAAAAGTATTTCCTCATAAATTCTTTAATAATTAGCAATAGATTTACGATGAATTTATAATTCTTTTTATTAAAACAATATCAATTGTTAATTTATTGTAACTCTAATTTTTCAATTAACAAAAATAATAACGATTACTCGCAAATTCGATGTAAATTCATTAGTTAACTAAAATACAAAAAATTTCATCGGAAGTTTGTCAAAATCACATGTGATATATATATACTAACCTATAACTATTAACCAACACGTTAACTATTCAACAAGTTAACTATTGCTAAAATTCTCTATCACCATCCATCAACTATAAGGTGGTCAAGTGGGGTTTCTGTATGATATATATGAGACCGGAGAAACTAAGAATGATAATGTCCGGTCATTCTGATAAATCTATATTAAGAGTGGATTATAATATGCATAATGGTGAATAAAAAAAAGGAAGGAATGGATTTTCATAGGTGAAGAAGGTTTTGATAATGATAATATCTAATTGGAATATATAATGAGTTTTCTAAATCTTTTGAAATGTTGTAATATTTGATTTGAAAAATTATTTTTGATGTTATACGATCTTCAAAAAAAAATTTCTCTTGCAAAATTTTGAATGAGAGAAATTTTTAAATGTTAAAATTAGAGCCAGATTTTTAATTTATTGAATGACTATATTCAAATGTTCAAAAATTAAATTGTAAAGAGAATAAAAAAAAGTATAGCACCACAATAAAATAATTATTTTATTCATATATGATAAAGAGAAACATACAATAGACAGACACAGACAATGACAAATAACATTGACACAAAAATAAAAAAGATAGAAACGACATTATTTGAGAAAATATGCTGAAAAAAAACAAATACTTTTTAGAATTTGTTCCCTGGCTTCATTTTTATGACTTCGTCTTTTGAGCATATGAATATTTTCTTCACCATATTGCAAAACTCGCTAAATAAAAATCCCAAAACTTTGTATTAATATACTTATTAATATATAAAAAAAAGAGAGGAGAGATATGTGAACTTACAGCCATGGATCATCTCCAAGAAGTATTATATCTCCTTCACAGTCTGTAAAAACTATTTCCCATTGATTACGAGTCTGCAACTCGCCTTTGAGATCAAAGAGCTTCTCAAGTTCTTGTATGAGTTGATTATATCCATCAAATATTGATAAATCCAAAACTCTAACTATAACTATATCTTTCATATGAACCTGTGAATTAAAAATAGATGTTGTCTTGTAAACTTAACACATAATATTACGTTTTCTTGTAATGGATTCATAAAATATAAGCTCAAATTCTTGTAAATTGAATGATTTTTTCATACCTTTGTCCGGATTCTAGTAGAATTGATTTGTGTGGTGCACACATTTTTAGGGGATGCTATAGTTTGGTTTTTTTCTTCAAACAATTGGACATTTTCACTATTTTGATATGGGTCATTTGGTTCCATGTGACTCGTTAGTTCAACTCCAAATAATCTGCAACTAGTGATTGAGGAGCTCTTGCTTGATTCTCCAATTTCTTGACCTTGAATCAATGAAAGATTCCATAATTTCATTGATGTTGATCCTATAAACAGACAAAATTAGATTTTTTAAATAATTTATAAGCATAAAATTTTAATATATTTTTTTTATTTTACCAATAGTTTCATTAATTTGACGGGCACGTTTGTTCTTGAGTAAAAGGGATTGAGGAATATTTGAAGATGTTGAATGCTCAATTTCCCATGGTGAAACTTTAGAAGGTCTTAGAATTGGTGCATGCTCATCCCATTGCACCTATATAATAAAAAAGATTGAGAATGTTATTTATTATATTTTTTAAATTGATATTCTTACAAAAAAATGAAGTTTGAAAACATTATTTACTTCTAGACTTCGCCATTCCAAATTTTTCCAATGGAGAGAAAAATCTTTGTGTCCTATTACTGTCCCAGTGTATCTTTTTGTAATGAAAAAAAACATTAGTAAACATATTTTAAAAACATAATATATATGTATTCAATTTTTTACCTTGTTTCAGTAAAATCTTTACTATCAAATCGCATTGTAAACTTTGAACCCACATGAAATTTGTTGTTCACTGCATCTATAAATTTTTCATAGTTGACAACGAATTGGCTTGATCTAATATTATACAAGAAAACCAATATAGAAGTATACTTGTTTGAAGAAACTAATCCATGATATATCATATAGACTAATATAATGGGTGATAGTTACCTTGGCCTGTAGAACACATCGAACATACATTTGGTAGTAATAGCATTCAATATCGAACCAATTACTCCATGATAAATATTCTCTGTTGATATGACTGATGAAGTTTTCTTGCGATATTGTTTTGTTGCTCTTCTGATTCCAATTCGTGATTCTCCATTCTCCCCTCTTGAACAAGAAAGTAATTTAGTTCCAAAATCTAAGAAATAAAAGAGATGTAAAATGGTGAAAATGTATACCTAAGGAATACAAAAGAGTCTCCAGCTACCAATTTTTTTTCTGCCATGAACACATTCCAACCAGTTGTGAAAAGATGCCTCCGCGGATTACCTACTCGAATTTTTGTCGAAAAATGAATACTAGTATTCATTTATTATAAGGTTTAATATAAGATTATACATAAAAATCATTTATTACCTCTAAAAACATGTTTAAATTTCCATTCATAGTTATTCAAATCTTTTGCGACTAGTTCTTGACTCGGTGTTAGCTGAGACATGTCCTAGAAATTCAATAAAAAAATATTTATATGCAAACTTAAAATAGAGTCAAATGTGAGATCATTTGGTGAAGTACCAGTGGAGGAAGACATTCATTGGCATGTTTTCTCTTGATAGAGCATCCACCACGAGAGTTTGTATCATATGCATTTAAGATCTTAGTAAAAGTATGATAGTTTGGTCTTTCTTGATTGTCATTACGAACATTGACTCTAACTTGCTAGAAAATTATAATTTTAGAAGAAAAAAATTATTTAATACAGAATATATGAAGAAAATTCTAGTAAATTAAAAAATACAATGTTAAGCTTTGTTACTCACAGCTATTTCTCGTAGCAATGTAATTTCTGCATAAATCTCATCAGTATCATTTTCCACCTAAATTCAAAAATTAAAAAATATAACAAATAGTAATGGTAGAATCCAAAATAGCTAATTTGAATTCTCTTAAACAACATTATGAATATAAAAATACATACCTTAAGTTGAACACCGATAACATTACATAGGAGCTTAGAAGGAATATCAAAATGTGGCTTTATTTGATCTAAACCTTCTTCTAAAAAGCACTCAATCTAAAATAATACCATAAGTTACATATCACAAACCAAAACGGAATTAACATAGAAAGAGATTGACAAAGAACTTACATTTTCAATGTGTCCTTGAGGAAAATAGTAAACTTTCTCTCCATATTTTGGAAGATCAAACAAAGGTCCAGCACATAACTTCCATAACTCTTCGTACAAATAGTTTTTTGCTTCATCAACAACTAAAAAAAATATCACCTAAGTATGCTCACAAACAAAACATAAGTCCAAAAGTTCTCACTCATACCTAAATATCCAGGTTGTGCGTTAACCTGGTTACTCGCCATTCAATCTTCTCCAAGCATTTGAATTTTCATTTTAGATATTGGATTGTAGAGCATAATAATCACCAATCATTAATAATTTTTATTTATATTATGTCTTAACTCAAAAAGGTAAATAAATTTGTGTTTTAAAAAATTGACTATTAACTTCTTAACCTTTTTTAATTCATTAAAATATTTCAACGCTTGAAAGTAATTTTTATTAGTTTCCGCTAATTCTGATTACTATAAGGATATAATGTATATTGATAATATATATAAGTATAAATGCATACATTTACTTTAATATGTAAAATGAGCATATTAATTGAAATAGAATCTAGTTTAAAATTTTAAATAAACACATGAAACATAAATGATCTATGTTTTTATTTAAATTTTTTAAATTATATTTTCAGATAAAATGAAATCCAAAAGAGACTCACACTTGACAATTGAACGTAGTGATTGCATTTATAACAAAGGAAATACAATAAAAGATTACACAAATTTTATGATAACCTTACAATTTATATATTGTTAATTAATAAATAAGTATGCCAAAAACTAATGTACTTTGAGAAAAAAGTGAATAACAATTCTTTTTAAAACACTATAAATGATCTTGTCTTATAAATAATTATTATTTCAAAAATTTTACCATAGATTTTTGATTAATATTTTTTAAGTGAAACAACTTATTCTAGTTTGTTAAGGGTTTATATATTTTATAAGAAAACCATACATGAATTTCAAAAAAACAAATCTCAACAAACAAGTTTAATCTAGATATTAAAGTATTTTCCGCTTAAAACGTTTATATAAATAGTAAAATATATAAATATTTATGTTATGGATTCAAAAACAGTAAAAAGATGAGTATGCATAAAATAAGATAAATATCATAGTACCTTTTCTTATGAATTGGTTAGAAATTCTTGAATACTACTCGAATTTACCTTTTTATCTTCAAACGGTGTTCATTTATTTTTGTTTTGTAAAATTTTTACGACATACATGTATTTATAGGTAAAGCGGAACCGACATTTTACATTTAATGTTTTTAAAATTTACACTTTTGACTATAAATCTTAATAACAATACCAAAATAAAAATTGTACGGTCAAATAATAATTTCTTAGAAATAGCGAAAGTTCTTTAATTTCGATTCATTATGTTAACAAAAGAAATATAGACAGTTGTAAATAAAACGTTATCATTTCATATTCAACCTTAAACATTGTATGATTTTCCTTAAAACCGATAAAGATAGAATTGTTCGCTTATTCATTCGCAGAAAATCAACTATATTTTTTAGGAAATTGATTATCAAGATTTTGAATTCGGTTATGAATAATTGGTAAAGTCATTATCTTTGGTGAATGCCTATTTTTCTCATATATTCAAATGAATTTGATGTATTTTAAGATAGATTTTTTTTATTTTTTTCTATTTTCTTTTATTTTAGCAAGTTAAAAATCTCAAGAAAAATTTTTTAGATATTTTTTTATAAAAAATATTTGTAAATAATTTCATCCAGTTAGAGAAATTAATCAAATTTTTTGTTAATCCTCAGAAAAATAAAACATACACTTTAAATGTTGTGGAGAAATAACAGAAAATTCGTATAATTGTTTATAAAGTCAGAGTGACTGACGTCTGAAACCTCAAAAACTTTACGCTTACAGTTTAAATCCCAAACTAGAATAATTAACATTATAAACCATTATAAACCATCAAAGTAAAAATTTACTTACGCACTATCATTAACAAACGGTAAACAAACACGCTTTTTAAGTGCAAATCTTTGAGGTTTAAATTTTAAAATGTTAGTGTATACCACATTAAAAGAAATTTATACAAGTATTGTTATTGTAATTACTATTAATAGTACTAGGTGATAATCTGCGTGGTACGCGCGGATTATATTTTTTATTATTCTATTTAATTATTTTTTTTAACTATTTAATTTTAAAATATCTTTATTTTTTAGTCACTGAAACCCTTATCTTTTACCCGACTGATTTACTTTTATGATCGGTGACTTTGTAGAACTTTTTACCGCGTATTGACCAGAAATTGTTTTAACTTGTAAACTGAGTTAGCATTCAAAATATGTTCGAATCAATATTTTTGCCGAAATGAATCATTGTACTGCATTGGATTATGTTTTTTCATTATTGTTTTTTGGTTGGTGAATCATATACCATTTTTATGGATGGTGGATTTTCAAAAATCTATTTATTAGAAATTTGATTCATTAAACTTACTAAAATTTCTAGAAACTTTTACAAACACCAATTTTTAGCAATTTTTTGTAAGTGAATCATAAATTTCTAAATATTTTAGCAAGTTTTAGAAAAGTTTAGAAACACTAACTTTTTACCCGTATTGACCATAAATTTTTTAACTTTTAAAATGAGTTAGCCTTCAAAATATGTTCAAACTGAAAAATGCCGAAATGAATCCTTGTGCTACATTGGATTGTATAATTTCAAATCAGATATATAGTGATTTTAAAAAATAGAATAATATATTAGATAAAACTACAATATATTTTAAAATAAAGACAGAAAAACACATTGGAAAAAATCTTAAAACACACATATTTCTCTTGATGAGGAAAAAAAACTAAATTCGGAAGTTATTTATTATAGAACTAAAATATAATATTTATAAGTAATCAAAATAGAAATTAAACAAAAAGAAAATACAGTGTGTCATATATCAATTTTTTATATAATAGAATAAAAATAGAATAAGAGAAATTAAGAAATAAAAATGAGAAAGTATAAAAAAGAAATCGAGGAAAGAAGAAAATTAAGCTTCATAAACATATCTTTCTGTCAAATAGTAGCATTTTTAAACCCATGAGTGTTTTGTATTTGTTAAAATTATGGGCTTCCCAAAAAAGAATAAGTATGATCAATATTTATACATTGCAAAAATCTCTATCAAAATCATCGAAAAGGTGAAAAATATGAGGGTGAGAAGCGGAGTTTTATGTCATGATTAGTTTTTAGGAATTGTGTGCAAGATTTGTGATCGATACAAAAGTTGGTGTTTTATGATGTTGGTAAATGAAGGTCATTATTACGAGGATAGTGGCCAGTAACTTGTGAGTTAGTGGTGTAAATAAAACAGTTATTAACTTTTAATTGTTTAAATAAGTGTAAATCGGGATGAGTAATTGGTCTAGTGGTTGTACCACATCTACATCCATCCCAGAGGTGCGGAGTTCGACTCCACCGTCCCTCGTAGGAGAGTGCTAAATCTTCGTATGAAGATATTGGACTATTGGGTCGGCCCTTTGTGGCCCAGTGACAAAAAAAAGAGTGCAAATCTAATTGACTAAAATTATGTTGAATGTTTAATAATTTAAAGGTTTAATTGCAGGATAAATAATTATAAAGTTGGTAACTGAAAGTAATTATTATGAGAGTAGTGGTCAATTATAGGTGAGTTAGTGGGGGTGAAGAAAACAGTTATTAATGTTTAATTGTTTAAATGAGTGTAATTCTAATCGAAATTATGTTAAAATTTTAATAATTTGAAAGATAATTGTTGAATAGATAATTATAATTTTTGAATAAAATAATGGGAAATTGCTAAAAATGACCTAAAACTTGTTTCCAAATGCAAGTTTAACCTCTATGAAAAAATTCTTGCAAAACTAATCCATGATGGTAAGAAAGTTATAAAACACTCCTTTTGACTAAAAATAATGTAAAAATATCAATTACATTTTAGTTCATACGCTGCGTGCTTTATTGGGATCAAAGTAGACTTTACAAGAAGTCTGTTTTGGTAATCAGAAACAAAGCACACTTCTCAACAAGTCTGATTTGCAAACAAAAAAAACCGTACAGGTCTTGAGAAATGTGTTTTGTCAGCCAAATACAAAGCAGAATTCTCAAGAAGTCTGTTTTGTTTCTGCTTACCAAAGCAAACGTTTTGAGAACTCTGTTTTGTTAATAAATTACCTAAATCAAATAAAAATCATGAAAGATATAATTTTTTAAAAAAATTGATATTAACACAATTTATATACATATCAAAATCAAATAAAAGTTATAATGAATTCAAATATAAGGATATTAGATTCGATCTAATGGTATCAAATGTTTGTTAGTTTTTGTTATTATGTGTTGTGGGTTAATAGTTGATGTTTGTGTAGGAAATTCATGTTAGAATTTGAAATATCATGTGATAAATTTGAAAATTTAGATTTACAAATTTTTAATGGAAAATTATATGAGTTATGCATTTCCTTACATATCTTTACCATATTCATCCATTTTTAACAAAATTTTCGCATATTTAGTGAAGATTATTATTTAGATTTTAGGCTTACGCAGACTTCTCGAAAACTCTGCCATAGATTTAACAAAGCAGACTTCCCGAGAAGTCTGCACAAATCAGAAATTATATTCAACTAAACCGGTTTCGTTCAATTTAGAGTTCAGGGTCGTGGAGACTTTTCGAGAAGTCTGCACAAACCAAAATTTAACCAAGCGGTGTCGTATCAAATCTTCAAAGCAAACTTCTCCAGAAGTCTGCAAAAACCAAGAATTTCATCAAACCAGAATTTCAATTTAACCTTATCGAAATTTAGAAAGCAGACTTCTTGGAAAATCTACTTTGGAACAAAAATACAAAGCAGACTTCTCGTGAAGTCTGCTTTGGAAATTCGCTTCAGTTAAATTAAAATTTTACCAAACCAAAATTTTAATTTAACCTTACCGACATGTACTAAGCAGACTTCTCAGGAGGTCTACTTTCTGTTTCATATACAAACCATACTTCTCTGGAAGTCTAAACAAACGGAAAATTGAAAAAATCGTAACTTAAATTTAACATAACCAAATTCATAACTTTTAACCTAACCAAATTTTACCCTCCGTATATAAAGAAGGTAACCATAAAATTTTACCATAATTTCATTTCCAAAAAATACTGGGAGCTTCCATCCTCCAAAAAATTACTACGAGATAAATATTCTCCTTTTCTCTCTTTACTACCCTTCTTTTTTCTTCTTTTCTTCTCATGTTCTTGCTCATCTTGTTTATTTTGTAGATCTGGAAAAAAAATCATGAGATATGAAAAACGTAAGTTTTTTTGTTTATATGCTTTCGTCTTTGTGGTTTTAGATTATTTTTATTGTTTACATCTTTTGCTATTTTTCTAATATTCTTTCATATCTTCTATTGTTGTAGATTTAGAAAAAAAAGTCAAAAGATCTAAAAACGTATGTTTGTTGCTTTTATTAGTTTTTAAGTTTTTCGTGGTTTTCGAGATTTTTGTTGTTTTTGTTGTTTCTTAATCTTTTTTCTATATTCTTATCTTATTTCTCATCTTCTCTTGTTCTATATCTGGAAAAAGAAGTTAAGAGATATACAAAAAGTAAGTTTGTTGTTTTCGTGGTTTTTAACTGATATTTAATGGTTTTTAAATTTTAGATGTTTTTTTTAATTTTTCAAAAGATGTTTGAGATTTATGCTGGTTTTATAGTTTTTTGTGGTTGTTTTGAGTTTGAAAATTTTTTTGAATTGATGATTATTCGTGTTGCATACTTCATTACAAGCTGCAGATTTTAGTTGATGACTTCATATCACGTTTTTAAAAATTTTAGATGGTGGTTTTAAGGTTTTCAATGGTTTGTTTTAAGATTGTGAACTGTTGTTTTGAGATTTATGTTTGTTTTTTTTAGTTTTTAGCAGTTTCACATTAGTTTTGAAATGATGGTTTTGCAAGACATAAACGGACAGAATTTATTACAAGTTGTAGACTTCACATGCAAACTTCATTACAAGTTGCATACTTCACTTGTAAACTTCATTACTAATTACAGACTTTGTTTGTGTTTTTTTCATATTTAAATTAGCTTTTGTATACTTTATTGTACCTATCACTATCTTCCATCAGTACACCTTGTCAGTTAATTTTTAATCAACTCTTGGAAACTTACAGTAAGCTTTTAGTTGTATATCAATTACCTACCAATCTGTTCAGGTCAAATCATATGGAACTTCAGTCAGTTATTGCAGACTTCAAACAGTATTGTGTAGACTTCAGTAAATTACTTTGTATTTTAAATAATTTTTAAAAATTGAAAACAATACAAATATTGTTGTATTTTCTGTATTTTATTATTTATTTTGATGTTTTTCTAATTAGTATTTTGTATACTTATAAAATTACAAAATGATAACTATTTTAAAACACAAATATTATTATACAATTTCATAGGCACTTTTATACAAACTTAAAAACTTAGTGCATATTTCTTAATAACAAGACAAAGCAAGAGAATTGAATGAAAAACAATAAATTTATGATCTCCAAAATCTAAATATATGTCTTAAACAATTCCATTAAAAGACAAAGTTAACTAGAAATGTTATTCCTCCTCTTTGATTATCCATATAAAATATTCATGCCTCTATCATATTCCACTCTCCATATACAATAAATGTTTGGACCATTATGTGCAATTGAACTAATAAATTTTACTAGATCATCGTCGACATATTAAATGATTTTGATTTCCTTTACAAAGTAGACTTCTTAAGAAGTCTGCTTTGTATTTCACTTACAAAGCATACTTCTCCAAATGCCTGCTTCGTATTTCATTGACAAAACATATTTCTCGAAAATTCTGTTTTATCGAAGAAAAAAACTGATTTGATGACAAAAAAATAAAAAAATTTGCAATTGAGCAAGTGTTTTTCCAAAGAAACCTTCTCGAAAAAACTGCTTTTATGACAAAAAAGAAAAATTTGCAATTAACCAAGTGTTTTTCCAAAACAGATCTCGAGAAGTCTGCTAAAAACCGCTTTGATGACAAAAAACAAAGAAAAAGATTTGTCATTGACCAAGTGTTTTTCTGAAGAAAACTTCTCGACAAGTCTGTTTCGTCAGAAAAAAAAAACCGTTTTGATAACAAAAAAAAGAAAAATTTGTAATTGACCAAGTGGTTTTTCCAAAGCAAACTTCTCGAAAAATATAATTTGTCGGAAAACCCGCTTTTGTGACAAAAATGTTAGTTTTCTTCAATTGACCATGATTTTTTTCCAAAGCAAACTTCTCGAAAAGTCTGTAAGATTTATTCCGATCAAAGTAGACTTCCAGAGAAGTCTGGTTTGGAACATTTATGGGGTTTTTTTATTGATGGAGCAGACTTTTCAAAAAATCTGCTTTGATAATGAAATATAAAGTATACGTTTCCAGAATTCTGCTTTGATAATTAAATACAAAGCAGACTTTTTCGAGAAGTATATGATCTGGAACAAAAAAATCATAGCCAAAACACGAAAACTAACATTGGATCTTGAATTTTAAGCTGAGTGGCTTCAAAGATAGACTTCCAGAAGGTTGTTTTAACGGATAGTGATGATGATTTGCAAAGTTGGAAGCTTTTGAAGATAGTGTGAGGAGAGAAATTGGAAGAAAATGTATGAGAAAATGAATGAAGTTGAGATGAATGGATTTGATGAAGGAATAGAGCTAAATGGTGGGTGTATCAATTGCACTAAGAGCTCCTAACAACCACGAAAATGGTGGTTGTGTGCAATAGTGGTTGTGTGCAATGGTGGTTGTGTGCATTGAAGAATATGACATTTTCGTAATATTTTTGAAACGTTTGTTCCTAATAGTTTTTTATATTTAAAATAAAATTAATTATAAGGTAATGGCAAAAGTTATAAATAAAATTATTGTTGAATGATAAAAAAGAGATACAATGTTAGTTTTGCAAAAATAAGTTTAAAAGGGTTAAACTTGCAAATGGACAAATGTTTTAGGTTATTTTGCAAATCGCCCTTCTTTTTCAAACACTATAAATGATCTTGTTTTAAAAATATTTATTATATTTCAAAAATTTTACTATATGTTTTTGATTAATATTTTGTAACTGAAACAACTTATTCTAGTTCTTTAAGGATTTATATATTTTGTAAGAAAACCATACAAGAATTTCGAAATACAAATCTCAACAAACAAGTTTAATATGGATATTAAAGTTTTTTCCATTTAAAACGTTTATATAAATAGTAAAATATATAAATAACTATGTTATGCTTTCTAAAACAGTAAAAAGATAAGTAGGTATAAAATAAAATAAATATCATAGTACCTTTTCTAATGAATTGGTTAGAAATTTTTGAAAACTACTTGAATTTATCTTTTTTATCTTCAAAACTCTGATACGATACGCATGTATTTATAGGTAAAGCAGAACCGGCATTCTACATTTAATATTCTTAAAATTTATAATTTTGACTATAAATCTTAATAACACTACCAAAATAAAAGTTATACGGCCAAATAATAATTTTTTAAAAATTGCAAAAGTTCTTTTATTTCGTTTCAATATGTTAACAAAAAAATAAAAAGTTGTAAATAAAGAGTTATCACTTCATATCCCACCTTAAAATTTTATGATTTTCCTTAAAACAGAAAAAAATAGAATCTTTCGTTTCTTCATTCGCAAAAAATCAACTATATTATTTTAGAGAATTGATTATCATGATTTTGAATTCGGTTATGCATAATTGATATAGTCATTATCTTTGATGAGTGGCTAGTTTTCTCCAATATTCAAATGAATTTGATGTATTTTAAGATTTTTTTTATGTATTCTCTTATTTTAGAAAGTTAGAAATCTTAAGAAAAGTGTTTTAGATATTTTCATAAAAAAACATATTTGTAAATAATTTAATCCTGTTAGAGAAATTAATAATCTTTTTTGTTAATGCTCACAAAAAACATACAATTAAAATGTTATGGAGAAATAATATAAACATCATATAATTGTTTATAAAGTGAGAGTCACTAATGTTTAAGCATCAAAAGTTTTACACTTACACTTTAAATCTCAAACTACAATAATTAACGTTAGAAACCATCAAAATAAATGGGGAGGAGCAAGTGGTCTAGTGGTTGTACCACCTCTATGTCCATCCCAGAGGTGTGGAGTTCGACTCCACCGCCCCTCGCAGGAGGGTGCTAAATCTTCGTATGAAGATATTGGGCTATTGGGTCGGCCCGTTGTGACCTAGTGACAAAAAAAAACCATCAAAATAAATCTTTACTTATGGGCTATCATTATTATTAACGGAGCAATAAATATCATTAACAGAATATTAAATGTTGTCAACTAAAGGTAAACACTCTTTTTAACTACAAATCTTTGAGGTTTAAACTTTAAAATGTCGATGTATACCACTTTGAAAAACATTTATACAATTATTGTTATTGTAATTACTATTAATATTATTAATTCAACATATTGTTTATAATTAATAACTAAAATATAGAAAAACAAGAAAAAAATAATTTTCCTTGGAAGACTCAGTCATTATCTAAAATTGTTCTTGCATTATTGTCTATATCTTCTTTGCATTGTATCTTCGTTTATGTGACACTTTCATATGCATATATCATACTGACTCTGATTTCACTTACAAAGCAGACTTCTCCAGAAGTCTCCTTTGTATTTCCTTGACAAAGCAGAACTTTATCGAGGAAAAAATTGCAATAGACCAAGTATTTTTTCAAAGCACACTTCTCAAAAAGTCTGATTTGTCAGGAAAAAGACCGCTTTTATGACAAAAAAGAAAACATTTGCAATTAACTAAGTGTTTTTCCGAAGCAAACTTATCAATAAGTATGCTTCGTCGGGAAAAAACTGCCTCGATAACAAAAAAAAGGAAAACTTTGGAACTAATCAAGTGTTTTTTCAAAAGCAGACTTCTCTTTGTCAAGAAAAAAAACCGCTTTGGTGACAAATAAGGTTAGCTTTGTGCAATTGACCATGTATTTTTTCCAAAGCAGATTTTTTGAGAAGTCTGATTTGTCTGGAATAAATCTTGTAAACTTCTCGAGAAGTCTACTTTGGTGACAAAAAAGGTTAGTTTTCTGAAATTTTCTATGAGTTTTTTCCAAAACAAACTTCTCGAAAAGTTTACTTTGCTGACAAAAAAATTTAGTTTTCCGCAATTGACCACGAATTTTTTCTAAAGCAGATTTCTCGAAAAGTTTGCTTTGATAACAAAAAGGTTAGTTTTCTACAATTGACCATGAATTTATTCCAAACCAGACTTCTTGAAAAGTCTGCTTCGACCACAATAAATCTCGCAGACTTCTCAAGAAGTCTGCTTTGATGACAAAAAGGTCATTGTTTTGCAGTTGACCATGAATTTTCATCAAATCAGATATGTCGAGAAGTCTATGAAATTTATTCCGATCAAAGCAAACTTCTCGAGAAGTCTGCTTTTGAAAACTTTCATGTTCAATTGAATAAAACTAACCTATTTTTTCATCAAAACAGACTTCTCAAGAAGTCTGTGAGATTTATTCCGATCAAAGAAGACTTCTATAAATGTTCATGGTCAATTGCAGAAAACTAACCTTTTGTCATCAAAGCAAACTTCTCGAGATGTTTGCGAGATTTATTCCAATCAAAGCAGACTTCTCGAGAAGTCTGCGAGATTTATCCCGGATAAAGCAAACTTCCCGAGATATCTAATTTGGAAAAAATTCATGGTAAATTGCAGAAAACTAACCTTTTTGTCATCAAAACGGGTTTTTTATTGATAAAGCAGACTTCTTGAAAAGTCTTCTTTGATAATGAAATAAAAAGCAGACTTCTCGACAAGTTTGCGATCTGGAACAAGAAAATCATAGCTAAAACACGAAAACTAACATTGGATCTTGGTTTAAAACTGAGCGACTTCAAGGATGACCAATATAGACTTCCATAAGCTTGTTTTAACAGATAGTGATGATCTTTTGCAAATTTAGAAGCTTTTGAAGATAGTGTGAGAAGAGAAATTGGAAGAAAATATGAGAGAAAATGAAAGAGGTTGAGATGAATGAGATTTGATGAAGGAATAGAGATAAATGGTGGGTGTGTCGATGGTATTAAGAGCTCCTAACAACAATGACAATGGTGGTTGTGTGCAATGAAAAAGATGTCATTTTGTAATATTTTTGAAAAGTTTTTTATAATAGTCTTTTTGAATTTTTTTTCAAATTAATTATAAGGTAATGGCAAAATAGTAAATAGAATTATTTTTGAAGGACTAAAAAGAGATAAATTTAAGTTATTTTTACAAATCACCCCAATAAATAATTACATAATATCGTTATTTTCTCATTTGTTTGTGTTTCTCTTATTTTTTTTCATTTGCTTGCGTTTCTCTTATTTTATGTTCTCCATAATTGATGGTTTGTGTGTGTTTATATTATGCCCATTTGTTAACTGTTGGTGTTTCTTTTTTGGAAGAATTATTGGATTTGGATACAGCAAGTCCTCTTATCCGGACGTAGAATTACTATTTCATGGTTATATGTAAAATTAACGATGACAACTTTAGGCAATCAGGATTTAACGTTCTTCCCACCACACTTGATAAATTCTTCTCACTCAAACAAAATTGAAGAAGGTCCGGTAAGGAGCAGGGTTCATCCTCCTCTTCTAAAGAGATAGTCATAAATGTTCTGTATACTTGATGAATATATCTCCTTTTGATACCAACATATTTATTTGAAAAAAGTAATTAAGATTTGTGTTATTCACTTTTTTTTGAAGAATTTTACAAAAACTCTAAAAGATATGGTTTTTGGATCCATTTTAGGACGAAAAAACACTTTAATTTCTTAGATCTTAGTTAAAAAAATTGTTTATTACCCACTGATCCTGTTTTAAAAATGAAGCCACATTAAGAAGAAAATAAATCCACTGATCATATCAGTCTCATGTTTTCAAAAATTTTGTTGTCTCAATTTTTCTTAAATTCTGTGATAATTTTAACATATTTTAAATTCAAAACTAATTTGTAGTGAGTTGATTGATCCATATCACTTAGTTTTTTGTGTAAAGTAAATTAAATCTTAAAGAATTTTAAAAGAATCCTATTAGACTAAGCTGGGAGAATGCTAGAAATTTCAAAACTAAAAATAATATTTCTATTGCTAGTAAAATCGGGTTTGAGGATTATAAATGTTTTGTATTCATTATTTACATGTGTGATAATTGAAAAACTTAGAAAAAAGATATTAACTCCAATTTTTGTTTCACATTTTGCATACGATTACTTTGAATTCACAATATTAGTCTCGTCTCAATTTCTAATGTGAGTTTCTAATGTTAATTTTATTTTTGTAGAATTTATATTGCAGCATGCTTTCTAGGATGTGTAAATTACCTCAATGGTTATGCTAAAAAAGCCATGGAATAAAGATAGAGTTTGAATTACCTAAATAGTGGAGAGAAAACAAGATTAGTAGTAGAACACTGTGTAATGAGCTTTTTGCAACCAAATTTTCCATAAATTTATTTTATCGCAATTTTAGTGATGTACTAGCGAAAAATTACCGAAGAATTTAAAACAATTATTGTTAATTCATTAAAAAACAATTTGACTCCAAAATTGCTTTTTAAGTTACAACAAATATTATTTTTCATAAAAAAATTAGATATTTTTTGTAAATATGGTGCTAATTTACAACGAATAAGCAAAGATATTAGATTTTTAAAAATTTATTTCCTCATAAATTCTTTGATAATTAGCAATAGATTTACGATGAATTTATAATTCTTTTATTAAAACAATATCAATTGTTAATTTATTGTAAATCTAGTTTTTCAATTAACAAAAATAATAATGATTACTCACAAATTCGATGTAAATTCATTAGTTAACTAAAATACAAAATTCCGCATCGAAAGTTTGTCAAAATCACATGTGATATATATACTATTAACCAACACGTTAACTATTCAACAAATTAACTATTGCTAAAACTCTCTATCAGCATCCATCAACTATAAGGTGGTCAAGTAGGGGTTTTAGTATGATATATATGAGACCTGAGAAACTAATAATGATAATGTCCGGTCAATTATGATAAATCTATATTAACAGTGGATTATAATATGCATAATGGTGAATAAAAAAAAAGAAAGGAATGGATTTTCATAGGTGAAGAAGGTTTTGATAATGATAATGAGGTACATCAAGAAAACTCACACTTGTTCTAGAATATAACTAAATTTCCTATTTAATTGGAATATATAATGCGTCTTCTAAATCTTTTGAAGTGTTGTAATATTTGATTTGAAAAATTATTTTTGATGTTATACGATCTTCAAAAAAAAATTTATCTTTTAAAATTTTGAATGAGAGAAATTTTTAAATGTTAAAATTAGAGTCAGATTTTTAATTTATTGAATGACTACATTCAAATGTTCAAAAATTAAATTATAAGAAGAATAAAAAAAAGCATAGCACCACAACAAGATGATTATTTTATTCATATATGATAAAGAGAAACATACAATAGACAGACACAGACAACGACAAACAACATTGACACAAAAATAAAAAAAAGATAGAAACGACATTATTTGAGAAAATATGCTGAAAAAAACCAAATACTTTTTAGAATTTGTTCCCTGACTTCATTTTTATGACTTCCTCTTTTGAGCATATGAATATTTTCTTCACCATATTGCAAAACTCGCTAAATAAAAATCCCAAAACTTTATATTAGTATACTTATTAATATATAAAAAAAAAAGAAGAGAGGAAAGATGTGTGAACTTACAGCCATGGATCATCTCCAAGAAGCATTATATCTCCTTCACAGTCTGCAAAAACTATTTCCCATTGATTACGAGTCTGTAACTCGCCTTTGAGATCAAAGAGCTTCTCAAGTTCTTGTATGAGTTGATTATATCCATCAAATATTGATAAATCCAAAACTCTAACTATAGCTACATCTTTCATATGAACCTGTGAATTAAAAATAGATGTTGTCTTGTAAACTTAACACATAATATTACGTTGTCTTGTAATGGATTAATAAAATATAAGCTCAAATTCTTGTAAATTGAATGATTTTGTCATACCTTTGTCCGGATTCTAGTAGAATTGATTTGTGTGGTGCACACATTTTTAGGGGATGCTATAGTTTGTTTTTTTCTGCAAACAATTCGACATTTTCACTATTTTGATATGGGTCATTTGGTTGCATGTGACTCGTTAGATCAACTCCAAATAATCTGCAACTAGTGACTGAGGAGCTCTTGTTTGATTCTCCAATTTCTTGACCTTGAATCAATGAAGGATTCCATAATTTCATTGATGTTTGATCCTATAAACAAACAAAATTAGATTTTTTAAATAATTTATAAGCATAAAAATTTAATATATTTTTTATTTTACCAATAATTTCATTAATTTGATGGGCATGTTTGTTCTTGAGTAAAATGGATTGAGGAATATTTGAAGATGCTGAATGCTCAATTTCCCATGGTGAAACATTGGAAGGTCTTACAATTGGTGCATGCTCATCCCATTGCACCTATATAATAAAAAAGATTGAGAATTTTATTTATTATATTTTTTAAATTGACATTATTACAAAAAAAATGAAGTTTGAAAACATTATTTACTTCTAGACTTCGCCATTCCGAATTTTTTCAATGGGGAGAAAAATCTTTGTGTCCTATTACTGTCCCAGTGTATCTTTTTGTAATTAAAAAAACATTAGTAAACATATTTTATAAACATAATATATATAAGTATTCAATTTTTTACCTTGTTTCAGTAAAATCTTTACCATCAAATCGCATTGTAAACTTTGAACTCACATGAAATTTGTTGTTCACTGCATCTATAAATTTTTCATAGTTGACAACGAATTGGCTTGATCTAATATTATACAAGAAAACCAATATATAAGTATACTTGTTTGAAGAAACTAATCCATGATATATCATATAGACTAATATAATGGGTGATAGTTACCTTGGCCTATATAACACATCGAACATACATTTGGTAGTAATAGCATTCAATATCGAACCAATTACTCCATGATAAATATTCTCTGTTGATATGACTGATGAAGTTTTCTTGCAATATTGTTTTGTTGCTCTTCTGATTCCAATTCGTGATTCTCCATTCTCCCCTCTTGAACAAGAAAGTAATTTAGTTCCAAAATCTAAGAAATAAAAGAGATGTAAAATGGTGAAAATGTATACCTAAGGAATACAAAAGAGTCTCCAGCTACCAATTTTTTTCTGCCATGAACACATTCCAACCAGTTGTGAAAAGATGCCTCGGCGGATTACCTACTCGAATTTTTGTCGAAAAATGAAGACTAGTGTTCACTTATTATAAGGTTTAATATAAGATTATAGATAAAAAAAATCATTTCTTACCTCTAAAAACATGTTTAAATTTCCATTCATAGTTATTCAAATCTTTAGCGACTAGTTCTTGATTCGGTGTTAACTGAGACATGTCCTAGAAATTCAATAGAAAAAATATTTATATGCAAACTTAAAATAGAGTCAAATGTGAGATCATTTGGTGAAGTACCAGTGGAGGAAGACATTCATTGGCATGTTTTCTCTTGATAGAGCATCCACTATGAGAGTTTGTATCAGATGCAGTTAAGATCTTAGTAAAAGTATGATAGTTTTGTCTTTCTTGATTGTCATTACAAACATTGACTCTAACTTGCTAGAAATTTATAATTTTAGAAGAAAAAAAATTATTTAATACAAAATATATGAAGAAAATTCTAGTAAAATAAAAAAAATACAATTTTAAGTTTTGTTACTTACAACTATTTCTGGTAGCAATGTAATTTCTGCATAAATCTCATCTGTATCATTTTCCATCTAAATTCAAAAATTAAAAAATATAACAAATAGTAATGGTAGAATCCAAAATAGCTAATTTGAATTCTCTTAAACAACATTATAAATATAAAAATACATACCTTAAGTTGAACACGATAACATTACATAGAAGCTTAGAAGGAATATCAAAATGTGGCTTTATTTGATCTAAACCTTCTTCTAAAAAGCACTCAATCTAAAATAATACCATAAGTTACATATCACAAACCAAAACAGAATAATTAACAAAGAAAGAGATTGACAAAGAACTTACATTTTCAATGTGTCCTTGAGGAAAATAGTAAACTTTCTCTCCATATTTTGGAAGATCAAACAAAGGTCCAGCACATAACTTCCATAACTCTTCGTACAAATAGTTCTTTGCTTCATCAACAACTAAAAAAAATATCACCTAAGTATGCTCACAAACAAAACATAAATCCAAAAGTTCTCACTCATACCTAAATATTCAGGCTGTGCATTAACCTGGTTACTTGCCATTCAATCTTCTCCAAGCATTTGAATTTCCATTTTAGATATTGGATTGTAGAGCATAATAATCACCAATCATTAATAAATTTTATTTATATGATATCTTAACTCAAAAAGGTAAGTAAATTTGTGTTTTAAAAAAAATTGACTATTAACTTCTTAATCGTTTTTTATTCATTAAAATATTTCAACACTTGAAAGTAATTTTTATTAGTTTCCGCTAATTCTGATTACTATAAGGATATAATGTATATTGATAATATATATAAGTATAAATGCATACATTTACTTTAATATGTAAAATGAGCATATTAATTGAAATAGAATCTAGTTTAAAATTTTAAATAAACACATGAAACATAAATGATCTATGTTTTTATTTAAAATTTTTAAATTATATTTTCAGATAAAATGAAATCCAAAAGAGACTCACACTTGACAATTGAACGTAGTGATTGCATTTATAACAAAGGAAATACAATAAAATATTACACAAATTTTATGATAACCTTACAATTTATATATTGTTAATTAATAAATAAGTATGCCAAAAACTAATGTACTTTGAGAAAAAAAAAAGTGAATAACAATTCTTTTTAAAACACTATAAATGATCTTGTCTTATAAATAATTATTATTTCAAAAAATTTACCATAGATTTTTTATTAATATTTTTTAAGTGAAACAACTCATTCTAGTTTGTTAAGGGTTTATATATTTTATAAGAAAACCATACATGAATTTCAAAAAAAAATCTCAACAAACAAGTTTAATCTAGATATTAAAATTTTCTCCGCTTAAAACGTTTATATAAATAGTAAAATATATAAATATGTATGTTATGGATTCAAAAACAGTAAAAAGATGAGTATGCATAAAATAAGATAAATATCATAGTACCTTTTCTTATGAATTGGTTAGAAATTCTTGAAAACTACTCGAGTTTACCTTTTAATCTTCAAACGGTGTGCATTTATTTTTGTTTTGTAAAAATTTTACGACATGCATGTATTTATAGGTAAAGCGGAACCGACATTTTACATTTAATGTTTTTAAAATTTACACTTTTGACTATAAATCTTAATAACAATACCAAAATAAAAGTTATATGGTCAAATAACAATTTCTTAGAAATAGCGAAAGTTCTTTAATTTCGATTCATTATGTTAACAAAAAAAATATAGACAGTTGTAAATAAAACGTTATCATTTCATATTCCACCTTAAACATTATATGATTTTCCTTAAAACCGATAAAGATAGAATCGTTCGCTTCTTCATTCGCAGAAAGTCAACTATATTTTTAGGGAATTGATTATCAAGATTTTGAATTCGGTTATGAATAATTGGTAAAGTCATTATCTTTGGTGAATGCCTATTTTCTCATATATTCAAATGAATTTGATGTATTTTAAGATAGATTTTTTCTTTTTTTTCTATTTTCTCTTATTTTAGCAAGTTAAAAATCTTAAGAAAAATTGTTTAGATATTTTTTATAAAAAAATATTTGTAAATAATTTCATCCAGTTAGAGAAATTAATCAAATTTTTTTGTTAATCTTCAAAAAAATAAAACATACACTTTAAATGTTGTGGAGAAATAATAGTAAATTCATATAATTGTATATAAAGTCAGAGTGACTGACGTTTGAAACCTCAAAAATTTTACGCTTACAGTTTAAATCCCAAACTAGAATAATTAACAATATAAACCATTATAAACCATCAAAGTAAATATTTACTTACGCACTATCATTAACAAACGGTAAACAAACATGCTTTTTAAGTGCAAATCTTTGAGGTTTAAATTTTAAAATGTCAGTGTATACCACATTAAAAGAAATTTATACAAGTATTGTTATTGTAATTACTATTAATAGTACTAGGTGATAATCTGTGTGGTACGCGCAGGTTATATTCTTCATTATTGTATTTAATTATTGTTTTTAACTATTTAATTTTAAAATATCTTTATTTGTTTACTCACTGAAATCCTTATCTTTTACCAGAGTGATTTACTTTTATGATCGGTGACTTTGTAAGTGAATCATAAATTTCTAAATATTTTAGCAAGTTTTAGAAAAGTTTAGAAACACTAACTTTTTACCAGTATTGACCATAAATTTTTTAACTTTTAAAATGAGTTAGCCTTCAAAATATGTTCAAACTGAAAAATGCCAAAATGAATCCTTGTGCTACATTGGATTGTATAATCTTAAATCAGATAGACAATGATTTTAAAAAATATAATAATATATTAGATAAACTACAATATATTTTAAAATAAAAACAGAAAAACACATTGGAAAAAGTCTTAAAACACACATATTTCTCTTGATGAGAAAAAAAAACTAAATTCGGAAGTTATTTATTATAGAACTAAAATATAATATTTATAAGTAATCAAAATAGAAATTAAAAAAAAATACATTGTGTCATATATCAATTTTGTATATAATAGAATAAAATAAAATAAGGAAAATTAAGAAATGAAAATGAGAAAGTATCAAAAATATCGAGGAAAGAAGAAAAGTAAGCTTCATAAACATATCTTTCTTTCAAAGAGTAGCATTTTTAAACCCATGAGTGTTTTGTATTTGTTAAAATTTTGGGCTTCCCAAAAAATAATAAGTATGATCAATATTTATACATTGCAAAAATCTCTATCAAAATCGTCGAAAAGGTAAAAATATGAGGATAAGAAGCAGAATAAGAATTGTTTTATGTCATGATTAGCTTTTAGGAATTGTGTGCAAGATTTGTGACCGATATAAAAGTTGGTATTTTATGATGTTGGTAAATGAAGATCATTATTATGAGGATAGTGGCCAGTAACATGTGAGTTAGTGGTGTAAATAAAATAGTTATTAACTTTTAATTGTTTAAATAAGGGTAAACCAGGAGGAGTAAGTGGTCTAGCGATTTTACCACCTCTACGTCCATCCCAGAGGTGTGGAGTTCGACTCCACCGTCCCTCGTAGGAGGGTGCTAAATTTTCGTATAGAGATATTGGACTATTGGATCGGTCCGTTGTGACCCACTTACAAAAAAATGAGTGTAAATCTAATCAAAGTAATTATTATGAGGGTACTGGTCAATTATAGGTGAGTTAGTGTGGGTGAAGAAAACTGTTATTAATTTTTAATTTTTTAAATGAGTGTAAGTCTAATCGAAATTATGTTAAAATTTTAATAATTTGAAGGGATAATTATTGAATAGATAATTATAATTTTTGAATAAAATAAGGGGGAATTGCTAAAAATGATCTAAAACTTGCTTCCAAATGCAAGTTTAACCTCTATGAAAAAATTCTTGCAAAACTAACCCATGATGGTAAAGAAATTACAAAACACTCTTTTTGACTAAAAATAATATAGAAATGTTAATTATATTTTAATCCATACACTGCGTGCTTTATTGGGATCAAAGTAGAATTTTCAAGAAGTCTGTTTTGGTAATCAGAAACAAAGCACACTTCTCAACAAGTCTGATTTGTAAACAAAAAAAACCGTACAGTTCTTGAGAAATGTGTTTTGTCAGCCAAATACAAAGCAGAATTCTCAGGAAATCTGTTTTGTTTCTACTTACCAAAGCAGACTTTTTGAGAACCCTGCTTTCTTAATAAATTACCTAAATCAAATAAAAATCATGAAAGATATAATTTTTTTCTTAAAATTCTTATTAACACAATTTATATACATATCAAAAGCAAATAAAAGTTATAATGAATTCAAATATAAAGATATTGGATTCGATCTAATGGTATTATTATGTGTTGTGGGTTAATAGTTGATGTTTGTGTAGGAAATTCATGTTAGAATTTGAAATATCATGTGATAAATTTGAAAATTTAGATTTACAAATTTTTAATGGAAAATTGTATAAGTTATGCATTTCCTTGCATATCTTTACCATATTCATCCATTTTTTAACAAAATTTTTGCATATTTAGTGAAGATTATTATTTAGAGTTTAGGGTTATGCAGACTTCTCGAGAACTCTGCCATAGATTTAACAAATCAGCCTTCCGAGAAGTTTGCAAAAATCAAAAATTATACTCAACTAAACCAGTTTCGTTCAATTTAAAGTTCAGAGTTGTGGAGACTTCTCGAGAAGTATGCACAAACCAAAATTTAACCAACCAGTATCATATCAAATCTTCAAAGCAGACTTCTCCAGAAGTTTGCAAAAACCAAGAATTTCATCAAACCGGAATTTCAATTTAACCTTATCGAAATTTAGGAAGCAGACTTCTCGGGAAGTCTACTTTGGAACGAAAATACAAAGCAGACTTCTCGTGAAGTCTGATTTGGAAATTCACTTCAGTTCAATTAAAATTTCACCAAACCAAAATTTTAATTTAACCTTACCGACATGTACTAATTAAGCAAGCTTCTCAAGAGGTCTACTTTATGTTTCATATACAAACCATACTTCTCTGGAAATCTACACAAACCGAAAATTGAAAAAATCGTAACTTAAATTTAACATAACCAAATTCATAATTTTTAACCTAACCAAATTTTACCCTTTGTATATAAAGAAGGTAACCCTAAAATTTTACTATAATTTTATTTTCAAAAAAAAAGGGAGCCTCCATCATCCAAAAAATTACTACAAGGTAAATCTTCTCTTCTTCTCTCTTTACCTCCCCTCTTTTTTTTCTTCTTTTCTTTTCATGTTCTTGCTCATCTTGTTTATTTTGTAGATCTGGAAAAAAAATTATGAGATATGAAAAATGTAAGTTTTTTTTTGTTTATATGGTTTTGTCTTTGTGGTTTTAGAATATTTTTATTGTTTACATCTTTTGCTATTTTTCTAATATTCTTTCACATCTTCTATTGTTGTAGATCTAGAAAAGAAAGTGAAAAGATCTAAAAACATATGTTTGTTGCTTTTAGTAGTTTTTAAGTTTTTCGTGGTTTTGGAGATTTTTGTTGTTTTTATTGTTTCTTAATCTTTTTTCCTATATTCTTATTTTATTTCTCATTTTTTCTTGTTGTATATCTGGAAAAAGAAGTTAAGAGATATACAAAAAGTAAGTTTGTTGTTTTTGTGGTTTTTTAACTGATATTTAATGGTTTTTAAATTTTAGATGATTTTTTTATTTTTCAAAAGATGTTTGAGATTTATGGTGGTTTTACAGTTTTTTGTGTTTGTTATGAGTTTTTTTTCGTACGTTTTTGAGTTTGACATTTTTTGAATCGATGAATATTCGTGTTGCATACTTCATTACAAGCTACAGATTTTAGTTGATGACTTCATATCACGTTTTTAAAAGTTTTAGACTGTGGTTTTAAGGTTTTCAATGGTTTGTTTTAAGATTGTGAACTGTTGTTTTGAGATTTATGTTTGTTTTTTTGAGTTTTTAGCAGTTTTACATTAGTTTTGAAATGATGGTTTTGCAAGACCTAAACGGACAGATTTTATTACAAGCTGTAGAATTCACATGCAAACTTCATTACAAATTGCAGATTTCACTTGCAAACTTCATACTAATTACAGACTTTGTTTGTGTTTTTTTCATATTTAAATTAGCTTTTATAGATTTTATTGTACCTATCACTATCTTCCATCACTATACCTTGTCACTTAATTTTTAATCACCTCTTGGAAACTTACAGTAAGCTTTTAGTTGTATATCAATTATCTACCAATCATATGGAACTTCAGTCAGTTATTGCAGACTTCAAACAGTATTGTATAGACTTCAGTAAATTGTTTTGTATTTTAAATAATTTTTGAAATTTGATAACAATACAAATATTGTTGTATTTTCTGTATTTTATTATCTATTTTGATGATTTTCTAATTAGTATTTTGTATACTTATAAAATTACAAAATGAGAACTATTTTAAAACACAAATATTATTATAAAAATTCATAAGCACTTTTATACACACTTAAAAACTTAGTGCATACTTCTTAATAACAAGACAAATCAAGAGAACTGAATGAAAAACAATAAATTTATGATCTCCAAAATCTAAAGATATGTCTTAATAATTCCATCAAAAGACAAAGTTAACTACAAACATTATTCCTCCTCTTTGATTATCCACATAAAAAATTCATGCCTCTATCATATTCCACTCTCCACATACAACAAATATTTGGACCATTATGTGCAATTCAACAATAATTTTATTAGATCATTGTACACATATTACATGATTTGTATTTCATTTACAAAGTAGACTTCTCAAAAAGTCTGATTTGTATTTCACTTACAAAGTAGACTTCTCCAAAAGTTTGCTTTGTATTTCATTGACAAAACACATTTCTCAAAAAGTTAGTTTTATTGAGGAAAAAAACTGCTTTGATGACAAAAAAGAAAAAATTTGCAATTGAGAAAGTATTTTTTCAAAGCAAACTTCTCAACAAAAAAAACCGCTTTTATGACAAAAAAAGAAAATTTTGAAATTGACCAAGTGTTTTTCCAAAGTAGATCTTGAGAAGTCTGCTAAAAACCGCTTTGATGACAAAAAAAAAAGATTTGTCATTGACCAAGTGTTTTTCTGAAGCAAACTTCTCGAGAAGTATGTTACGTCAAAAAAAAATTGTTTTGATAACAAAAAAAAAAGAAAAATTTGTAATTGACCAAGTGGTTTTTCCAAAGCAAACTTCTCGAAAAGTATAATTTGTCGGAAAACCCGCTTTTGTGACAAAAAGGTTAGTTTTCTTCAATTGACCATGATTTTTTCCAAAGCAAACTTCTCGAGAAGTCTGCAAGATTTATTCCGATCAAAGTAGATTTCCCGATAAGTCTGCTTTGGAAAACTAACCTTTTGTCATCAAAACGGTTTTTTTATTGATGGAGCAGACTTTTTGAAAAATCTGCTTTGATAATGAAATACAAAGTAGACTTTTCGAGAACTCTATTTTGATAATGAAATACAAATCAGACTTTTCGAGAAGTATATGATCTGGAACAAAACAATCATAGCCAAAACACGAAAACTAACCTTGGATCTTGAATTTTAAGCTGAGTGACTTCAAAGATGACCGATATAGACTTCCAGAAGGTTGTTTTAACGAATAGTGATGATGTTTTGCAAAGTTGGAAGCTTTTGAATATAGTGTGAGGAGAGAAATTAGAAGAAAATGTATGAGAAAATGAAAGAGGTTGAGATGAATGGATTTGATGAAAGAATAGAGCTAAATGGTGGGTGTGTCAATTGCATTAATAGCTCCTAACAACCACGAAAATGGTGGTTGTGTGCAATAGTGGTTGTGTGCAATGGTGGTTGTGTTCAATGAAGAATATGACATTTTCATAATATTTTTGAAACGTTTGTTCATAATGGTTTTTTATATTTAAAATAAAATTAATTATAAGGTAATGGCAAAAGTTATAAATAAAATTATTGTTGAATGATAAAAAAGATATACAATGTTAGTTTTACAAAAATAAGTTTAAAAGGGTTAAACTCGCAAATGGACAAATGTTTTAGTTCATTTTTGCAAATCGCCCTTCTTTTTCAAACACTATAAATGGTCTTGTTTTAAAAATATTTATTATATTTCAAAAAATTTACTATATGTTTTTGATTAATATTTTGTAACTGAAACAATTTATTCTAGTTCTTTAAGGATTTATATATTTTGTAAGAAAACCATACAAGAATTTCGAAATACAAATCTCAACAAACAAGTTTAATATGGAGATTAAAGTTTTTTCCGTTTAAAACGTTTATATAAATAGTAAAATATATAAATAACTATGTTATGCTTTCTAAAACAGTAAAAGTAGGTATAAAATAAAATAAATATCATAGTACCTTTTCTGATGAATTGGTTAGAAAATTATCTTTTTTATCTTCAAGTGGTGTTCGTTTATTTTGGTTTGTAAAAACTCTGATACGATACGCATGTATTTATAGGTAAAACAGAACTGATATTTTATACTTAATGTTTTTAAAATTTATAATTTTGACTATAAATCTTAATAACACTACCAAAATAACAGTTATACGGCCAAATCATAATTTTTTAGAAATTGCAAAAGTTCTTTTATTTCGTTTCAATATGTTAACAAAAAAATAAAAAGTTGTAAATAAAAAGTTATCATTTCATATCCCACCTTAAAAATTGTATGATTTTCCTTAAAACAGAAAAAGATAGAATCTTTCGCTTTTTCATTCGCAAAAAATCAACTATATTATTTTAGAGAATTGATTATCATGATTTTGAATTCGGTTATGCATAATTGATATAGTCATTATCTTTGATGAGTGGCTAGTTTTCTCCAATATTCAAATGAATTTGATGTATTTTAAGATTTTTTTATGTATTCTCTTATTTTAGAAAGTTAGAAATCTTAAGAAAATTGTTTTAGATATTTTCATAAAAAAAATATTTGTAAATAATTTAATCCCGTTAGAGAAATTAATAGTCTTTTTTTGTTAATGCTCACCAAAAAAACATACAATTTAAATGTTATGGAGAAATAATAGAAAATTCGTATAATTGTTTATAAAATGAAAGTGACTAATGTTTAAGCCTCGAAAATTTTATACTTACACTTTAAATCTCAAACTAGAATAATTAATATTAGAAACCATCAAAATAAATCTTTACTTATGGGCTATCATTATTAATAATAGAACAATAAATATCATTAACTAAATATTAAATGTTGTTAACAAAAGGTAAACACTCTTTTGAACTACAAATCTTTGAGGTTTAAACTTTAAAATGTCAATGTATATCAAGACCTTTATACAATTATTGTTATTGTAATTACTATTAATATTATTAATTCAATATATTGTTTATAATTAATAACTAAAATATAGAAAACAAGAAAAAATAATTTTCCTTGGAATACTCGGTCATTATTTAAAATTGTTCTTGCATTATTGTCTATATCTTCTTTGCATTGTATCTTCGTTTATGTGACACTTTCATATGCATATATCTTACTGACTCTGATTTCTTTATCCAATTCCAATAGAATATATTTGGTTTCCTTGACCCATACAACGAGATCCATATATGATATTTTATCAAATGTGGCATGGAACATTTTGGCGATGATTAATTGTGGTGGAAAGTGAAAGAGACAAATAAAAGATGTTTCATGGGAGAAGAGAGAAAATATTAGTGAAACATACCCATGTCTAGTACATTGTTAACCTTTGATCTCATGTTGACATATTCAATAAATCGATTTTTTGAATATTATTTCTAATTTTATATAAAAAAAACTTAGTTCTGGACAAATAATCTGAACCGAATGAACCGAACCGAAAATGAATAGTAAATATCATTAACAAAATATTAAACATCGTTAACAGAAGGTAAACATTCTTCTTAAGTGCAAACTTCCAAGGTTTAAGGTTTAAATATCAATGTCATTTTGATTAGACGTGGTCTGGTCGAACATATTATGATCGCTGACCTTTGCTTTTGAGTTTTTTGGCTAATAACCCAGCTAGAAAGAAGGAAAGAGTTGCATAGGGCCTAGAGTAGCGAGTGATAAACGAGCAATAAACAACGGCCACGTAATCTTTTTATACAATTATTGTTATTACTATTAATATTATTAAATATTTTATTTATAATTAATAACTAAACTATATAATAACAAGAAAACAAAAAAAAAATATTTTTTAGAAGACTATGTCATCATCTAAAATTATTCTTGCATGTCCGGTACATTGTGTTAATCTTTGATCTCATGTTGACATGCTCAATCAATCCATTTTTCGAATATTATTTCTAATTTTATTTACTAAAAGAAAACCTCTATAATCAAAGATATTTATGAAAACTATATGTAATATTATTTACACTTTTATTTGATATATTTAAGTCATCTAATATTATAAATGATTTCACATAATTTATAAAAACAATCAAAAGTTTATCTTATCACAAAAACAATTTTCCTGAGGATTAATTCTAAAGCATATTTGAATGTTACACATGGTTTGATATATTTTAAAACATGTATTATTATTATTATTATTATTATTATTATTATTATTATTATTATTATTATTATTATTATTATTATTATTATTATTATTATTATTATTATTACTATTATTATTATTATTTAAGTATTTTAAATATTTTCAAAATTTTCTCAAAGAACGTAATATAATTTATCTTACATTTGGTTTATAAGTTTTTATTTTTAAAATATGATCATTTTCATAATCTCCATAAAAATTCAACACTATAGTAATTTTATGTTTTTCTTTTTCCTAATTATATTTCAATTTTTATTTGATATTGTTCTCTAAATATGTATCTAACACCATTTAAAGTTTTTATTAAATTTTTGAAAAATCTTATACAATAATATTGACTCACGTTTTTTTCTTTTATTATATATCTCTGTATCCTATGATGATAGTTACAATCGAAATAATAATATTTTCTTTGCTCAGATATAGGAGGATGAACCGACCTAGATCCCCCCTTATTGCCCCTAAAATAAAGTCATCATTCCCTTTTTTTGGATTTTTGTGATTGTCTTCATTTTATACTTTCCAAACAATTTTTATGTACAAATTATTTTATTCTTGTATTTCGCGTTTGCGATCATTATCGCTGTTCTTGTTCTAATGGCATTGCTTTTTTGGAATGCTACTCAGCTTTCATCTATTTTCTTATATCGGGTCACCTATATTTGCATTTGCATAGAGGATGTAGCCTATTTTTAATGAATGGTTCTTGACCTATTCTATTGAATATTAATTTCTTCCTTAATTCTCATTTTCGAACTCCTCAAAACTCTTGGGCCGAGTTTGTTTCTTTTGGGTTCTCATTTTGGATCATCTCTAACATTTGGGTTTTTCTATTTTAATCATCAGATGACTTTTAGTTTCTAGGAAAAAAAATTTGTCACTTGCTCTACTCCTACTCATCGGCCACTAAGCTTTGGTAATGATAAGGGTTCATCTTCCTTTTCTTCTAAAGAGATGGAAAACACTCTGTGTCTACTTGACGACATCTTGATTGAAAGTGATAAAGATTATTCCTTTTGCTACCGGCATATTCCTTTGAAAAAAGTAACTGGAATTTGTGTTATTCACTTTCTTTGAAGAATTTGGCAAAAATTCTAAGAAATACCCTTGTTTAGATCTTAGTTAAAAAAACTTGTTTATTACCCACTCATCTTGATTTAAAAATGAAACTACATTGAGAATAAAATAAATCTGAAAAAAGGAAGTTTGTTCCTATCAATCTCAGTTTTTCAAAAAAAAATTTTATCTCAAACTTCTTTAAATCTTATGATAATTTTCACATATTTTAAATTCAAAACTTGACCCATATCAGTTATTTATTACTTAGTTTTTGTGTAAAGTAAAATTAATCTTAATGGATTTTAAAGGAATCCTAATAGACTGGGACTGTACACAAAAGTCAAACACATTCTTATCTACAAACTTGAACTCTACTTCTATACTATTTTTTCAAAATAAAGTCAACCCTCCACTACTACCTATGAGATTAATCATAAAAAATTAATATAGCCTAACCATTCTTGAATATATACTACCACATCTCTTTTGCTTTTCATTTCCATCAAGAACAACATCTTCGATAAAAAATTTTTACTTATTTCTTTGAGATAATGATTTGTCAAGTCTTGAAATTGTTCCAAGCCTTGACAATTCCAACATAAAAGACTCATTAGAAGGTCGTTGATCCCACTTAGAGGACCACCGTGTATGTGCTACACCGAGCGGATTTGCGATAACTTTCTGAAACTTTGATTTCTTTTCATTTTACAAGCGATCCCGATTTCACCTCGAATTTAAGAATGAAGTTCACTGATGGATTGTCAACTAGCCTTTGAATAGGTTTTCTTACACTTTTGTAAGGTTTTTTCTCTGTCTCGGCTTCTTTGGAGCTACCCATAAGAGCCAAATTCGTAGAAACCATCACTAAAAACACCTGAAATATTCTATGGATTCTAAGACTAAGAAAGAAAGTTTGATACCTCACGATCAGATTGAGCAAAATCCTCAAGTTTCCCTGTATTCAAACCTCTACCTGCTTGTAACAGGAATCCATGTTACCTTCACAATTCCACATGTTATTTTCTCTTCTTCACCATTTTAATTTCCATAAAACCAAACCTGGGTCTGTTAGGTTGGGTTATCTTTTCTAGTTTCTTAAACCGGTCACGTGTCGACCGTTGCTAACGTCCTATAAAAGACCTGCAAGCAAGTACTACAGGATTATCAATAAGATTTTATTCTCTCTTTCCTCTCGTTGTGTTGTACGTTCCTCCAGGATCATCTTTTTTGATTTTCTATTTTCAGAAACGATCGTTCTTCCCTGAATCATTTCCCAGGTCAATTATCACCTCTCCCTTGAGTTTTTGGTAAGCTTTGGAACGGGATTTCACTCTAACTAAATTCATGTTTCATTGGTATCAAAGCTCCCTTCACGCTCTTGGACAAAAAAGATCTCTATTACCCGCCATGGATACTAGAGCTCAATCTTTGATCGACGTCAATAAGCAACTGGAGGAGATGAGGAACCTACAGTTGAAGCAGACTGAAAAGCTCGAAAAACAAACACAGGAGCATAACCAACGCACAGAGGCCCTTTGTTCAGACTTGGGTGCGCAGCTCGTAGAGATGAGAGCCACGATGGCGAGGTTCTTCTCGCACCCTTCTGCCGTACCCGAAAGTTTGGGTGGCTCACCAGAAGTAGGCCCTTCAGGATCTGTAGCACTTTACATGCTACACCACACAAATAAGCCACCTAACCCACCTGATTTGTCAACTCCCGAGCGCGAGGTTACTGGGAGGATTGTAACGCCTAATGGAAGACCCTTGCTACCTAATGGAATGACTACACGCCTCACGAAGATTAGGTTCTCAGTCTTTGATGGCACGATGCTTCACGAGTGGATCTATAGATGCGAGTAGTTCTTCTTGCTCGACAGCACTCCACCGGAACTAAAGGTTTGGCTCGCCTCTCTACACCCAGAAGAAAAAGCACTCTAATGGAACCACAACTTCATCAATGAACGGTACAAAGTTTTTCTTTCCTGGCCAGAATATATTGTCACAACATTGGCACGGTTTCTAGCCTTGTATGATGATCCTCTGTCAGAACTTGTAAGCTTGAAAGAGGGGAGCGATCCGGTTGAAGTTTATTTGGATAAATTCGAATGTGCTCTGACCAGGCTCTCTCTCCCTGCTCCTCACGCCCTCAGCATTTTCCTTACCAACATGAACACCCACCTAGCCTTACACACCCAGTAGTTCAATGTTTCATTCATATCCGAGGCCGCCCGTATAGCCAAACTCCATGAATCCTCCCTATTTCACCAGCCTAAACAACCTCCTTGAGCTCCCTTCATTCCATATTTCAATCTCCTGAGATCCCCAACACCCAACTACAAATATTCAGCCACAAACACAACACCTATTCTCCCAACCCCCACAAACTACTCTAAACCTGCAGCCCCAAAACTTCCACCCAAAAAAAGCCACACCAAACACC
The DNA here is from genome assembly GCA_018901945.1 of Pugionium dolabratum. Classification (NCBI taxonomy): domain Eukaryota; kingdom Viridiplantae; phylum Streptophyta; class Magnoliopsida; order Brassicales; family Brassicaceae; genus Pugionium; species Pugionium dolabratum. The sequence goes on from JAEVFF010000275.1 coordinate 532,906, forward strand.
ACACCCAAGAAATTCTCTTACCAAGAAATGCAAGAGCGGAGAGCAAAGGTTCTTTGCATGTTTTGTGATGAGCCGTATTTTTCCGATCATCATCTAAAACACAAAAGATCTCAAATCTTTGTCATGGAAACCGAGAAAGATGACGAGGCCACCTTGGATGCCGAAGATCTCAATGAGGCAAAGATACTCGACACACTCATAGAGATCAATGGTCCCAAATCTAACATCAATACATCAACAATCTTTGTTAATACGCTCAATAGATGCACCACATTTAATTGTATGTGGGTACTCGGACAATACGACAAACGTAAGCTCTACATTTTCATTGACCCTACTCACAACTTCCTAGATTGCAACGTTGCTAACGAGCTTGGTTGCCCATTGGAAGAAATCAAACCAATGTCATTAATGCAGCTAATGGGAGCACAATTGTCAAAGTACCGTTGCCATAACTTCACATGAAAGCTCCAAGGTTATACCTTCTCTACCGAAATTTGCACCGTACCATTAGATTGCTACGATTTGTTGTTGGGAGTTCAGTAGCTCACAACGCTCGGACCTATTTGGTGGGATTTTTCAAACCTGGGAATGGAGTTCACCATTGGAGGTCTGAAACACATCTTACCAGCGTTACCAAATCAGGTTGTAAGGTTGTTAAAAGAAGCAGTCTCAACAAGTTCATGATTAATGAACCACAATTCCCTCTTTTACAAGTTAAGGAGGTTCTCGATACCCAACCTCACATGGATCTCATGCCGGCATCCCTGTTCTCCCACATTATCGCGGGAAACACTACTCTTAGTGACGATCCATCACTACTCTCTGTTTTGTATAATTATGATGATCTTTTTACAGAATCGGAAGATCTTCCACCATTTCAAGACGGCTTCAACCACCGAATTCCTCTAGAATCAACTCTAACCCACTAAATCAGCACCCTTATCGGTGCTCTTCTTTACAGAAAGATGTTATCGATCAAATGGTGTATGAAATGCTTTCTCAAGGCATAATCCAGTGTAGCTCCAGCCCATATGCTTCCCAGTTGTGCTGGTCAAAAAGAAACATGGTTCTTTGCGTTTATGCGTCAATTACCGTGGGTTAAATAAACAAACCATCAAGGATAAGTGCCCAATCTAATTTCCTTAAAAAACCTAATTTCCCCTTTTAAATTCGCGATTGCAATCTAGTTTTATCCATAACAGTAAGAAACAGTTCAATTTTACATAGGCAGGCTCAAAGGTAAATGAGAAAAAATATGAGAAAAGAAAAAACACATAACCAGAAGCTTAGCACGAATAAATAACAAAAAGGTATATAATTCAAACGTCTACCAAATCAAAATTCATAAGTACCATTCTCACTGAACCAGGACTAAGCTGATTCAAAAGGCTACAAAAGACAGTTTCAATTCGTCCTCTGAAGCTTCCCATGGTAAATTTAAATAAGGAAGTGTCTGTTTTAACCATTCCACCAAACTCTGACGACCTGAGAGAAAAATTAAGAAGTAGACAAAAGGTAAAACCATCGCTCAGGAGGAAGAAAGATCAAAAGTTTTAGACACATACTCTAAATATGTATCTAAAACCATTTAAAGTTCTAAATAATTTTTTTGAAAAATCTTCTAAAATAAAATTGTTTCAAGTTTATTCTTTTCATTATATTGTTGTTCGTTTGGTCGCCGCAGGCGGCTGTGGTTGCGGTCAACCCTGCGGCTACGACTGCGACAGATGTTGTTCGTTTGACTGCCGCCGGTGGTTGCGATTGCGGTTGATCGCAATTTTTAGTCGCACTGCTGTTTTAATCAGCGATCGAAAAAATTGCAACGCGGGATGCAGCGTCTGACCGCTGCGTCTGCCATAGATACCTGTGGCAGCTAAACGAAATAATAATTCTTTCTCAGCTTAATAATTCTTTCTCAGCTTACTAGTTATATGGAGATAAACCGACTTCGATCCCCTTTTTGCCCCTTAAATAAAGATATCATTCCCCTTTTGAATTTTTATCATTATCTTTTTTTTTGTATTTTTTAAATAATTTCTATATAAAACTTATTTTATTTATGTGTTTTACGTTTATGATCATTGTTTGTCTCATAATGGTGTTGATTCTTTGGACTCTTACCCAACATTCACGTATGTTTGTATAAGGAAATATTTTAGAAAATTACATAAAATTTATGAAAAGTTAGGAATCTTGTAGTTTATATATTTTTAATTAATAATAATTATGCAAAAAATTAATGTATTATGAGAAAAAGTGAATAACAATTCTTTTAAAATACTAAAAATGATCTTGCTTCAGAAATATTTGTCATATTTCAAATTTTTACCATTTTTTTAAATATTTCCTAATTGCAACAACTTATTGTAGTTTTTTATGTGTTTATATTTAGGTAAAAAAATATAGAAATTTCAGAAAAAATAACTCAATAAACAAGTTTAATTTTGGTATTAACTGCTTTTCTGTTTAAAACATTTATATAAATGGTAAAATATATAAATATAAATATTATGCATTCTAAAACAAAAAAAAATATTAGGCATAAAATTAGATAAATATCGTATTATCTTTGCTTCTGAATTAGTTAGAAATTCTTTAAAACTACTGTGGCCTTTCCATCCTTAAACAGTTTTCATTTATTTTGTTTGTAAAAAATTGATACAATATACATGTATTTATAGATAAGACGAAACCTACATTTTACATTCTATATACAAAAAAAAATAATGTTACATTTTTATATTTTTTCAGAAAAAAATTCCAAAAATCTATTTATCTTGTGTTAAAATTTAAAACAGTAATACACATCATCATGTTTAATGTTGGTTTAGTGTTGATGTGTATTACAATTTCAAATTTTAACACGAACAATAGATAGTTTTCGAACTTTTTAACTACGGAAAATAAATTTATAATTTTTCTGATAAAAATATAAAAAACGTGATTTTTCGTTTGAGGAATATCTAATAGTATATGATAATTTCCAAAAAAATGTAGATTGTCTTCCCAAAAACAAAAAGATGAAACTTGAAAATTTGAGATTTTTTTATTTTATTCTGTTCTACCTTGTATTTTCTTTTTAACTCAAATGACCATATAGTTTTTCTTTACCTTTAAAATGAAACTATATTATAAGCCAAAAATCAAAATGGAAAGCTCATTTACAATATTCTTTTCCTTTGTTAACATCTGAAAATCTACAGTATGTTTTCTTATGTGCATATTTTCCCTATCTGATTTAACTATGAAGCATTGTTTCTAGGTTAGTCGGGTAACACATGTCCACGTGGCGACCGTTCCAAACATTGTCGGCGAGGATGGCGTTTACGGCGTCTGTAGGATGAAACTGATCCCACCAGAGATGACCGGAGGCGTCAGAGCAAGCCATCTCCGGTGAGATGCACGGAAGCCATCCCTTGTACCTCCCTAGCCCACAACACGCCTTTGTCGTCTCATTAAAACCTGACCACACCACAAACACACAAACAAACTAAGTTTAACATGAATGTGATATTATGGTCTTATAAATGTTTGTTGTTACCAAACATAGTCTTTGTAGGAGCTTGAGAATTGAGATAGAAGCGGTTTTAATTGCTTACCGTAGAGTTGGTGGTTCCTGAGGATGTCCATTGCGCTTTGGAACACGTCGCAGTAGATAATGGATGCACCTGGGAGCTCATGGTTGAGCTTATCTACAGTGTATCTCATGACGAAGTTGGATTCCATGATCATACTATTCACTTCTTCTGCACATTTTCCGTTTTTGCTCCTGTATTTCCACAGGTAGTACGGTGCACAGCCAATCGGTGGCAAACCCATCACCACCATCCTCCTCACCTTGACATTGTACAAGGTCTGTGAAAAAACAAAAAGCAGAATACTTCATTTATCGGCGATATCAAAGGATACAACCCAGTGAAGAGGAAAGTATTTATTAAGTCAGTGATCTTTAAACCTATAAATCTGCAGCTTTAAGAGCATTCAGATACCATCAAGGGTTCTAAAAATACAAGGATTCTGATTTGATATTTACATAGGCGACGTTTTGGGTAAAATTCAGTTTAAAAGCTTCCAGATTTCCGGGTTTTGGGTATTAAACAGATGTTAACACTATGAAATTGGTATTCTAACTATAGAAAAAGCTTCATTTTGTGTACTAATCATTTTCCGGGTGTTTTGAGCAGTAAACAGATGTTTATCCTACCGCAATAATTAGTATCCTAACGGAGAATCATATATATACTTGTTTGTCTCTATAGACTCTTCACCTATAAACATACAAAAATTGAAAATGGAGTCTAACCTTGAGCTCCTGTCTCATATTGGCAGCCAAGAATTGATTAAAATGCCATGGAGAATAGAGATTCTGCACATTGGAGATGTTTCTGATGTAGAAATGTATGTAATCATTCACTCCAATCGATATGTAGAAAACTGATCTGGAGACCAGACGATTTGAAGCTTCCTCTCCAATGCTCAGTATCATCTGCTGGAATGTGTCGACAAACTGCTCAACCTGCATTGCGAAGGAAACCCGCTGGCCCTGCAACGAAAAACTTCCGCCGTGGATTGAGAAAAATATGAAAGATGGTATTTGGAAAATGAACTCAAAAACTGAGATTTTAGTATCACCAGTTCGGATCCACTAGATAAGATGATTCCGGCACCGGCTGATGCGTAGTTTACGCCTCGAAACATGTCTTCAACAGTCCCAGATTGACCAAGATAGCTAGGAACAAATGGGAGGCCTAGGCGGCTAGCTGTTCACATGATTTACAATTGATTCAACCTCTATTTTTTTCTTTGGCAGTAAATAAAAACAAATGAGAATTTCAGGAAGAAAAGACTTAAACTCTCGTTCTCTCTGCAGATTCTAAGCACTATGTAGGATAAAGAAATATCGATTACAAAGGAACAATAGTTTGGCGGAATTTCATCTCGACGAATCAAAGAAGATTTGATATTAACATTGAACTCGCAGATTAGAATCAAAACCCAGAAAATTGGGGGATTGATTTTAACCTAGAAAATCAACCGGGATTCTCCCGTTGCAAAACCTTCCTGTTGGCTGATGCGTGTCGAAATCTCTACCGTACGGAAGCCTATCAGCTCTCGCCAAGGTCCCAAGAAAGTTGTTGGTTCCACAATCTACAGAGGAATCTCCGAACACGAACAAAGCTGGCACACGAGAAAAAGACGAATCCACCGCCGGAGATTTGGTTTTGAGTGGCGGCGATGGTGGTATAAACGGCGAAATAGAGGAAGATTCAGAAGGAAGCGGAGAAATCCTTGAAGATAAGTGATTATCGGGGATCAATTTGGGTCTCGTGAAGATTATCAGAAGCGAGAAAACAAGAACGAGAAGTTTGATCGACATTCTCTAACCAGATAGAAGGCGGGAAAATGCCAGTGGCTTTGTGAGCTCCACAGACATAAAACGTCGCCGTCTTTATAGATCATTGATCGTTCTTACAAGATATTTATAAGACGGTTGAACCGGGAAGAAAAAAAAAAGGCTATTTCCGGTTCCGGTTAAACCTCGATTTTAAAAAATAATACCAAAGGCAATCATTGTGGCTTTTCTTGCCCATCGACCATCGTAAAAATAAAAAGAAGAACAAGAAAGAAAGAAAAAAAAAAGAGAACAAAACGAAAGTTCTTGGGTTTTTTTTATTTATTGTTTCTCAAAGTTTTGTAATGATAGAGATATGAAACATTTATAGCTGACGATGTATTTACCTATTCGAACTATCGTATACTATTAGATATCTGTAGAACTAAAGTCAAGGTTGATTTATCTATTTCAATGCGTATTACTTACTAATTAGAAAATTCGAAACCAAATTATCTTTTACTTCAAAGTTCGAAACCAAATTATCTTTTACTTCAAAGTTCGAAACCATAGTAGACATGGCTATAGTTAATATTGGTTTATACTGTTGAATTTAAAACTATTTAACCGAAATTAACACCATATTACAAACCAATTTAAAACTCCATTACATACTAACTAATCTTCCCCCTCCCAAAAAATCAATTTGCATTTTTAGGAATTTGTACGCCATACGTGGCTCAATTTTTTGCAATCGAGTACAAACGAGCTTTAAAATGTAGAGTGACATGAAGCACTCTACAAAGACATGTACGAAGCAATGGTGAGTAGTTGTTATTATTGTATCTATATAGGAAGAAAGACATATGTGGAATTCTATGGTGAAGTCTAACCGAACAACGAGAGGTAATTTGGTTTCGAACTTTCTAATTGAGGAAAAATATGTTTTCAACTTCAGTAGGAAAAATAAATCAACCGTGACATTAGTTATATGGTATCTAATGGTATACGATAATTTTGAAGGAAAAATAGATCGTCCTCCCAAACATTTATAAAGATGGAACATTTTAGGTACTGAAATCTCTACAACTTTTGGCTATGGAAACAGTCTTACATTTTGTACTTGTTTTACCAAGTCTAAATGAAATTCTAAATCATTAGCTTTTTTCCTAAAAACTAAAGGTAATATCTAAAATATGCAGCTAGATTAAATTCACAAGTTAATTATATAACACAATGATAAAACAGTCATTGAATCCATTTTTACATCTTTTATGTGAAAATGTTTAATGTTGAATTTTTTTTCTTTTCAAATCCAAAATAAACTATTTGAATTGGGTATGTGATGAATGCATTTCCGTAAAGTATACAAGTTGCACTAAAACGGATATGGGAACTGAAAACAGAAACGAGTATGGAGACAGAAAACAGTAAAATCAAAATTTTAAAAAATGAATATGGTATAGATACGACAAAAATAAAATAAAAAATTATTTGTTAAGATTTTAGAGTATTTTCCTGATTATTTTTGGTGTTGGTTTTAGATTGCTTAAAACAAGAACACACAATTTGATTACCGAGTTCCCAATTAAACTACCTCTCGGGTAGGATCTGTCTCCTACAAACTTCCACTATAAATCTGATGAACACTTATAATGAAAGAACTCTAGAGAAAATAGATTTAGAAAGAAAAATACAATAACCTTGATTTTTCTCTTTCTCTCTCTCACTCTCCTCTCTCTCTCTCTTAGAAACTCTCACGGCAGCCTATATCTTTTTCTTCTTGGGCGTCCTCCCTTTTGGCTTCTACTCAATTTCTCTCTTTCTCTTAATCAATAATTATAATGTATGTTTATACATTCTGGAAATTAGGGTTGTTTTTCTCGTTTGGGCTTCACTGGGCCAAATGAAAATACAAGAGAATATGGACATAGATCTACATTCTCCACCTTTCTCTTGATTTGCATTTGGGACTATGCAAATTCGGTGGCCCACTTCTGAAAAATCCAGCTTTCTTTCTTTGCCACGTCGGCTGGTTTTGTTTCAACTATATTTCTGTTTTTTTTTCCGCGATCTGCCCGCAATCTGCCCGCGATCTGTCCGTGATCTGCCCGCGATCTGCCCATGATCTGCCCACGCGTGACGGACACGTGCTACCCCATGCACCGGCCACGACTCACCCACGCGTCGACCACGCATCACCCATGCGCCACCACGCGTAGAATCACACCGCCTTTAGCAGAAATACTGTAAAACCTATCAGTTCTTAATATCTGCAAAGCTTTATACAGAAACATCACCTTAGTTTCCATGCTCAAACTCCTTTTTTCACTCAGGAATTTCTGTAATCCTTGTGAAACAATTTCCTTGTGAGTTTTAGCATCAACATCTACCATATTCTTCTCTCCAACACTTTCTCTGGAGTTTTCAACAGAAAAGTCTCCACCTTGAACAGTTGAACCTGCCTTAAAATGATTCGGTGTAGGTTCTTGAATTAGATTCTTAGTGAAAGTCTCTCTTTGACTGTCTATCCACTAATTCGACCTTGTGTGTAGCTATCTCCTTATTCAACTTCTTCGTTCTTGACCTGATCCTTGCCTTGCAAACTCTACCTTGAAGATAATACAACCCGTTGTTAAGTTTCCCAGATATTACCTTCTTGCCATCTTTATAAAATTGTAGTTCCAAATCACCTCCTTGATAACAGCAACCTGATTTTTCCAACAAACCAAATGAAATCAAATTTCTACTCACCTCTGGCATGTATTTCACATCCTTGAGTATCACCATAGAGCCATCTCAGTTCTGAATTCTAATACTCCATGTTCCTTTGATGTTGTTATGAGTGTTATTAGCCATCATAACTTTACCTCCATTGATTTCTTTGAAGTCAAACAGCACGTCTTTATTCTGTGTGATGTGGTAAGAACTCCCTGAATCCATTACCCATTCCCTTGTGTCTTGAGTACTGGTTGTTAAAACCACTGGCTGAATAGGTTCTACCATGTTAGCAGATTCTGCACGTTTCTTTCTCTGAGTACAATCTCTTTTCCAATGCCCTTCATCTCCACATATGAAACATCATTTGTTGTTGTTATCAGATTGTTGCATTGACTTGCCTCTGCTCTTCGATCGGCCTCCCCATGAGTTGTCATTATCTACCCCTTGATTCCACATACAAACCTTCATCCTGAGAATTTGTTACTTTTCTACTTTCGATTAGCTCCTTTTCTTAGACTTAGTTGATGTTGTGACCTCATTCAACTTTAAAGTACCTCTCCCATACTTTAGAGTTTCCTTGAGTTGATTATACTTGTTAGACAGAGAACTTAGAAGTAGAATTGTTTGTACTTCTTCTGAAATTTCAACTCCTATGTTGTTGAGATCTGTCACCAGCCTTAGAAAGTCGTATACATTGGTATCAATGTTTTTGGAGTCATCCATCTTGAAAGTATAGAACCTCAACTATAGATAGATCCGATTCGGAAGAGATGTCTCTATGTATAACTTGTTTAGGGTATACCACATGGATACCGCTGTCTCACACTTAGAGATTTTCCTGAGCACCTGATTCCCCACATGTTCAAAACAATCAGATCCTTAGCCTTTTCTGATTTTTCAAACTTTACCGGGTCAATCTGTGAGATGCTGTCTTCTATGCCTTCTTTTGCCTCTTTACCAGATTTACCTTTTGTAACCAATGAATCCTTGAGCAACTTTTCATCTGTTAGGATATCTTTCAACCCTAAAACCCCAAAGTGAGCCATCATTCTCACTTTCCATATAGAAAAGTCTCATATCCCATCAAACCTGTCAACCTCAATCAGTGAACTCATCATTAGGTCTTCAAATCTGTTGTGCCTTTGAATTTCCCAACAACTCCAAAATCCATATTTTCCAACACACCCTTTGCAATAAATCTGGAAGCTCTCATACCACTTGTTAGGATTTTAGGGTCTTTTCCTGATTGCCTTTGGTGTTGGTTTTGGATTGCTTAAAACAAAAACACACAATTTGATTACTGAGTTTCCAATTAAGGTACCTCTCGGATAGGATCTGTCTCCTACAAACTTTCACTATAAATCTGATGAAGACTTACAATGAACCAACTCTAGAGAAAATAGATTTAAAAAGAAAAATACAATGACCTTAATTTTTCTCTCTCTCTCACTCTCCTCTCTCTCTCTCTTAGAAACTCTCACGGCAGCCTATATCTTTTTCTTCTTGGGCGTCCTCCCTTTTGGCTTCTACTCAATTTCTCTCTTTCCCTTAATCCATGTTTATACATTCTAGAAATTAGGGTTGTTTTTCTCGTTTGGGCTTCAGTGGGCCAAATAAAAATACAAGAGAATATGGGCATAGATCTACATTATCCATAAATTAAAATTAAAAGTGATAATATAAGAAGTAAGAAAATTGAAATTTAATATCTAATTAATAAAAAATAAATTAATCAATGAATAAATCATTTTAAAATCTGGCTTATCTAGGAAAAGACTTGCAAATTCCAAAAATCTCACATCTTCCATAGAATCAAAAGTATCTCCACTCACATCGCACATCTTGGTTTTTTAATTCATATATTGATCAGAATTTCTTGATAAAAAAACGTAAATTGTTGTGAATGTAAACCAAGTCTTGAACACGACTTGGATTCAACCTATTTCTTTTCAATGAGTGAATAAATAAGTAAGTATTCCAACTCACAATAAGAAGATGAACTAGGTTGCCCAAGAAATTTAAAAGCCAAAGACTGAAGGAGAGGAGTCTTGGCACCAAAATTAACCCACCAAATATTGGATTCTATAGTACACATCATTGTAATGCATATTAAATCTTCAAAAGGATCAATCTTCAACGAGAACAATGCATATTCATTCAGAACTTTAATATGATCATCATCACTAGAAAACAATCTTCGAAAATACTTCATCATCTCACGAGATATTTCTACATCCCGATGTCGATCAATTATTGCAGGATCTTCATTTAATCATATATCACTATAATATCTACACAATAAAAAAATTATATAATTTTTTGGAAAAAATTATAAATAAAAAAATTAAAACATATCATTTAAAACCATATAACTTTGATTGAAAGAGTAAGCTAAACAATGTAAAGGAGTATTGTTCTTCTTCTAACGAGTCACAAAAATTTGATAAACAACATCATAGAAGATATTAAATTCATAAATTGAACGTTTTTCTTTTTTGTAGATCTCAAGTTTTACTTTTTCAATCATGGAATCCCACATCTCATATACCAAGTGAAAACATGACCTATCGGTATCACAAAACCTAATCATCTGATATATAGGTTTTGTAAAATCAATAATATAAGATACTTTTTCTCACCAATCATCATTCACTGTCTTCTGTTTAACAAAGTTTGTTTTTCTCATGTCATCTTTTCTATAAGAACTCTACTCATCACTTATAACCATTGCTTTAAATCCTCTTCTTATCAACTTCAATCTCTTAAGCATCACAATGATGGAAGTAAAACGAGTATCACCAACTGAAAGCAATTAAAGAAGGGAAAACCTATTAAAAATTGTTAATCTCATATTATGATTCATGATGAAATTTTTTATTGCAAGTGCATCGCCATGAAGTTATCCATATACATTGTTCATACGTTTTCTCGTTTTCTTCCACATTTTTTGCTGCACAGATGTTTTTAATGCAAGATTAAGAGTATGAACAACATATGGGGTCCAATAGATGTGAGGATACATACTCTCAATAAGTTCTCCGGCCCCTTTGCAATTTGCTGCATTATCAGTTATTATTTGCACAACATTCTGATGACCAACCTCATTGATAACTTCTTTCATCAAATCCGCAATAAAAAAAATTTACTTTCACTTGGCCAAAAAAATTCACAGCCTTTGAAAATATTGGACCATTTTCAGAAGTAACCATGAAATTAATCAAAGATTTTTTTGTATGATCACTCTAACCATCTGTCACAATCGTCACTTTTTTTTCCTTCCACGCTAACTTCTCAACGTGGATTTTTTCTTGTTGCGATAAGGTTGTTCTGAGGTTATTATAACCAGGAGGTATATAACCTATCAATATTATTGGCATAAGTAAATTGATAAGATCTATGGTAATATGGATTTCTTGCAAAATTAAATGGTAAACCTCTAGTATAAAATATCCTTGTAATTTCTTGATCCAAAAGCTTTAGTGATAGGTGAGAAGTTAGATTTTCTTTTTTTTTAGAAAAAGAATTGATTTCTATTTGAGATTCACTAGGCAAAGAAACTTTTCTAGGTCTAAACTTTTTTTTGCTTTTCAAATTATTCTTCTAACTAATTCATCTCAAGTCTATCACTCTTTGTTACTTTCATACAAATAAAAACGCCAGCATTTTTTATTCCAAACAGATGTGCTCTAACTCTAGAATAGGATTCTTTTCGATTATTATTACAAAAATTACATCAAAAATTCCAAGTTTCTCCCACGATTCCTACTTTTTCTATTTTGGTCACATAATTCTATCGTGAAACTTCTCCACTCTAAATTAAGGAATCAACCGATCCAGTATCACTTTATTTTTGAGAGGTCATATTTTATTATCAAAAATCAAAATGTAAAAATTTATAAAAGATGAAAAAGATAAAAAAGAAATAAATATTAAAAACGAAAAATAGAATAAAAACAGATAATAGAATTTTTTGCATTAAATGGAATTAGAACTAAGAAAATCTTAATTAGACTTCTACTTAAATAAATTTAGACTTTACATGTGTATGTGTATGTGTATGTACGTATGCATACATCACATGTGCCTACATAATAATTGTATACTTATTTACGGAAAAATCAAACTATAGTGAATCTCAATTATAGCGAAGAATAAAATTCTTAAAAAAACATATCTTGTCGAGAAGCTTGAAACAATATTTGAATGTGAGACACTGATAAAAAGAAAAGAATTTATATAGTGGTTCAATAACATATTTTCTTTTTTTTTTTGTTAAGATTGATCAAAAGAAAATTTTAGCATATCGACAATAACAATATTGTGTCGACATCACAATATTCTATTAACAATTTCTTTTTTTTTTTATAAATTTTAAATATATTAATCGGAATTAAATACGAAAACGTTACGGAAATGGGAAGGAAACGTTTCAAAAACAGTCGGTTATATTCGTCTTGTGAAAATACGACGGGCACGTTTCCAACCTGTTCGCATAGTGTTTATGTTTTGGAAATGTTTCAGAAACGACCTGTGCTTCCTGCTAACACATGATTCACGAAATTATCACAGAATTTTCCAGAAAACAACCAAAAGGAGAGAGAGAGAGTAGACTAATGTAAAAGAGAAGAATCGACCATTTTTAGCTGAGGAAACAAAAGATCTCGTTGTTCTTGAAGCAGATCTGCATATTTTTTTAGTTCTTTTTTTGCAGAGAGAGAAGTGAAAGAAGAGTGATATGTGATGAAAATAGCGCTCTTCGTTTGTCTGCCGTAGCGTCTGCGGCAGCGACCTGCGGTCAGACGCTGCGGTTAGACGCTGTAATATTGGTGTTCGTTGATCACCGCAGGTTATCGCCATAGGTTGTATCGCAATTGTTTGATCGCAAACGCTATAATTTCGCAGCGATTAAAATTTTTGATCGCAGCCTGCGGTCGACCACAGCGTTTGACCGTAGAAACCTATAGGTTACGAAACGAACAACCTTAATGTTAAGAAAATATAGATAAAATATTTTTCTATGTATAATAGATAAATTGTAACAAATTTAAATACATTAACAATAATGTAAAGAAGAAAATAGATGTACTTTTGCATGACAAACCATATGTATGCGAGGAGTCGGGATGAATTGGTACTCATCAGGTTTAAGTGTGAGTTCAAATAGATGTACTTTTGCTCCAATATTGCATCAAATGTTTATTTTTATAATAAATATTAAATTTGATCAAAATAATAACAAATAGTTTTTATTATTATTTGAGATTGATTTAGTTAATTTATAATTTATTTTCATTATTTTCTTAGATAAATTAAGTAATTAAATGGTTATTACTTTTTGAATTTGAATACTAAAAGTTTTGTAACTTCTATCTCAATTTTTTCAATATACATATTTACAATCTCTCAAATAATTTTAAGATCAATTAACCTTTTAATTTTTCTGTTCTTCATTTTTATGTATTATTTTTTTTTGAGAGTACAACAAATTAAAAAAATTCAAAATCTTATGATTTTGGGTGATATGAATCATAAAAAAAATGCATTTGTATCATTGAATTCGATCGGAAGGTCATACAACCATCATATTACGGGCCATTTTTAGAATTAAAGAAAAATTCTCTCGATTTTGAAAATTAATTCTTTTCCAAATTCTTGTATCTATGTTTTTCTTAATTTTATGTAATTTTTTCACAACTATTCAGCTTATCCATATTGTAGAAATAATATTCATACAATTTTAATTAAAAAAAATTTATTATTATTACACTAACGAAAACTGATTATTTTATGAAATGTTTATATTAAAAATATGAATTTATATCTACGATAATTCTTCATCGCTTTCAAATCAATATAAATTTGAATTTTGTTATTTTTTTATTAAAAAGCAAATAAATCTTTTAATTTTTTCTGATTTTTAAATCTAAATTCCTATTCTTATAAATCAGAAAAAAAATCTATAAATATGTATTCGATTTTTAACCAAATAAATAACAAAAGTAAAATATAAAATAGAAGAATTTTCGGAATTCCAAATTCATGTTCTTAATACTTAAACAATTCACAAAATAATCAGGTTGTGTTAGTGTAATAAACATACATGAAAGCTTTCAGAATTAAGATGGACCAACGCTATTTTTATAATATGGATAAACTGAATAATTATGAAAAAATATATAAAATAAATAAAAATATTAATATAAGAATTTTGGAAAATAATAAATTTGTAGAGGAGAGAAAATCTTTCCTTAATTTAGAAATGGCATTTGGAGTCATAGGCATCTTCCAAAATCATAAACTTTCAAACCTTTATATATTGTATTATTGAAAAGTAAAACATGAAATGAATGAGAAAAATCAAAAGGTAAAACAAGAATAATAAGATTATGTGAGAGATGGTACGAGTTACAAGAATTTTACTCTCTATATTTCAAGAAATAATAGTCATTTGTTGAAAAAGTCAACAATGTCGTCTGATTATTTATGTAAACTTACGTTTGCCGATTTACTCTTTCTCTATAAATACGTATGTTACTTCATTCAGATGAAGTAACTTTCTCTCTTCCTTCTTTCTCTCTTCTTCATCTGTAAAATTTATAAGATTAATAAAATCAGTATAATAATAAAATCTATATCTCTCTCTATTATTATTCAACACGTTATCAGCATGAGTGTTTCTACCATCTACCTGAGATACTAAAATAAGTTATAATGTCAAATTTGGCAAAACTCGAGATAGCTGCCCTTGATATATCTGAAAAAAATTACATGACATGGGTAGTAGCTACAAAAATGCATTTAAAGGCAAAAGACCTTCTTGGCACCATCGATAGGTCGGAAACAACATCCGATGAGAAAAAGCAAAAGCCATGATATTTTTATGCCACCATATCCATGATGGTTTAAAAGATGAATATATCACAAAAAAAGATCCTGCAGATCTTTGGCAATCACTCAAAGATAGGTTTGATCACCAGAAATATGTGATCTTACCAAAAGCCAAACATGAGTGGTTAAACCTCCGGTTTCAGGATTATAAAAGTGTAAGTGAATATAATTCCGCGTTGTTCGGAATCACTTCTAAGATGATATTATGTGGAGAAAAAGTAAGTGATTATGATATGATTGAAAAAACTCTCCAAACATTTCATCCTGGAAATGTAATCCTGCAACAACAATATCGAGCAAAGGGATATACTCGTTATTCGGAGTTAATGCAAGTTCTCCTTGTTGCTGAACAAAATAATGAACTTGTGATGATGAACCATCAATCTCGTCCCACTGGATCAGCTCCATTCCCAGAAGTGAATGTTGCATCATCCAGTTACAATAATTGGCAAGGACATGGACGTGGTCGAGGCCATGTCGTGGTCGTGGACGTGGATGAGGAGGTGGACGTGGACGAGGAAAAGGAAGATTTTTTCGTCCTAATGAATTCAAATTCGGGAGAAAGAATAAAGTCCACGAAAATGAAGTTGGTCGCGTACCTGCTGTACGCCAAAATATACAATATGAAAATGTTTGTTACAGATGTGGCATGAAAGGTCATTGGTCTCGTACCTGTCGTACACCAAAACATTTGGCTAATCTGTATCAAGAATCACAGAAACAAAAAGGAAAAGAAAGTGAAACCAACTTTATCTCGGATGAACCCGGACTTTCCTTCGATGGAAATGCATATCTCGATGTTGCTGATTTTCTGGTTGATTCCGAGAATACCAAAGAACAAGATAATTAAGTTTAATGTTATATATATAAAGTTGTATTTAGTTTCCTTACGAACAAAAACAAAACTTAATGTCTTTTTAAAAAATATATGTAAGTTTGAACTTTAATTACTTAATGTAAAATAGTTTTATTATAATATAAGTTGATTTTGAAATATGTGTGTTTAACATTTATTAATACATCTTTATCAATATTTTAATACAGAAAATGTATCATTTTGAGAGTGAGAATGGAGATATATGCCTAGCAGACAGTGCTACAACGCATACAATACTTAAAGATAAAAAGTTTTTCTCCTACCTCAAAATGAAAGATTCCGCCGGAAGCGTAAATACAATATCGGGTAATGCAAATATTATCATAGGCTCCGGAAGAGCTAGTTTTTCAATGCCAATGGGAACGAAATTTGAAATAAATGATGCTTTATATTCTCCTAAGTCTCATAGAAACTTATTAAGTTTCAAAGACATCCGTACAAATGGATATCACATAGAGACAATGAGCAAAAATAACATTGAATATCTTTGCATTACATGGGAGTAGAAACATATATTGGAAGAATTACCAATGATGTCCTCTGGATTATATTACACAAAAATAAATATAATTGAATCGTATATTACGGTAAACTAGAAGTTTACGAGTACATTCAAAGTCTGGCATGAAAGACTAGGACATCCTGGATCAGTTATGATGAGAAAAATTGTGCAGAATTCTAATGGCCATCCATTGAAAAACCAGAAGATTTTTCAATCATGCGAGTTTTCGTGTAAAGCATGTTCTCAAGGAAAACTTATTACTCGGCCATCACCAGCCAAATTAGTAATGAATCCCTAGTATTCTTAGAAAGAATACATGGTGATATATGTGAGCCTATTCACCCATCATGTGGGCCATTTCGATATTTTATGGTTTTAATTGACGCATCTAGTAGATGGTCACATGTGGGTTTGTTAACCACACGAAATATGGCTTTCGCAAGATTCATTGCCCCAAATAATCAGGTTAAGAGCTCAATTCCTTGATTATACTATAAAGAAAGAAAGACTTGACAACGCTGGTGAATTCACGTCACAAGTCTTTAATGATTATTGTATGGCTCTCAGAATCGATGTTGAACATCCGGTTCCACATGTTCATACACAAAATGGTATGGCTGAGTCTTTGATAAAACGGTTACAATTCATTGCGAGACCGTTAATATTGAGAACAAATCTCCCAATTTCAGTATGGGGTCATGCTATATTGCATGCGACAGCATTGGTCCAAATAAGACCAAGTGCATATCATGAATATTCTCCATTACAATTAACATCTGGCCAGAAGCCTGATGTATCTCATCTCCGAGTTTTTGGGTGTGCGGTTTATGTTCCTATAGCCCCACCACAAAGAACAAAGATGGGGTCACAGAGAAGATTAGGAATATATATTGGATTTATATCATCAAGTATTATTCGGTATCTTGAACCACGAACTGGTGACATGTTTACGGCACGATTTGCCGATTGTCATTTTGATGAAGAAGAATTTCCTACGTTAGGGGGAGGAATTAAACAACTGTAAGAAGATATTAAATGGTGTACGCCATCTTTGTTGTATCTTGATCCTCCCACAAAACAACGTGAAATAGAAGTTCAGAAAATCATACATTTGCAAAATATTGCAAACCAGTTGCCAGATGCATTCACAGATACAAAACGAGTGACGAAATCATATATACCCGCTGTGAATGTCCCATCAAGAATTAATGTTCCTATAGAACATGTTGATGGCGATAAAATAAATGAACCCAGAGTTCAGTTAAAGAGGGGGAGACCGATGGGCTCAAAAGATAAAAATCCCCGTAAGAAAAAGTATTTGGGAAAACAAAATCAAAAGGTTCTGGAAGAACCTTACAAAAAGCGTCTCGAAAATACTTGTGAAAAGGTTATAGAGGAACCAACTCAAACGGAATGTCCGGAAGACATATGCAAACAGGTTTCTGAAAACCGTGAAGTGGAACTCCGTCCAGAAGACGAACGCAATATAGAAACATATGAGATTTCAATTAACTATACCCAAAATAGAAAATTATGGGTTAGAAATGAAATAGAGGATATTAATGGAATATTCTCATTTTCTGTGTCCAAAGAAATTGAAAATGAAAATGATGATGCAGAACCAATGTCTGTAACAGAATGTCAAAAAGATCTGATTGGAAAAATGGCAAATAGCCATGAGAAATGAATTATTCTCTCTACAAAAAAGAAATGTTTTCGGACCCATTGTCATTACACCTGAAGATGTAGTGCCAGTTGGGTGCAAGTGGGTTTTTGTAAGAAATAGGAATGAGAAAAACGAGGTCACTAGATATAAAGCACGTCTTGTTACACAAGGATTTTCTCAAAGGCCGGGAATAGATTATGAAGAAACATATTCTCCGGTCATAGATGCATTTACATTTAGATATTTAATGAGTTTATCATCATCCAAAAGGTTAGAAATGCACCTTATGGATGTCGTGACTGCATACCTGTATGGAACCTTTGATAGTGATATATACATGAGAATCCCAGAAGGATTCAAGATCCCAGGAGGATCAAAGATCTCTAAAGGACCCAAAGAACTATATTCAGTCAAATTACAACGATCATTATATGGGTTAAAACAATCCGGACGCATGTGGTATAATCGCTTAAGTGAATATCTGTTGAAAAAAGGATATATTAACAATGCGATATGTCCTTGTGTATTTATAAATAAATTCCCATCAGGCTTTGTGATCATTGTTGTTTATGTAGATGACCTTAATATAATTGGAACTCAAAAGGAAGTTGATAATGCAAGAACTCATATGAAAGAAGAGTTTGAAATGAAAAATCTTGGAAAAACAAAATTTTGTCTAGGACTCCAAATTGAACATTTCCAAGATGGGATATTTGTGCATCAATCAAATTATACGAAAAGAATATTGAAACGATTTAATAAGCAAATCCTTTGAGTACTCCAATGGTTAATCGATCACTTAATATAAACAAGGATCCATTTCGACCTTGTGAAGATAATGAAGACATATTAGGTCCTGAAGTACCTTATATGAGTGCTATCGGTGGACTTATGTATCTCGCAAATTGTACTCGACCAGATATAGCATTTGCTATAAATTTACTTGCGAGATATAATTCATCACCTACACGAAGACATTGGAGTGGAATAAAACATATTTTCCGTTATCTCCAAGGTACGATTGATTTGGGATTATTTTATTCTAGAAACCCCGAGTTTGGTTTAGTTGGTTTTGCAGATGCTAGATATTTATCGGATCCACACAAAGCTCGGTCCCAAACCGGTTATGTTTTTACACTTGGTGGAACTGCAATCTCGTGGCGATCTCAAAAACAAACTTTGGTTGCCACTTCTTCAAATTACGCTGAAATCATCGCCCTTCATGAAGCTTGCAGAGAATGTGTATGGCTCAGATCTATGACTCAACATATAGAAGGAGCAAGTGGATTAATCAACAATAAGGAGCCAACAAAATTATTCGAAGATAATGCTGCATGTGTGACCCAAATCAAAGAAGGTTACATCAAGAGTGACCGAACAAAACATATTCCTCCGAGATTTTTCTCCTATATCCAAGAACTTGAGAAAAATCAAGAACTTAACGTCGAGTACATTCGTTCAAGTGATAATGCAGCAGATTTGTTTACAAAGGCGCTTCCTACGACAACGTTCAGAAAACACGTTCAGAATATTGAAATGCGTCATCTGCGAGACTTATAAAAGGAAACATATCTATCTTTTCGAGGGGGAGATTGCGTATCTGTACTCTTTTTCCATTATCATGATTTTTATCCCGTTGGGTTTTTACATGATAAGGTTTTTAATGAGGCAGAACGCAATAATTTAATAATAATAAATAATCAAGGGGGAGTGTTGAAAAAGTCAACAATGTCGTCTGATTGTTTATGTAAACTTACGTTTGCCGACTTACTCTTTCTCTATAAATACGTATGTTACTTCATTCAGATGAAGTAACTTTCTCTCTTCCTTCTTTCTCTCTTCTTCATCTGTAAAATTTATAAGATTAATAAAATCAGTATAATAATAAAATCTCTATTTCTCTATTATTATTCAACATCATTCAATTACTCAATTAATTTGACACAATAATGAAGATAAGTTATAAAATTGACTAAATCAATTCTCAAATAATAATAAAATGGTTTGTCCAATTTTTATTAAATTTAAAATTTATGTACTGATAATTACACAATCAAACTTTGATAAAAAAAAATTAGTTATTGGAATAAAAGTCCATCTATCCGATTGCACAATTAAACCCTAATCAATCACGATATTTTCTCGATTCGTATCTGCGCATGCGCATATGGTTTAGTATGGATCTATGTTTTTCTTCTTTATATTATTATTAAGGTATTGAATTTTGTTAGAATTTCTTATTTCTATATATATATATATATATATATATATATTCTAACGTGGATTCAGTTATATTTATTTCTTTTGATTTTTATTAAGTAAACCAACGAATAAACCTTATTTTTAATTCAAACGAATTTTTTTGACATATAAAATAATTATATTTTAATGTTCGAAACGAAAAAATACAATAATTATAAGATTCAATCATTTCTAATTATTCAGAAAATCTATGGGAAAGTGATCAAAGCCACTTGTAAAACAAGTCCCAAAACATTTTTCTTTGTGTCTGATTTCTTAAAAAATATTAAGTTGATTAGTTTGATTTTAAATGAAAACAGTATAAATTAAGTAATGATCTAAATAATAACAATTATATATATATATATATATAATTTGTAAGTATGCGGTGTCTCTTGCACCCAGTTTTTCATCCTTTTAACATATTTATAATGAAAAATAATTATTCTGTTTGTACTTTGGTTGAAACTGATAAGAACCCAACATAAATTTTTCGTAACTATTTTCATTTACTCTACGAAAGAAAAAAAAATGAGAGTTTTTCAAGAATCGTGGAGAATTATAAATCTAAAACTTATATAGGTAGCTGAAACAAAATAGTTTTCTTACTTTTATGAAATCAATTTTGTAAAACCTTTAATGATGAACTGAGTTTAGGAGAAAAGAAAAACCTCTTTACAATCTACACCCATTCAAAGAGTCAAAACCATAGTAAAAATATTATAATCTTTTTTCAGCAATTACAATTTTGTTAGAATGCACAAACTTTTGACTTAAGAGAATTACGACAAACGTGTTATATATAAACGTTTGGGATTAATTAACAAATCGCGGGGATAGCTCAGTTGGGAGAGCGTCAGACTGAAGATCTGAAGGTCGCGTGTTCGATCCACGCTCACCGCATATGTTTTTTATAAACAAGATAAACGAATGGGCCTCGACTAAACATGTATACAATCAATCAGGCCCAATTCTGGCCACAAGAAGAAACGAAAAGTCAAACGGATAGGCTAAGTTTGATCAATCTGTTTGCTTATAAGTTTTAACATTGAATAGGATAAAATTTCTTCAATAATTAGTTCTAAATTTGAATTCTCATACGATAATCAAGATGAATTAATCAACAATTAAAACACAAAAGAGATGTTATTCTGAGAAAAGCACATCTTATTGTACAAATTATTTCTCTTATCCCATAAATCCATAAAAAAAACAAAGAAAATCAAGAAATTGAGATAATCAGCTTGAGTAGTTGAGACTACCAAGACTAAGCTCAAGGGACAAAGTCACATCATTCTTCACTTCCTCTCCACCAGATTTATTCAGACCAATCTGCATAAACAGTTATATACATTAATCTTAATTGCGATTGACATGCATTACAATATAACATTCAAAATCTTCTCAATTAAAATTTGGACTGAATTGGAGTGAAGTAAATCGATTTGGACCCAATTGAACCAAAATAGATTGAATTTGTTCGAATTGTACTAAATTAAATTGATATGATCTCAATTAAACCGAATTAGACCAAATTGGATCGGATTGGAATGATCGATATCGAATTGGACCAAATTGGATCAAGCTGATTTGAATTAGCCCAAAAATCAAATGAACCGAATTAAACTAAAAAAATGAACTAAATTAATCTGAAATTAACTAAAAATCTCAAATACCAAACATTAAACCGATTAAACATAAATTTTAAACAACTAAACCAAAAATCTAGTTATAATTCGATTTAATTTGGAACGATTTTATATATTAAAAACTGAACCGATTAAACCGACAAAAATCTTGAACCGAATTGAATTTGTTTTTATTTCTTTGGTCGATTTTACCAAAGCCGAATTAATCAAAAATCAAAAAATCCAACCCGATTGACCCAAAAAAATCGAAAACCCGGACTTAGTTTCTATAGTCATAAAAATGTAAAAAGTAATTGCAAAAGGAGATAAAACTTACTCTTGAAGATTGATAGAGAGACATACAGGATACTTCTTGAGTCCTATGACTTGATTCTCCAAATTCGATTATCCTTTTCAATTATCATAAACAAATATTGAAAACCAAAAAATATATATGTTAAACTACAATGAGTTCGTAAATTAATAGTATTAATTAATAATTAATCTAACCTTTCTTGATTTCCAAGAATATTGGCAATTTCTTGAAGATGTATAAACCGACAAAGGTGTGGTTGAGTCTCCAACCAAATCACTTGCCTTGCAATCCTATCTCTTCGTTGTTCTAAGATCTCTTTTGTCATAATACATTTACAAATGACTTATTTAATTTTTTTTATCGACTTTGTTTTTAAGGCTTAATATTTTTTTTTAAAATCTATAAAATATATTCAAAATTTTAGTTTTATATAAATTATGTTCGTTGTCAGTCGCACTTTCCTGCGACTACAGCTATAATATATTATTATTCATTTAGCTGTCGCATTTACATGCGGTCAATTGCAACGGTCAGAAAATTGCGTCATTCGTTACAATTTTTTTACTGCTGATTAAAATAACGGTGCGATTAAAAATATGCGATCAACCGTAACTGCAACTGTCGGCAGTAGACAAACGAACAATATATAACACAACCACAGTATTGACTACAACCGCAATCGCAGTCGCCAACAACGAGCAAACAAACAAATCTATAATATTGGTATTAAAGTGTTCGATAATATTTATTACCTTGTATTCTCTCTTCCTCCTTTGCGTTCCTATACATCTTGAGGATGAATAAATAAATAAAATTCAGTAAAATTTACAAATCTGCATAAATAAAGACAAGTTTTGTAAATGTAGATCTTAAATCATTCATATGAATGTGTAAGACCTGAAGATGACTCTTCACATGTGTTATTGTGATTCCTGGCAGATTCATTAACTTCAAAATTCTCTTAGGAGTTGCATCTGCAATTTTAAGATAATTTATACCATTCATCATTTTTAATTGAAACTAAAATAAAGAGATATGATATTATAGTCAAAAATCATTTACAAAGAAGGGTAATATACGAAAATGAATAAATAGAGAGATTATTGTTAACTCCAATGGCGATTTTATGTGATTTTTCTTAATATTGATTCTATATCGAAATAATTTACAAAAAGAAGAAAAAATAGTTTACTTTTTTCTCCACCGAGTTGTTCAACTGCATATACAAAGTGTCGATGACGATCGGAATTCCATCGGAGTCGCTGCATTTTTGATTTACTATAAGATCTAACGATTGGATTTCTCATTGTTTTTCCACGACTCCTAGTTTTATATTTATTTACAAAAATTTAGTTAATTTTGTTTAATTTATAATAGTTTAAAAAATCTACAATATTAAAAAATTAAATTAAATTCTAAAACATAACTTTGAAGAAAAGTTAATGCTAGTACATAGTTTTATAGTAGCTTGTCATTTTGTGCTGAATTTCTTACTTTTCTATATATAGTTTTTGAAAATTTGAGTTTTTTAATTATTTGCAAAACAAAAAGATGTATGACACTTCCGAATTAGCTTTTTTTACATGTTGATAATATTGAAAGTATCAATGAAGTTTACTAAATATATTTTATTTTTTGAAAAGTTACTGTAAAACAAACTATATATAGACATTTTTGATACATAGACCAAAATTAACTAAAACTAATTATACCACCCAAATGATGCATTGTCAAAAAAGAATAAATCCATTTATATAATTTTAGTGAAAGTTTAAGCTTTTTTAAAATATTTGTTCAACAACAAAAATTTAGGAAGGATTATTAAATGTTATTTCGTACGTAGTGATTTAAAATTGATTTATAAACATTTGAAAACCATTTAATAGTGTTTGATATTATTTAAATTTTGAAACTTTGGTGTAGTTCAGAGAATTTCATAATAGTTTATTTAAGATTATATAAGATGCATAAAAAATTATATATATTCCAACACTTTTTGTCATCAGGATATAACAGATCAACTTAATAATCCAACATTTTTATACAAAAAAAGTTAGAATCAAATTTCGTATCTCTAAAAAAGATATAGAGATGGTGCAATCATTCGACCAGTTGTTCCTCTCCATATATTCCAACATATATGTGTGTTATCTGAATCAAATCATTTGAAATTATTTAATTTTGGTATTACCGTGCATGGATATACATTTTCACTCATGCTTTTTAAAATAATAACTTAATAATAAAATTATGATTTATTTAAGACTGTAATTATATAGTTTGATCATATATATTGAAAAGAAAATTTTTTGGATTTTGTTTGATTATATAAAATGTAATTTGGCTTGGTTTTTGAATATAAGTAGTTTAAAATCAAATAGTTTATAAATTAATTAGTGGTTCGGCTTTCACTTGACCTATTTCAGTATGGTTTATTTGGTTTTTCAGTTGTAGTATTTTCGTCCATTCCTAACTTTTAACAACTTTGATTCACCAAAATATTAGGTATGGAAATTCGTAACCATTTTCGGTATTTCGATTTTAAGAATTATATCATATTTGGATATTTTAAAATTTTGGTTCGGGTTCGATTTCATTCAAATTCTGATCAAGTTTGGATATTCAAAATATTGATAAAAAATTAAAAAGTTAGTCAAATATAAATGAAATATGATTAAATGGTGATTAATATAACTAAAAAAATTCTAGATATTTTGGTTATTTTAAATATTTTGATTATTTTACATATTTTGATATAAAATAACAGATATCATCAAGTTTATAATTGTAGTTTGGAATAATTGAATTTTATTAACTCTAAATATAATTAATATTTTGAAGTATATAATTATATTTTAAGTATTTTGGTTATCTATTTAGTTTTTGGTTTAGTTAATGTTCGGTTCAGATTTTTAAATATAAAGTATATGATCCATTCAAATATTTTATCGGTTACGGTTCGTTTTGATATCTATTTTTTAGAGTCGATTCCAGTTAAATTTTACAAAAAAATAATTATTTTTTTGCTACATATCCAATTATCTTATGAACTTGTTTGTATTTTTCTAACCTTTTATATACAAAAAGTGGATTAGGTTTAGTTAAATTGTAGAAAGCAATTTTATTTAATATTTTGTAAAATAGTAAATATAAGTCAATTTTTGTATGTACTGAATATATTCATTATATTTGTTTTCTTCGTGACGAAGAAGATGTATTCTCTTTGTTTAACTTAAATTAAGTGCTGTTTTAAGAAAAAAATTTCATCTCATTTAAAATTTTTAATTCAATTTTATGTGCAATTGTTTTTTTACTTTATTTACTATGCAATAACTTTTATTATTGATGGCATTTTTCTATTAAATATTCATTTATATTTTAATAATATAACTTTAAAATATTTAACATAATTTATCTTTGTTATTAGTTAATACAATAATACCCTAAAGTAACATCTTTTTAGCTTTTTGTTCTAAATTTAGCATTTTAAACTTAAAATTTCAAAAATAACATAAATGATTTTATAAAAATATATATATTTATCATAAATAAATTACAAATATAGATAAAATATTATATTTATTTTTTTATAACTAGAATTTAATTTTTCTTATTAAAAAAGTTATAGGCTATTCTAGTATTAAAAGTGTACTATTTTTAAGAATTTAAACTAATGATGCTATATTTTTAGAATAAAAACTTAAAAAATACTATTTTTGTCAATTACTCTAAATTATATTGTTTTATTTAAAATTTAATCTTTTGTTGAATATATTAATAATATATACTAGCGATTTATATATTATATAGTCTTTTAAATTTCACATTTTCAGTTAAAACATCTTGAAATATATTGTGTTAACTGAGATATCAACCTATTATTTACCATATTGATATAAATACTTTTTCATTTACCATATTGATAACATTTATGTATGATGAAGATTTAGTGTATTAAATGAGATATCAATCTATAAATTTTTTGTTACATTTGTTTCTAACTCATTTTATTACATTTCCACATTTGGTTATTATTTTTACGTCATTATAAGGTTTGTTTATATAACTATTTTTACATAGAAGACAAAAAAATAACTATTTTACAGAAAAATCATTGGCCATTATTCATAATGTTTTTTCTGGAGCAATTTAAGCGTTTAATATTAAATGTCTTTTTTGTTTTTTTTTGCACTATTAAATGTCTTAATATTGTATGTAGTACATGCATACAAACTATTATATTTAATTTATATTGCATTTCCATATAAGGTTCCTTTGCATAATTGTTTTTACCAAATAAAAATGGAATTATTCATATTGTTTTATGGTAAAGGTTTAATCTATTAGCCAAAATTAGCTGTATTTTATGTGTTAAATATTTTATAAAGGAAAATTATTATAGAAACTATCATTTTTATATCCCTATGTTTCTATTAACTAATGTTTTAGCCAATTTTTTATTTAAGTAAAACTTTCAGTTTAAAATATATAAAAATAATTGAAATTTTGTGATGTTATGTGAAAAAACCTAAACAAAACAGATGGAATATTTTTTCCTTATAACTTATGACTAGTTTTTTTTTTCAAAAGTACCATGAATTCATTGTCACTAAAATCCTTAATATATTATTTGAGAAACTTTTTAACAAATTAACCTTATTTTAACGTGTTAATAATAAAAATATCATGCTGACGTTTCAACACCACAACGAGTTTCAGCTTAATATATAAAAGAACTTAAGTTACTAGAATAATTACAATAGATGCCACTGATATTAATTTAGTTAGAGAATAAATATAATTCATTCAACTAACTAAAAAATACTATTATATTAAAAATATTAAAAACAAATAAATTATGTAAATATTTAATTTATATTTACTAATAAAATATAATTTATGAATATTTTTCCCCTCGCATGGTGTGGGTATAAATCTAGTTTAATTATGAATGGGCTAATCTAATAACCAACTAACATCAATGTGTGTAACAATTCACGGATCCCGTCTCGGTTGATCATCAGAAAATGTGAATTATTTATAAAGTGTTTCTTGTAATAATTTATATATTAGTTGAAATATTAGTAATAATTTTATGTGCTAAATTTGTGTTTATTCTTTTGTTCTTTTGAACATTATCATTATTTTGTACGATCATTTTTAACAATCATTCGTAATATATAATTGCTTTCGTTTAAATTTGTTCCTGATACAAGATCACAATTTTTAATATACAATCATTATTCTTTTTATTATTCATAATACAAAAAAATTTAAAAAGTCTTGATTTTACAATAGTGATTTTACAGAAAACTCATTTTGTTTCACATTAAATGATGTGTTTAGTCAAATCTGTTTATTTAGTTAACTTTTTAATTTTAATACCAAAATTAAATAAATTTGACTATTTGTCACTAAAATTTAATTATCAATGGGCTAATCTAATTTTGTGGGTTTATGGGTTATCCATAATTTATTTAAATAATTAATTATTAATATACATATCTCTAAAATAGTATTAAAATTTGAAATAAAATATAGTATATAAATTTATTTACAAAGTTTTAGTTTATAAAAGAAATTGTGCATTAATTTTTTACTTTTTTTATTTTATTATAGATTAGATAATTTTTGTAAAAATATATGTATAATTTAATTTTACTATTATTATATATTTGCGAGTTCTTCGGACATCCAAAAACTCAAGCATGTGGGTGCGGATCAATTATTTTGAATTATAAATTTAACAAGATGGGGAGTAGTAAGTGGTAGTGGTTGTAACACCTCTACGTCCATCCCAGAAATATGCAATTCGATTATGCCTTCCTCTTGTATGAGGATGTTAAATTTTTGTATGAATATGTTGGGCTATTGGAACGATACGTTGTGGTTCCAGACTTCCAGTGACAAAGAAAAAAATTAACAGGATGGATTAGTGCAGATCAAAAAGTTATATAACCCATTGCACAACGAGTTGTGGGTTAGATGACATAACATAAACTTAGATCATTATTATATTCAATTAAGATGTTATATATATTATATTATATATTTATTTTATAAAATAAGTTTTATTTGTGATTTATGTTTTTTAAACTACTAAAAATTATATATTTTAATTTATAATATGTTTATATTTTTACTATATTTGGTATGATTTTATATTAAAAATAATAGATTTCTATATAATATATCTTATTAACTATTATTTTTGTATGTTTTAGCTATTGTTGTAAAAATAAAGTTCATCTTTAAATATTAACTTTTTAATAATTGGATTTTGATTAAAATATGAAGAACTCAATGGAAATGTAAAAGTAATAACCAAAATTGAAAAAAATACAAATGATTCATAATCATTTGTAAAACCAAATTAATTATTTAAAATATCTATAAAACATAAACAAAACTCTAAATTTGAAAACATACCAAAATTAAATAAATTTGACTATTTTTACAGATTAAATGATGTGTTTATTCAAATCTGTTTGTTTAGTTAACTTTTTAATTTTAATACCAAAATTAAATAAATTTGATTAGCTTTGGATATATAATAAATGATTTTTATTTTCTAAACGCAAAATTATAAATTATAAAAATAAAAACAGATGGAGCATTGTTTGTTCATTGGTTTTCAAAATTATCTTTATTTATTAGACACATTGCTACTTTTATAAAATTGCTCAAAACTCGATTGACATTTTCTATAAAAATCCACTTTTCTATTCATAGTTTTGCGTAAGAGCAATTTTCTTTCAATGTGTGTGAAAATAACCTTTTTCTTTACCATTTCACCATAGTAACCATTACTTAATTTCTTCCCAAATTAATAACAAAGGTTTTCTTTTCAAAACATCTAAATCATACAATAATCATGTTGATACATCTCTATAAAACTAGATTTATACTCACGTTTTGCTCAAGAAAAAATATTTGTAAATTATAATTAATTAAATATTTAATAAATATAAATTAAATATTTACATAATTTATTTATTTTTAATATAAAAAATAATACATAAATAGTTTACATTTTATATGTTAATTATGTATTAATACATAATTTAATTTATTTCATTATTATATATTTAAACAGTTATATATTATTATTTCATTGAATTCAAAAAGTATTTCTATAATTTAAATAAATTACATTCTATAATTTAAATAAATTACATATGTCATTTTAGTTTTCTATTCAAATTAATAGTAGTGAATATATTGTAATTATTTTAATAAATTAATTCTATTTATATTTATTTGAAATTATTTATAAATTATCATATATGTAAATTAAAAAAATAAAAATAATTATATTTATAAATTTAATAATATTTTTAGTTAGTTTAATGAAATATATTAATTTTCTAACCAAATTAGTGGCAATGACATATATTGTAATTATTCTACTAACTTAAACTCATTTATATATTTATTTTAAATCCATTGTGGTGATGACACGTGAGCATGATATTTCGGTTAATAGCACGTTAGGCTAATGTTATTTTTTAAAAATGTTTCTTAAATAATATATTATTGATATATTAATGATAAATATATAAATGAGATTAACTTATTAGAATAACTATAATACATATCATTGTTATTAATTTGGTTAAACAACCAGTATATTTTATCAAACTAACAAAAAATATTATTAAATTTATAAAAAATAATTAGTTTTATTTTCTTAATTATATATAAAAAAATAAATATTAAAAATAATTTTAAATAAGAGTTAAAATTATATAAATATCTAATTTATATTTACTACTAAATAATATTATATAATTTATGAATATTTTTGTACAAGATAGAGCGTGAAAATAATTCTAGTTACAAATGTTTTAGATCCTATCTTTTAGATAACTATATGCAGCCTGATTATATGCAAATGTTAAATGCTGAAATCCCTGATTATATTGATGTTGATCACCTATGTGTGTTTTTCCATTCATAATAAAAATCTGGATTCACACTACTATATGAAAGAAGACCAAAAAGCAATTTGAAGTTATAAGATTGAAAGTATTATATAAAATAAAAATCAGAAATGTGGTTTATATGCTCTAAAATACTTCAAGTGCTTTTATTATTATTTGTACATTTGAAAGATGAAGCGATATGAATATGCTAGGTTTCCAGTCCATAATATATTAATTGAGAAATATTTTAACAAATAAATTTCATTTTGATGTATGATTTACAAATGTATCACGTTAATGTGTCAAATAATTAGAATATTTTAAAACAATATTAAATAAGACATAATTTACTAAAATGTTTACGAAAACTAACATTAGACAAATATTTCAAAGGATGATATATATAACTTCATAGTATTTTGATATAAAAACATTTTGACATAAAAAGTAAAAAAAAAAATATAAAACAAAATATTAAAAAATTTTAAAAATCAGTCAAAAGATATAAAATAAAATTTTGGTTTAATTGAATATTTATCACATCTACATATTTTTACCTATTTAATAATATTATCTATCCAAAATAGAAATAATTTAAATTTATTTTTATAATTAAATTTTATTATCTATTTTATTTGTATAATCAATATTAAATTTTTTAACAAAGTTTATTTTGAATAAGAGATAAATTATGTACATGTCTAATCTATATTAACTGAACAAATAATTAATTATAATGTGTGAATTAGTTTTTTCGGGTGTGGGTTTAAATCTCTTGAAGTTAAATGCTGAGATATTCAAAGACCCTACAAAACCATAAATTGTTTTCTCTAATACAGTAACCCACCCATGCTGAAATATAATTTAGAGTATGTTTTCTTACAAATGCATATTAAATATATCAAACTATGTTTGCGGAGCGCAATTGAATAAAATAGTAGTATTTCAAATTTTAGTTAATATAGCACTAATCATATAAATTTTTTAAAAATAGCATAAATTTAATACTAAATAATTAAAAATTGTTTCTAATAAAAAAATTTAAACCATGAATTGGAAAAATTAAATTCAAACATTATATTTTAATTTTATATATAGTTTATTTAAGATAAATAATTATTTTCACATAATAATTTGTGTTATTTTAAAAATTTTATTTTTATTGTACTAAATTTGGAAGATAAACTTAAACTGATACTATTTTAATGTATTACTCTTGCGGTTATTTTGGATAACTATTAATCTCATTAATCTTTTAGAACTCTTTATTTTGGAAATTTATTAATTGTTTAGAATTTGTTATCTTTTTAACATTTTGTAAGAGATTTTACTATAGCATTTTAATGGTTATTGGATAGTTCTTGACTTCAATCCATTTTACTATAACATTTTGTTATATTGACTTTTGAATTTTTCTTTTTAATGGTTATTGGATATTTCTTGACTTCAATCCATTCAAATAGACAATTAATGCCTATATGCAGCCACATAATTAATGTGTTTCTATTTTTAAAATATTTTTAAGTATTATAATCCATTCACTAAAATGATAATCAATTGTTGACTAAATTGGTTTTTACTACTATTATAAAAATAATCAAAAATAATTTAATTTTACAATATTAAAAAGTGGATGAAAATAGGGATAGTTGTGGTGTATATGCTTTAAAGTATGTTTTGTTATTGGTAGTACATTTAGAGGATTTAGTGAAAGGAATATGCAAAGGTTAGTGTATGAAATTGGGAAAACTGTAAAAAAATGAACTTTTAAATATTGATTATTTAAAATATGAACTTTCATGTGGATAATTTAAAACACTAAGATATATTGAATTTTTAAGTTAAATTTACACTTTTGTTTACTGGGCCAAATTAAAAACCCGTCCAAACAGATAATTCTAACTAGATTTATATTCACGTCTTGTGTATGGAAAAATATTTGTAAATTATATAATATTATTTATTAGTAAATATAAATTAAATATTTATATAATTTAACTCTTATTTAAAATTATTTTTAATATTAATTTTTGTATATATAAATTAAAAAAATAAATATAATTATTTTTTACAAATTTAATAGTATTTTTGGTTAGTTTAATAAAATATATTGATTGTCTGATCAAATTAATAATAATGGCATATAATATAATTATTCTAGTAAATTAAACTTATTTATATATTTATTTGAAATTCACTATTATAATGATAGATTAGAATGATATTTTTATTAATAACACATTCGGATGAAATTATTTTTTAAAAATATTTTTAAATAATATATTAGGAATTCAAAATTTAAAAATTATACATTCTAAATTTTAATTTCTAAATCGCAAAACCCTAAATATTACATCATAAATTTTAAACTTTATATTGTCAAATATCATACACGACTCATATTTTTTTTTCTTTCACTATTGCCAAATGATTTCCATCTATTAAATTCATTTTTTCGTTTCATTTAATGTCCAATTTTTTCATTTGATATTCATTCTAATAATGTTCATTCAGATGATGTTTCTTCTAATTTCCAAAAATCTTTCATGGTTGTTTGGCATCCAAAAAGTTACCATTATGATTTGGTTTTAATTTTATTTTGACCGTTTAAACCAAATCAATTTCATCTTAAAAATCGAAAACAATCGAAAATAATTTGATTAACCGAAAATAACTAAAATAATAAAAAAATAACCAAAAATAATAAAAAATATTGAAAAATAACAGAAAGATAGCCAAAATAACCGAAATATTTTAAATATTTTTGGATAATAAAAAATAACCGAAAATAATTTGGTTTGTTTGGATATTATTTTGGTTTTTGGTTTAGTTCGGTTAGTAACCAATAACCATAATTTTCCAAAATAAACTTATTCGATTAATTTTTTATAACCGAATATCAACCAAAATCTATTTTTTTGATTCGGTTTTGATTTGGTTCATTCAGTTTAGATTATTTGTCCGGGCCTAACAATGAACTCCATAAGTTCTGACCCATATCAACCTACCCAACTAAATTTATAAAATAAAAATAATTGACTCGTACATGTTCCGCTTAAATTTGTGGATACCTGCAAGTAATTCACAAAAAAATTAAATAATAAAAAAAAATTAAATTATACATATAATTTTTTTTAAAGAAAATTTAATCTTTAGAAATTAATAAAATATAAAAATGCATTATTTTCGTTAAACAGTTTTTTTGTTAATGTATGTATATATATACTGTATTTCAAATTTTAATATTATTTTAGATATATATTAATAACTAACTCTACCAATTTTTTTAACAAAGATGCCGATAACCTGCGAATTCGCAAAATTGTTTTTAACCTGCAATTGCTCCACATTTTTATATATATTTAACGAGGTCAGAATTTTAGTTTTTGTATATAATATATTTAACGAAGTCAAAATTTTAGTTTTTTTATTTATATATATATATATATATATATATATATATATGCAAAATTGAAGATTTTTTTTCACAGAATGTAATTGTGTAAAATTTGATGAAAAGTATTTTATACGGTTAAAACAGTAAAAATTCAGTGAAAAGTATTTCCGATAATTTTCTCACCAGTTTTTGTTTTTTACCGTTTTCACAGGACATATTCGATCGTTGGTTTCTGAAGAATCAGTTTTATAAATCAGTTTTTCCCGAGATTTCTTTCTAATTTTTCTGTTAAATTTTTCTTTATTTTTTTGGTGAAAATTCAACCAAAAAAATAAAATCAACGTAGTAAACTCGTTATGGTTAAGTACACAAAAATATTTTGAAGATTATGGTTTTCTATATATAGTCACTTTTGCACATACCAGAAAACCACGAACAAGGTTTCAGCAAAAGTCCAGTCTAACGGAAAATCTCCAACTGCTTTACATAAATTGATGGTCCAAAAAAAATTTCTTACGTGAACCGCACAAATTTTTAATTCCTCAAAGTGGCTCTTATCCGGTTCACCGGAAGTTTAACTGTGAAATCAAACTTCTTCAACTTTACCAATTTACACGAATGAGACCAAACCGGTAGTTCAATTCATCCAATTCCGCCATTGACTATGATACAATAAAACCGGTTATCTCTTGGTTCATCCATTCACTATAATCTCCAATATCACATCGTTCAAGTAATCAATCGGACCAGGCAAGCACCAATGCAGGCAATCGTTCTGTACCTTTGCGTTCTTGTCCTTATCAAACGGCCTGAACTCTCGGTACGCACCTGGGTGACCATCAGGTCGGGTCAGCAGCATTCCAGCAAAATCTAGAAGCTTAAGATTCTGGCTCTCGTGACCCATCTCCATAACCACTCTCTCAAACTGACCAATCTCTACATCTCTCAAGATCTTATTCGCAACCTTCATCTCGACCTCCTCCTCGCTCACTGGTTCTGTTTTCTTACAGGTCCCACCGTTATGCCATTCCCCATTTTCAAAGTGATCAGGTATGGAAGTGCGAAAAAAGAGCATGCCTTTAGTGTTAGATCTTGCTATGAAGTCCATAACATGGCGCAACGAAGTATTGTAAGCATAGTCGAACCCTAAATCTGTCATATTTGAATTTTCGGGGCAGCCATGGCATCCGACGAGATTTTCATTCTCGTGGTAGATTGCGGTTTTCAGAAACCATTCCCCAGAAGAGATGATCGCATAGTCAAGGCTCGGGAAGAGATCAGTCCATGTCTTGTCGAGTTTGTCAAGGTAAAGCTGGACTGCAGCTGATGAGACACCGTTTGAGTCTTCAAAAATGTCAGCTTGGACGAGAAAAGGTGACCAAATGTTGGATATTGTGAGGTTGTGTGAAGGAAAATACCAACGCTTTGATCTATAATTTTCATCGTGGTACACTTCAACCGGTTTTTCAACCTGAAACATGGAAAAAACAACACTTTTCATTTACAAATCTTTGATTTTCAAGTCTGCATATAGATATCAAGCAAATGTTGAAAAACTTACTGTAGAGAGCATGCAAAGCAAAGACTCAACATGATTACGCGAAATTGAATCACCGATTAAAGCCCAAGATTTATTCCTCATAAGATGCAGAAATCTCAGAGGGTCAAAGCGAGGTAATGAGCAGTCATTAGGCTTCCATTTCCAGTAGAGAAAACCAGAGTCAGGCCGACCATTGGTGATGCAATTCTGGTGACCGTCGACAACGATACCACATGAGCCGTTTTTGTATATTGGTCCCAATGGGTCTTTGATCCATTTCCCAGTGAAAAGATCACACTTCTCCACCTCAATATCTGATAAATCAAACATAACAAAGAACAGATTCTAAGCATCACCTAATATTAGAAACCTTTCACAGAAGCTCTAATAGAATCATGAAATGATCATTGGCATGGATCAGGTACAACACATTACAAGAGGTAGCCGAGCAAGATCCATGAAGTCATCATTTACTAGTTTTACTTCCCAAGAACTTTGAACTTCACAAAACCGTTTAAACCTCTTCAAAATTTTCAGATCCTTTTAAATCCCTAGATCTCAGAATTTTGCCTTAAAAAAGCTTCAACAAATACAATCGATAAAATCGTATGCTAATCTTACCGATGGGAATCAGATCCTCGTTATCCGATAAAATAACTAAAGGCGGCGAAATCTGGGCATCGGAGTTTCCGTTCACCGACACTTGAACAGGGGAAAATTGGCTGGAGCGGAAGATGAAGAAACGGCAAGCGAGACCAGTAATAAGAACAGCAGAAACGAGCTTGATGAGTAACACATTTTGGTGAACTAAAGAGATTGATTCCCATTTGAGCTTCATCTTCTTCCTCTCGGTGGAATGTGAAAGTAGAGTTTCAACAGAAATAGGGTGAGCTAATGCTTACTCCGTGCTTTAGCAATCATTCAGCAGTCAGCTGATAAATAATAAAATCCAAAAAAATAAATAATGAGAAATTGAGGGTCGTTTAATCGTAAATGCTTGGGGGACGGAATATATTAATTTGTTTAAAAATTGGAAGAAATATTCTTAGGACCAAATAATAACCAGCTAACAATCATTTTGATAAGTAGTTTGTAATATTAATATATTAATTCAAAAATATTTTAATAAATAAATTTTATTTTTATGTTTGGTTTAAAAATATGTTACAATGATTTGTTATATTATTTTAAAACAAATATTATAAAATAATAAAAGTATTTATGAAAATGATATTAAACAAATATTTAAAAATATAATATATGTAAATTTTTAGTATTTTGACATAAAAATAAATATAATATATAAAAAAATATTATAAATTTTAAAAAATTATTCAAACAAAATATAAAATAAACGTTTATTTAGTTAAATATTTATCATCTACACTTCCTTATCCATTTAATAGTATTGTATAAAAATAAATTAAATTTATTTTTATAATTTGATTTAATTATCTATTTTATTTTTATAATAAATATTAAAATTTATAAAAATTATTTTAAATAAGAAATAAATCATATACATATCTAATTTATATTTTCTAAATAAATAATTAATTATAATGTATAAATATTTTTGTGAGTTTAAATCTAATCTTTAGTTAAAATATTATACGTTTAGTAAACTAATCTTAAGTTATGTGTTATATTACTAAACTTTCTATTAAAATTATTAGATTTTAATAATTCATTAATGGTAAAAAAGTTTTAAATATATTTCCTACTTATCATGTATCCAAACACCTATATTTACTATTATTATTGCCGAGCACATTTATATTTTTTACCTTTTATTAGTATAACGAAATCTTTTAAAATCTTTGTAAAAATCTTTTTAAAATCTAATTTAAAATATTTTCGTTGTTTAGTAAATGAATAATAAACTTTACTCAAAATAGTATAATTAATATGAATTTATTTTAAAATGTAAAAGCAAAAAAGAATAAACATATTAACAACTATTTAATTACGATACCATTAGTACATATAAATATCTAAAATTAAATAATAAATATAGGTAACTATAACTGGTATATAAAATAAATAATTAATATTTTATCATATACAAACCAAAAGAAATTACATTTTCCACTTTTTAATATTTTAAAAGGATAAATTAAAACATATATGATATAAATACAAATTAGTTGTACTTAATATAAAATTATAAAATCACAATTATATAAAATTTATTAAAAATAATAAAATTAAATTAAAATTTACGAAAACTTAATACTATTGAAATTCTAAAAATATTTAATAGCTAAAACTTTAATAAAACATCATTAATAACAAATCAAGATTATTTCAATCTTAAATTCAGTATATATATTATTCACGTATGTATACAGCAAATTATGATTAATGTTTTTAACAATTTTTATTAGTAATTCAACATTACAAAATATTTTTGACCGATATTAAACAAGTTAAATAAACAGATTTATCCAATTTATGACTCACAAATTTTTTTTGTTTTTATATTTAATTTTAATAAAAAAATTGATTAAAAATTTATTGTTATCTAAGATTTAGTAAAACACATTTCTATCTGTGTCGGATTTACATAATTTCTTAATTTATTTTTTGATATGTTTACCTCTTTTGTGTGTTGGTCAGTCAAACTATACAAAATTTTTTTGACCAATATGAAACAAATTAAATAGATGGTTTAGCCATTTTTAATACTTTTAATAATTTTTTAATTCAAAATTTATACTTAGTTTATATAAATGTTTATATTTGTGTTAATTTTCAGTTTAATTCTTTTTAAAATATATAAATTATTACCTTGTGTAAGAACCCATTTAAAAAAAACATCTAGTTAGCATAGAATTGTTAATAAATAATTTTTAACAAAATTTAATTAGTTTAAAATCAAATAAAAATACAAAATATAATTAGCATATATATTTAAAAATTTCGATAAAATCTAATTAGTAGAAAATCAAATTAATATAAAATCTGATAATCATGCAAACCATTTATTTCAATAATAAATAAACAATAACTTTAAAACCAAATTTATATTATATTTTTATCAGAAAAAATAAATAAATTTGAAATTGTGTCATAAACATTAAAAGAGACATTAAAAAGTCAAAACATAAATTATTCTCAATAAAAATAATAATTACGATTTTACTATATTTAAAATAATAACATGTAAATTATATTTAGTTCTAGTTTATTTTTATATTATAAATTTAAGTTTTAAAAACATTTATCTCGTATGCAAACACGAGATATAATTTAGTTTGTTTTAAAAAAGCTTATTTGGTTTCAATGATGAAGTGTATTAGATTATTGGGTATATGAATTTATGTGAAAAAAATAAAATATATGACTCAAATATGAATTTATAATATGCATCGCAACTATTCACTTATTTCATAACTTGCCAAATTTACCTTCAAATCTTTCATATGCAGTGATCTGATAGTTTCAATCTGACACCACACGAAATGATTGTATAGGTGAAAGCTTGTGTCAGTCGGCTATAGAAAAATGTATCTCAAAACATAATCTCCACCGCTGATTAACAAGATTCTGGCGCGCATTTAATGCGTAGATTTACTTTAGATTTCATGTAACATCAAGAAGAAAATATGTCAGCGGTTGTACACATTAAAAAAGAGTGTAAAATGTATATATAAACTCGTTGTATAGATTAAACAACCACCATTGATGAACTTCTCTCTCTTTCTTCCCCAGTTCAAACAGTGAGGCAGAAGGAAATAAATACTGGAGAAGATCACATCCACGCGTAGATACAGTGAACAAGGGACCAGACCACGTCCAAACGAGCTACGGGAGATAATGAGAGGAGAACATGATGTTCATATCTCTTACTGGAAAACATAGAAGTCACGACAAATAGCGTTGGATATGGATATCGATGGACATTTTATTGATGTTGGTTTATCTTACCAATATTTTTCATATATGATATGCATGACGAAGGTATGAATGTTGAATGCAGTCCTGTAGCTAGGCGTACAGTTGATGCGAATGTTGGTTCTGATGCTGTTGGAGAGGTATGCAAACCTTTATAAAATAATGAACTGCACCAAGCGTTATATGCTTTTTTCTGTGAAACTGTTATGAAGTTTTGTTTACGGTATTTTAGGAGTTAGATGCAAACGTGAATCGTGCTGATACACCGATGATGTCTAGTCGATCTGCGGATCCGGGCAAGGCTGTAGTTCGTGATGCCGTTCTCAAGGTTTATTTTTACACTTTTTATATCATATTTGTGATATTACTCTTTTAATTGTCGTGATTAATAACATAATCAATTATTAATATGGTAATTTGGTAATTATTTTGTTGCTCCAGGAAAATGAAGAGACTTGTGGTAATTCAAATGTTGAATCTTCTAGTCCTACTACTCGTAAGAGTAAGAGGAGTAGGACCAGTGATGTGACTGTCCAGACTGAATTGGTTCCTTTTAAGTCATTTTCAATTAGTGAATATGAGAACCAATTTGGAGTTGATGTCTCCGTAGACTACACTACCAATTTTGTGACACTTTACGAAAACATGGCATCTCCGTGGTAAGTAGATTTGACTCTTACTCTATTTATGTGTTTCACATTAATATTGTTCTAATAATTATATTATTTTTCAGTGAAATCTCTCTTCCCAATGGTATATTTGTTACCAATATGGATATATGTTCGATTGCGGAGAGAATGTCGGTCACCGATTCTAAGGTTATTGATTTTACTATTTTATTCTTTTATTTAATGCTAATATGATATTTATTTGATAACTTTTTTTGTGAGAGACAATTGATACGCTTATGATATGCACGAGCATGGCTTATGATAACTACAAAGTTGCATATCCGAGATATAATTTTGGGTTTTACGATACCGAGTTTGTTGCAAGCATTTCATCGTACTACAAAAAATTTTCAAAGATTGCAAACAAAGATAATGGGAAGTTTAAATACTAGCTGCTTTACTCAGTTATTTTGAAAAATCAGTTACTAGCGTCGACCTAGCTAGACGTCTTTATTTTCCTTTCAACTTTGATAGGCAACACTGGGTAGGTATTTGTGTTGATTTAAATGATGCGATTCTACATGTATTGGATTGCAATACTTCATTCTGCAGTCTTAGTCTCATCAAGAACGACCTTATGCCAATTGTGAAGATGCTATCATTCATACTTTGGCAAGCGGTTAGCGATGATGATGATCTTATCCCAACGAAGATTACTGTTCAAAGAGTCTCAGGTATACCTCAGAACATTGCACATACAGATTATGGTGTAACATCTATTTTGCTTATGCAATCGCATGCCATGTTTGGCTTTGATAGATGCAAGAGTGTACACCAGAGGTTCTGACCGCCAAAGCCCAAAAATTGGATGTTCTTTTCTTCGAGTTATTTGTTGGCCCCGTTTGAGAACCTGTTTTATTTGCCTTTCTCATGATTTATGTTGTGTTCGGAAACCTCATTCTTAACATTTACATTTTATGTTACACACAATGAATCTTTTCATTATCGGGTTTGTTGTTGAACAAGTATAGATTGATGTAATGTTATTTTTATATATTAGAAGTTCATTTGCAGTTGTTGTTTGTTAAAGTATTTGTTATTGTGTATTGTTGGAGTTGACAGTCATAAAACGTTTTTACATTGATTTATATTAAATAGCATGGAATTTAACGGGTGTTTAAGTTCATTACATGCATTTAAAGCATAGACACCTCAAAATAACCGTACTTAATATAGAGTTTTAGTTCATTGGCCTTGATGTATGTACATAATATCTTACAAACAAAAGATATGACCACTCCGTTTTTAGTTGCGTGCTTTCATTACAAAATGTCCAACCATCTTCCCGTTTTTAGTCACCAGCTTGTTTGATTATATCGGTTCCTTGCATGTTGCTCGATTGTGACCGCTTTCTCCGCATCGGCTACAATATGTCTTTCTCTTACTACCATCTTCCTGTTCAATATAACACAAGAGTTACATATTAAATTATTATATTAGTGTTAACAACTCCGTTGCATATATAATGGTAATACCATTAATTCTCCGCGAGATGAAGTTCTTTTTTTCCTTGGTCGTCCAGGAGGTCTTTTTGTGCATGGTGGGTGGAGCATGTTTTCTGATGTCTCACTCTCTTTGGAATTAATTGTCTCCATATCCGTTGTTAGATAAATGGTTTCTTTGTAAGCTTGCTTCCAATACTCCACGGTATATTCCGCTGCAACTAAACTGTCCACTTCAATTTTTGCATTGATGGCTGCACATACAGCATGGCAACAAGGCATTAATAACTTTTGAAATTCGCAACATATGCATGTCTTCCTCTCCAAACTTACGACGTAAACCCCACCCTCCTTGTCATTTATTTCGTACTCATCCTTCTTTAGCATACGTATTGAAAAACCTGATGATTCTTCGAAATGCCTTGTGACCATTTCATACACTTTTGGTGTTATCGTCGTTGTAGCGTTGGTTGAAGCCTCGCGATGGTATGTGAACCACGTAGTCATGGTTGTCCAAATGAAATCCAATAATGGAATAATCGGCAATTCCCATGCACACTTTAGTACTGAATTCAGTGACTTTGCGTTATTACTCATCATTAGATTGTAACGGACCCCGTTAAAGTATGACCTTGCCTAATGTTCGAAACCTATCTGGTATAAGTATTCCGCACAAGGTTGGCTTGTCTTTTTAATTTCGTTGAAGTATGTGTAGAAGTCCGATCTCGTGTATGCCCGAGCAGCCTTTGAGACCAAGAAACAGAGGTTCTTAGCTTTAAATGTTGTTCGGATGTTCCGTTGTAGATGAACAATGCAAGCGCAATGTCCACAACGAGGGTACACCTAATAAATTTACATAGATTGTTATCAAATTTATAATCTTTTACATGTCTAAAAATATTGATACAGTATAAGATTAACAGAGTAGTAAAAACATTAAAATAACGTGTTACCTTTCGTAGTGAAGAATATATTGAAGAATACCGGTCGGATACAAAAACAATCTCGTTATTATCAGGGACGATATCCCGCAACTTCTTGAAGAACCATTTCCACGACTGGTCATTTTCACTGTCCACAATGACGAATGCTAATGGGAAGATCTGGTAGTTGCTATCTTCCAAACTTGCGGTTAAGAGACAACCAGCGTATTTACATTTGAGTTGGGTTCCGTCAATGATGACCACTTTCCGCAAGTAAGGATATCCCTTTACACTTGCTCCAAGCGCAACAAACAAATATTTGAATCGATTTCCTACTTCTTCATCGTAAACCGACTTCATGGATACAATCGAATATGGATTCGCCTTTACTAGATGTTGTAGGTATGATGGTAACAACTTCAGAATTGGTTGATAACACTGGAGTTATGTTGTAAAATATCTGATACAGACCAACATATTTACGTATGCTGTATAAATTATATTATTAACCGAAAGTTAGTCGTAATACATACCTCATCGCCATGTCCATCATTATCATTCGCAGTGTCATTAACAACCTCGTTATCAGTGCATTGAGCATTCATATCTAAATCCTATATAACAACATAAAAAATTTATGAAGAAGTTCAACTATAGTGGAAGCACTGAAATGGAATTACTTACAATGTCGTTGTTGTGTGTCGTATCAACAGTAGTGGGTTCCTCCAAGACAACACCTTTGTCTGATCCAACTTGACTACCATTCGTCGTGTTGGGTCCTTGGGATGCACATTTACCCGAATAGAAAGACAAAAATTTAGAGAGGCCAGTGAGAATAGAATTATGCATCGTAGCAACCCTAGCTTCCAAGACGGTGGTCAGTGCTTCCTCCATCGTCTTCACTGCTTCTTTTGTCTTGTCAACAACCCTAGAAACAATTTGGTTAGATATCGCTTGATAACTTATCAATGATCCTCCAACATCCGAAGATTTATCTGTATCCTTTTGTTTTTGGGTTTTTTTTAATTTCTGCTCACGCATTGTAACAAGATCCAAAACAGTAATGCCTCCACGAAACATATCATTAGAGAACTCAAAATCAGTACCAATCAACCCAACTATCTCATTCACTCTCTCATCCTCTTCTTCATCAGACCACTCAACCTCTTTTTCATCAATTTCAGCATCATCCTCTTGGTCAATTATAGACTGCACAGTCACCTACAAAGATTAGTTACACTTGTTAGCGTATAACATTTAAAAGAGCATGAAGTGGTTTATAGTATATCAATACAGTTAAATTATAATAAACATGTTATAGCTGTGAAATAGAAATTATCAGTTACGATATATGTAGTGATGATAAATTCAAATTAATTACCT
Organism: Pugionium dolabratum; assembly: GCA_018901945.1. Classification (NCBI taxonomy): domain Eukaryota; kingdom Viridiplantae; phylum Streptophyta; class Magnoliopsida; order Brassicales; family Brassicaceae; genus Pugionium; species Pugionium dolabratum. The sequence goes on from JAEVFF010000275.1 coordinate 576,258, forward strand.
GGTATTTACTGTCCAAGGCTCTAACATGATTAGGGCTGATTATCAGAATATTAGCAACATCGCTCGGCTCCTCCTCTGAAAATGAATTAGAATCCAAATCTTTTAGAGCATATACTGGTGTATCTGTTATAGTAGGGGCAGCAGCAGTTAAGACAAGTTTTAAGGGGTGAAAAAAACCTTTAACAGCTAAAGACGGTTGAGACAGTGATATGGGATTTTTGTCTTTAATACTGGACATGTTCATATCAAACGTAAGACGACCCCATGGGTAATAAAAAAAGTAGCATATCCCTGGCCAATTCCGCATGAGATTTCGACAGCTTGGGGATGTGTGATGTAGGGACAAGAACACCATCAATAATAGCAAGATAAGCAAGCTTCAACCTTGTTTCAGGGATCTACGACGACTCTCTTATTCAGCATCAACGTAACCCGTTCAACTGTAATACTCTCTGTATTGGGGAAAATGGAACACCAATAGGGGTGTGTTTCACCTGTCATCTTCCTCTTCGTAGATTTTTTCTCTTTGGCCGGATATTTACCACACGGTAAACCAGTTACAATGGCAAATTCACGTAAAGAGTACCTCACAAACTTTCCAGCAAATATGAACCATATTTCATGCTTTTTTTTTACTTCAAGTTGCCTTGTAAAAATGAAATGTCCGAATCTACCAGGGTAAATCGACTTCTCATATATCAAAATAAATTTTCCAAATGGTGAATTCCTAATTTTTTCAGCTTCCTCCTCGTCAAGTGAACTAAGAATCTTTTTTATTCTCCATGAGGTATGATAAACATTTACCCTTTCTCCTTCTGGTTCTTCACCTTACACAAAGAGTCTTGACGGGAAGTTGTGATCCGTTTCATGTAAATTGTTAACATAAGAATGTTAGCGTTACACAAAAACGGGCATGTTAACATAACATATTAACGCATAAAAATGATGTTACTCCTACTACTGGTATAATAGAATATTGCAGAAAAATATAAGTAAATACAAGCAAATTACCAGAATTCGTCCAAAAAGAACGCCGTTACAGTAATAGTTACATAATAGCAGAAAGAATAACCCACAAATACGGATAGTACATGCTAACGTGGAACGTTAACATATAATAACAAAAGTTATCAGCATGATAGAAAATGCACATTAATTGAAAATTTTATTAAAAACAGGGCATTTTGGAAATATAGAAACCATATAATAAACAAAGTTTTTACTATTTCTGAAAATGGGAGACAATTCGAAATCGGGAAACATAATTTTAAATTAGATGAGATCGGGATTTGACTTATTTTATTTGGAGAATCATTCCAACCGGGACCATTGCTAGAATATTTACAACTACAAGACAATTTTAAAACGTAAATCAGTACCCAAAATGCTATTAAAAATATAAAATAGTAACAATTAAAAAAATCATATAAAATAGCAGAAAATATAAAAGTTATTGATCAACTAGGAAAAATACGTATAACATGAGAAATTATCAAAAAACGAAGCACAAATTTTCTAAAAAATAATAATTAACAAACCCGAGAAATAAATTTCTTAACAAAACCGGGAAACCACCAACCCATAGAAAACACCGTGTGAAGATAAGAAAACAAAAATTACAAAATTAATCTAAACTCTAAACACATAAATATAGTGCAAATCTATCTTAACATTGTAAAATTGGTAAAAATCAATCATACAATAAAATGCCCTAAATAGTGAAGAAAACCGAAGACCGATTAAGAAAAAACATAAAAAATGCCTAAAATCGAGAAAAAATCGAAGACGATTTATGGAAAAATTGTAAAAACTTTTTAAACGAACATAAAAATTGAAGCACAACAAAAAGATTTCTAAAAATACCCTAGATCGTAAAAACGGAAAACACTCTAAAAATGCCCTAAATCGTGAAAAAATCGAAGGCCGTTAAAGAAAAAACGTAAAAAAATGTCCTAAATCTCCGAAAAATGGAAGACCAATAAGGAAAAATTGGCACAAGTTTTTAAGCGAACCTAAAAATTGAAGTGCAACAAAAAAACTTTTCTGAAATCAACTGTTTTGCATGTTTACAAAAGATTGTGACTGTTAAATATCATACATCTCTCACATATCAAGTGAAGTGAGTTGAAACGAAGGTTAAAAAATAGCAAGTAAACTAAAAACTAGATTACAACAACAGATCTGTGCGCAAAAAACTCATACGTATGTCAATAACCGTGAGAACAGTATAAACTTACCGGATTCGGTGCATTATTGTCGGACACCATTTTTTCGGCAATAGTGGCGGGGGAGAAGATTTGAGAAAGGAGAGAAAGAAGAGAAAGAAAATCCAAAAAAATGAAACAATTATCTGATACACTCTCTCGCCTTATATATCAGATGGAGTGATGTGATTTAAAGTAAACTGACACCCCTAAGCGAATGGATGTCAGTTAACAACAGTTTACAACCGCTCAGTAATAGAGGTGTAATTGGATTTCAATTAAATGAACAGTACCCAAATCTTATTTTTATTATTTTGTTAATTTTGGTAATGTTCTTTGTTATCTACCCAAATTTCACTAAAAATTAACCTTAAATAAATCACATAGCTAAAGATAAGCAAAGATTTTGTGTGCTCACTGAAGCTACTCCATTTTTGTAATTATGCTCTTTCACTTGGTATCCAGAAACTTTTTACTTTTTGAGACAAAACAACAAACAGAAAATGAATAAAAAACAAACGGTTCAACAAAATTTGGTTTTGTTTTTTAAATGGTGAAGATTTATGCTTATCAAATTTGAGTGTTTTGTGTGGTTTGATGGAGAGATTGATTGATAATGGCTTTTGATAGAGTAGTGCGACGAACAGTTGGATTGTTCTGGAAATAAGTAGATTTCACAAGATGAGTCTTGTGATTGTCCCCATGAAAGTGACAAAACAAAACCATGTCTTCTTTAGTTGTTCTTTTATAATTAATATAAAATACATGATTTTTTTACTTTGAATTTAATTTTGGGCAATCAACTAAAACAATACTATTTCAAGTTTTGGTTTCAAATATAACACTAATCATTTTAATTTCCAAAAATATCATAAATTTAATATTAAGATAATTAAAAAATTATTTCTAATGAAAAAAATTTAAACCCTAAATTGAAAAAAATAAACCCAAATATTATATTTTAATTTTATATATAATTTATTTAAATTAAATAATTATTTTGTATATAATAATTTGTGTTATTTTGGGAATTTTATTTTTAATGTGATAAATTTAGAAGATAAACTTGAGCTGATGATATATTAGAGTATTACTCTTTAATTTTATATTTGGAATTACGTGTTTATGTTTAGAGTTTAATATTTAAAATTTAAAATTTGATTTATAAAAGTTATGGTAAATATTTTGGTAAGTCACTTTATTATATATGTTTTCTATGTAGTATATCATGTTCTTATATAAATATTATTTATTATTGATAATAAAAATGGCTTTATATATGTTTCTTATAAATACAAATACTGTTTACTATTAATAAATATATTTTTTGTATTCTGCGTTGAAACTTAGGATTTTTGTTTAAGATTTTGGACTTTGGATTTAGTATTTATAAGTGTACAATTGATTCGTGTAAGAATTATTGGAAATAATATAGTATAGTATATCGTGATGTTCTATGTATTTTTATATACTAAATATTTATTGTGGGTTTGAAAATTATTTTTGAATTTTAGTTTAAGGTTTTAGTGTTTAACATTATTAAATCTAAATTTGTAGGAAGTAGTACTAATATAGTATGACAATTTATTTCTATATGATATTATATAGTACAACATATTTTTAGTTACAAACACTATTTATCATTTAAAATATATCTAATTTTTAAATTTCAAATTAATCATGTCGGATGTAGAAGAAATGTATTTTTAGTAATTTCATGAGTAATATTAAAAGATTATAAACAAAAAGAAGTTTTATTTATCAAAATTGAACATCACAAGCAATGCACATTGAAAGAAGATAATGTGTCATTTGTGTGGGAAAGTGTTTGGTAAAGACACACAAAAAGTAATGGTTAGTATATGAACCAAGGAGGTCACATGACCCCATCAAATTTGATAATTATAATTATGTATAAGAAATTAGAGTGACCCCAACAAATAGTAATTATATATATAAACTAATCCAAACACATCAAATCAAAAGAAGCTGAATAGATTTGTGTTTGTCCTAAAAGTTAAGAACCAATAATAACACATATATAACTTATACAAGATTAAAGTTACTATAATCTATCGAAAATTGTTGAACATGGATTCTCCTGTCAGAATTAAATTAGATGGCATAACTTAATTTTTGGTAAATACGACTAATATTAATATATGTTAGTTCAATAAGTACCAATACAATGAGTTATTTAATAATTTTTTTCTTAATTTTAATTGTCATGTAATGTCAACTTTTCATTTTATATATTTTTAACTTGGTAAATTTTTTAAATTCTTTGTATTAAATGCCATTTTAATACTAATAAATACCGTATTGAGATGCCGAACGTCGTCTTTGGTATCCAGCGAAATCGGATATTTTGAAAGATCTCCTTAGTCCTTCAAGAATGGCGAAAATCATTCGTACCAAGAGATTACGTCATAGGTTGAACTCGATGTTGAAGATGCGAAATCCACCTCCAACAATAAATTCCTGGAACTCATTAAGTCTAGAAGGAAAATACATTCAACGAATATGAATGGGAGTGCAAGCCCACCTCTAACAAAAATCTCATCACACATTGGTTTTACTTTCCAATTTGCAAGTAGGAGACTCTATTCAAATTTTAGATTTTTTATCAACTAATAGTTTACGATTATATTAGTAGGATATTTATCTGAAAACCTGAATTAATGGTGCTACGATATGCACGTCAATTTTTGTCAATTTTTTTCAAGAATCAACACAATTCCCCACTAAAAAAATGAATGTCGTGCTCTCTTATAGATCATATTATCATCCTGTGTGGGTTTTGTAGCTCAACTTCAACTTGATATCTTTTGCTCCTTTATTTGAAAGTAACAATGACAATAGATTGAAAAAACCGCAATCACATGGATACAATACATTCTCCTTATTAAGAATCACAATGATACTTGTTCAACAACATGTTGTCCAATCGTTTGAAGATATCGTTCAAATTTTGTAATGTTAGTGGCAAGATTAATGGTTAATGTTGGTTAATGTTGTAATAGTGGTTAATGTTGTAATGTTAGTGGCAAGATTATTTTAGAAAATATAATAGTAGTCAATGTTACAATGTTATTGAATCTATAAATGAGTATTTGAATATTCGGATTGTTACGTTTTGATTTTTTCAGATTTCATATAATTTTGATAGAAAATTTTGGGATTCATATAGGAATCAAAAAAATTTGGTTCATTTAGGAAATATTTTAGTTTTGATCAGTTTAAGTTGGTTCGGGTAATATAATTATAACTTATATCTATTAAAGTTTGGTTGACTTCAAATATTTTTCATTCAAAATATCCGAATTACTTAAAAATTATCTAAAATATATGAAAAAATTATTTAAAATATTTAATTTATCAATAAATCTTCAAAATTACTCAAACATGATTTAATTTTAACAAAATATATTTTTCCAAAAATAATAATTAATTTTAACAAATATAACTAACAACATTTAAATATTTTGATTATTTCAAGTTCAAACATAAGTAATATTTATAATTGTTTGTCGACTCGAACATGCCTATACCACATGAGAGTTACTATCTGTGCATGATGAGACAAATCATGTCATTAAAATTTATGCCCAAATACAAGATGAACTAAATTCTTTTTATTAGATTTTGTAATTCAAGTTGTATGTAAGAATCTATTGATTAAACTAACAAATCAAAATCATGGGGAGTATTTCCAGATTACAAGACATTCAGAAGGTTATTTTAAATTCAGAAGCTAATGAAAAAGCTGATGATTGCATTAACAAAAAGAGATAAAAATTCAAAACAATTAATATGTCCATAATATTTTTTTCCAGTTATACCATATAAACTAGAGAAAAAACCTAAATATAATATTTTAATTATATTTGTAATTTATTTATAGTAAATAATTTATGATGTTTTAGGACTTTTAAATTTATAATGCTAAATTTAGAATAAAATTTTTAAAATATACTATTTTAGAATATTACAATATACGTCTTTTAGTTTATGAAAATATTGATAATTGTCAATCCAAAAAGTTAGTCAGGAGACATGTCAAATGTATATATAAACCAAAAGGAAGGAAATAAAGTTACAATAGAGTTAAAAGAGAGAATAAGTGCTAATATTGTACAAGTTTTTATTCCACAAATGTATTTATGTAAGAGTTTGGTTTATGGTTTTTTATAGTTATATATGTAATGTTCGTTTGTTACCCGTAGATTTCTGTAACTGCGATTACGACAGATTATTGTTTGTTTCGTTATCACAGATATTTGCGCTAGACGTAGTGGTTAAATGTTGCATCATAAATTTTTTAACCGTTGATTAAAACAGCGTTGCGATTAAAAACATCGGTGTGATTAAAAAGTTATGATTAACCGCAACCAATGATAACAAACAAGCGAATAACATCTATCATAGCTTCAATCGTAATGTTAATCGTAGCCATGGATGCTTACGGTAACTAAACGAACAATACTATATATAAAAAATAAGAGTGGTAGTGTTCTTTTGGATAGACACATGCCAAGATTCTATTCTCCTCCCCACGTGTAATTCAAACTCGTTTTTCGCTTTTCCATACATAATTTTTTTTTGAAACTTAGAACATTAAATTACCTAAAGAAATAAAATTAACCAACAAAAATAACTAAATTTTCCATTGGATTCTGTCACGTGAGACAGCACGTGACTCGTCATTCAAAAGAAGCAAAAGTAGTAAAGCGTGCGTGCAACGCCTCGACGCCGTTAACTTAAATGACGTTATTTTAACGCAAAAACGTCAACAGTTAAAATGGGTAATTTTTAAAATAATTTTTTAAAGTTTTTTAAAAACAAAATATTATTAATTTAAATTTTTAATAATTACATAAATTTAATATTGAAATACATTAACATTTCTTTTAATAAAAAAACTAAATATTAAATTAAAAAATCAAATATAATATTTTAAATTTATATATTATTTATTTAAAACAAATATTATTTTTGATAATTATTTTTGTATTTTTAAAATTTTAATTTTATAGTGATATATTTAGAAAAAAATTTTAAAATGTTAAGACAATTTTTAAAACAATATTTTTAAAAAATTTTGTTCTACAAAAAGTATTATTTAAATTTCTAATAATAACATAAATTTAAAATTAAAATATATTAACAATTTATTTTAATAAAAAAAAGAGTAATACCCTAAAATAGCACATTTTCAAGTTTTTCTTCCAAATTTAACATCTTAAAATTAAACTCCCAAAAATAGCACAAATATTTATGTAAAAATACTTATTTATTTTAAACAAATTATATATAAACTTAAATTATGGTATTTGAGTTCATTTTTTCCAATTTAGGATTTAGTTTTTTTCTTTTAAAATATAGTTTTAATGCATTTTAATATTAATTTTGTGCTATTGTTGGAAATTTAAACTAATGATGCTATTTTTGGAATAAAAACTTAGAAATGTGCTATTTTAGACATTTGTCCTACAAAAAATTAAACATTAAATTAAAAAAATAAATTCAAATATAATATTTTAAATTTATATATAATTTATTTAGAGTAAATAAATAATTTTTTTATAATTATTTATTTTACTTTTTAGAATTTTAATTTTAAAATGTTAATTTAGAACAAAATTTTAAAAAATATTATTTTTCGGTATCACTTTTTAAATTATTACTCTAAATTAAATTTGCATACATTTTTATATAAATAATTCGCCGATATTTGTATTTTCTCGCCGGTAACAAAACTTCACTAAACGCCGATTAACGCCCCGTTACTCTTTTTTTTAAATAGCTAAGAGAGGATCCGGCCCGAATAGATCTCCAATATCTTGAAAATGGTCCTCCAAGTGCCAGCTGGAGAATTCAGACCCAGACCCAGACCCAAACCCAAACCCGAAACTCATATCAGCGATAAGATCATCTCCGAATAAATCGCCTCCGAAACAATCAGGCATCGACGCATGGAGACCAAAAACGCTGTCGTCTGAGAATAACGACGACGAGAATTCTGTAAACGTATCTGACACGGTAACCGATAATTCCTCATCTTTCACCTCACTCGTCACCGTTGATAAGCCGGGGAATTCCTCTTTAACCGCAATCGACGCCGTCGAGGCGTCAGAGAACGAAGATTGGAGAACCGAAACCGGCGAATCGAGGCATTCTTGGCCGCTGCTTCCGCCGCTTGTGGTAGAGACTCCGTCAATCTCGGTCGACACTTCTTCAACAATCTTCGGCGCCTGCGGTGGAGGAGAGAAATTAGTTAGCGCGTGCGGACCACGCAGCTGAATGGCGGCGTTGTCATAAACAATGGCGGCTTCTTCCGCCGTGTCGTAAGTGCCTAACCAGACCCGTACACGTCTATTCGGATCTCTAATCTCAGCCGCCCATTTTCCCCAAGGCCGTTGCCTAACTCCCCGGAACTTTCTCGCCGTCGTAACAACCACCGGAGGAACAGCAGCAGCAGCCTCCACTGTCTTTGTATTCAGTCTCTTCTTCTTCTTCGGCATGTCTTTATCCAAAATCGTCGACTCAAGAACCACCTCGTTAACGAATTTCTTGACACGCCGTCGTTTATTGGAGATTTCTGCAAAATCTTCTTCGTCGCTTGAGGAATCTGTAGCGTAAGGATCGGTAACAGAAATCCGCAAGATTCTGGGTTGTGTTATTGTATTGCCTTTGATCTTTTGCGCGGTGAATTTGCTTCTCGGGAGAGAAACTTTCTTGTCAATCTCCATTTTCTGTCGTTCTCTTCCAAAACTTAAATCTCTTACTGTATAATATAAGTTTACGTCCTTATATATATATATATATTAGAGACTTAGGAAAAGCAAAGAGGACAAAGAATAAAGAATGGAAAAAAAAAACTGAAAGCAAAATGCTTTGTGAAAGATGAGGAAAAAAGGAAGATTTTCCCGGGAGAGTTTAAAGAAAAGAGAAAAAGAAGAGAGCTTTTTGATAGATGCTTATGGAATCAGAGTTTGGTAATTAAGCAAAGGAGAAGGGAAAAAAAGAAAAGAGAGAGATGCTTTTTTCTTGTTTGTGGTTATGGGAAATTTTTTGCAGAGAAAAAAAAGGTAAAAGTATTGTGTAGAATGAGAGAGATGAAGAAGACGATGCAGAGCAGAAGTAAGTAAGTTAAAGAGAAAGACTCTGAACAAAACAGAGTCTCTTTTATAGGATCTTGAAACGGCGATTGCGGCGTTTTAAAATGCGGTTTCCTTTTTTTTTGTCATTTCGTATTTTTAAGGAAAGAAAAAAACAAATTATGTTTTTTTTTAAAAATTTTAAATTTGTGTAGCCTTTGAAGACACCGGAAAGACGGGTTAGTCTTCCCCTTTGACCTTAAAAAATTAATAGCAGTAATTAAGAGTAGTTAATTGCTGTAATTAAATTCCTTTAAGGGTTACAGGGGTGTTTTGGACATTTAATTACCGGTTAAAAAAAATGACCGTTGGGGCTTTGGAGTTTTCTTTATTTTTATTTTTTACTTTTTAGTGTTGAAGTCACGAGAAAAAAAAACAGTCTGAAGTCTTTTTCTAGAGCGGGTGTCTGACGTGGCAGAGACGACAACATGGGATGTTTACTTCAATTCGACTTTGTGTCTTTTTCACACATTTTGTAAGTATCATGTTTTTTTTTTCATATGGCTTTTTTAGTTTATTATCGAAAGTAAAATACAGCGTATATCATGCTATTAATTGAATTTGGACTAAAATAATATATTTTAAATTTTTAATATAAAAATAATATCATTAATTTAAATTTCTAATAATAACAAATTTAAAATTAAAATAAATTAAAATTTCATTTTAATAAAAAAATAAATACTAAATTACAAAAAAGAAATTCAAGTATAATTTATTTAAAATAAATAGATATTTTTACATAATTATTTGTGTTATTTTTAAAATTTTAATTTAAAAGTGCTAGATTTAGAACAAAACTTTTTAAAAATACTATTTATGGTATTACTGATTGAATTTTTGACTAATTAAAGAGTAATACTTTAAAATAACATATTTTAAAAATTTTGTTTCAAATCTAGCACCAAAAATTAAAATTTTAAAAATTTCACAAATAATTATGTAAAAATATTTATTTACTATAAATAAATTATATATAAACTTAAAATATTATATTTGAGTTTATTTTTTCCAATTTAAAATTTAATTTTTCTGTTATAATAAAATTTTAATATAATTTAATTTTAAATTTATGCTATTATTGGAAATTTAAACTAGTGATACTAATTTGGAACAAAAAACTTAAAAATATACTATTTTATAGAATCATCCTTGATTAAAATATAATTTATTAAAGTTTAATTTGTCATTTTTACTTGAATTATTTTTAATAAAACTCTCTTTTCACTGCATATTTTCACGTGAATGTTAAAACAAAATGCCATTAAATATTTTGGCTCTTTAAACATGGACGGTGGGTGTTTTGTTTCTGTTTTTTTTTTCTAATTTATTAGATGGAATAAACACGATCCTCATAGAGGATTGATATTAAAAAAATTTGGTACATAGTAATAAGATACAAAAACCGAGTTTATAGGAATCTCTATAAGAAATCTATTGACTGCTTTATTATCATTTTTTTTAAATTAATACAATTTCTATGGATTAAAAAATTTGAATAGAGATAAGAAAACGAAGGTTTGATGGATCCATAATAAAATACTTCATCAAACTACTTAAGCATATTTACAGATGAAAAAGAGATGTCTCATGGATTCATCGGATACACATCAATGTCTATGTTAATTAAGGATCAAAGATGATACATCTATGATTAATGATTCTTTGGAACAGTTTATAGTTTCCATATAGCCTTCTTGAGTTGAGTCACATATTAAAACATGATTCAAAGTTTTCATCCGTAAATTGAAAAGATTGAATCTCATTTTCACTGCCATCAAGTAAGCATGGAGGTCTTGCGGGATGCGATGTATTGGAAGCCAAGAATCATTAAATGTTGGAGGTGGGTTTTGCACTTCCAAAATCGAATTTAGTCCAAAACAAAATTGACCCAACAATTCGGATACATAATCTCTTACTACGGACAATTTCCACCATTTTTGACAGACGAATAACATTTTTCAAAAACGTTCAATCTCGTCGAATACGAAAAGCGGTATTAGGTGTCTCGAGATAACATTTATAAGCATTAAAGTGGCATTTAATATAAAAGTTTTAAGAGATTTAGCACGTTAGATGTGTATAAAATAAAGAGTTGTTGATTTTAAAAAGAAATATGAAAATTGATAGAAAGATTATTAACACTCGTTGTATAGACACTCGTCGAACTAAAGATTAAGTTGTGGTGTCTAAATTCTGATCAGAGAATTCATATTCAACATTACATGCAATAAATTCATTACCATCACCAATCAAAAAAAACAAAACATCAAACAACAATAGGTAGATGAATTATAGTGGTCCTGATTGACTGATTTTCATTCTTTTAAATCTTTTCCAATCAATTGTCTTTATAAGTAATTCAAAACTTGTGCATAGAGGATAAAGATGTGGTGATAATGCATCACCCTAACGAAATCTTCTTTGTGGTTTAATCAAAACCCTTAAAACACACGACATAATCCAATTCATCCACTTCACATCAAATTTCATCTTGTCCATTGTATTTCCTATGAATTGTCAATCCGCGACTCGGTCAAAAAATTTTAAAATATATATTTTAATTGTTATATATGATATAATCCATTTTCTCTTACCTTTCAACTAATGGAAAATCATCGTAGTTGTTTTTTTTGCTAAATTATGAGAATTACAAATTTTCAATTCATAGCATTTTTCAACATTCGAAGTCAGTATTTATGTATTTTGATTTAAAAGATAAAAAATAGATCTATTTTGTGATTCAAATTCATAATATCTCAATATAAAAACATTGTTATTTATCACTAAACTGGTTAGGCCTAAGCATTCGGATATTTGGTTCGGTTTTGGTCAGTTATTTTTATTTTGATTTTTTTTTTTGTAAAATTAAATATTCATTCGGTTGTTTCTATATTTTAGTTTGGTTTTAATTCGGTTATACTTTGATTTTGATCGGCTCGGTTATTAAATTTTAAAACTGAAAATAATTCGGTTAACCAAAAATAACCAAAAATAACCAAAAAATTAATAAAAAAATTATTAAAAATAACCAAAATATTATTAGATAACCGAAAATAACTTAAATATCTGAAATATTTTTGGATAACCAAAAATAACTAAAAATAATTTAGTTTTTTCGGATATTATTTTGATTTTCGGTTCGGTTCGGTTAGTAACTAATAATCATAATTTTCCAAAATAATATCCGTTCGTTTAATTTTTTATAACCGAATACCAACCAAAATGTATTTTTCGATTCGATTTATTCGATTTGAATTATTTGTCTATATCTAAAACTGGTGACATATTTCAATAATTAAGGACTGAAAATTTATTTATAAAAAGAAAATCACAATCATAACCTTACCTAGCTTGCATTCAGAGCCGACCTGCCACACTAACCACTGCATTCGTATAGATTTTGGCAGGCCACACCATTGTGTCAAAGTATGTAAATATGATTGAGCAGTGTATGTAAAGATGTCTCACCGTACGGATTGTTCTTCTTGTCTTTCCTTTCTCTTGACCAGCTCATATGGTCCATATATATTCATACTGATTTATTGAATAATTACTACAAAACAAATCATTTGAAATTGTGTATATAATGGCGTTCTCAAAACAACTAATTTGAAATTGTTATAGTATGGAGTACAAAACTATTCAACACACAAAAACTTATGTAGAAATCAAAATCTATGTAGGACAAATAAAATAGGATAGTTAACAAAATGACATTTTTTTACCGTTTTATTCCAAATATAGTACTATTAATTTAAATTTTTTAAAATAACACAAAATTTAATATTAAAATTCAAAAATGAATATTCTTCATTTTATAATAAATGATGTTTTAGCTAAATGTTTTGTGAATATGTTTTCATTTTTTGATGCAAAGTTAACTAGAAATTTATTTGTTTGGACATTTTTTTACTATAGTTTGTTTGTAATTTGTTTGGATTAGTATTAGAAAATTTTGATTTCTTATTCTAAAATTTTTAAAAATTTAATCTATATGCAAGAACCTCAATATCACTTAAAATAAAATAAAATGAAACATATTTAATAAGAGAGTAATACCCTAAAATAGTACCTTTTTAAATTTATCTTCCAAATTTAGCACATTAAAAATAAAATTCCTAAAATAGCACAAATTATTATGTAAAATAATTATTTATCTTAAATAAACTATATATAAAATTAAAATATAATGTCTGGATTCACTTTTTCTAATTTAAGATTTAATTTTTTTATTAAAAAGAGATTTTAAATTATTTTAATATTAAATTTATGCTAGTTTTAGAAATTTAAATAATTAGTGCTATATTTAGAATAATAACTTAAAAGAGTGCTATTTTAGTCAATTTTCATTAATAAGAAGAGTTATACCTTAAATTATCAAAAAACGTTTGTTTTAAAAAAATACCATTAATAATTTTATTTTTTTTAAATACTATTAAGAGTCTTTTTCAAAAATACCACAAACATTAATACTAATTTTGATGATTTATAATGTAAAATTTTAGTTTTGGATTTAAAACTAACTTTTATGATAAAAAAAAAATTAATAATAGTTTTGAATAAAAAATTTTATGGTTAAAAAAAGAATAGTGGAAGATAGAAAAGGTAGAAACGGGGAGGAAAACTTCTTCTCTCTCATGCGATCTAGAGTGCGATTTCTCCGGCACCTTCATCGTCGACAGTTACCATTCTCTATCTGCCGTCGATGTGCGTTTCTCTTCTTCATGAAGAGTGTAATCCGTCGATTGATGACGGTTTTCCCAAGTACACTTCTATTTAATCTTCTCCTTCTTCTCTGTTTTGTTCCTTTCAAATTTCTCGCCTGCATATTAAAAACTTCAACAATGGCGGATTCTCTGTCGAAGCGTATCCAAGACATCACTCTTGGGATCTCCGAACCTGTGATTGCGCTCCCTGTTGACATGTGCACCCAAGCAGTACATGAAACTCGGTTCTCCCTTATCGGAAAACCGATCAATCCTCGCCGTCAAAACCTTCGTGCCCTCATGACTACTCTTCCGCGACTGTGGAGTGTAGGAGAGACCATCATCTCAAGAATTATCCATGACAATCAAGTCCAATTTCTATTCCAAACCGAGGAGAGTCTTATCAACGTTCTTCGCCGGAGTCCATGGAGCTTCAATGAATGGATGGTGATTTTGCAAAAATGGTCTCCTACGATCTCAGAAGCAGACATGAAAACTATACCCTTTTGGGTTCAAATTCGCGGTATACCCCTACAATACCTTACATATTCTATGGTGATGTGTGTCGCCGGAAATCTGGGTCCTTTGCTCGAGTCTGACTTCAACACCGAAGGGGCACATCGGGTTGAATTTGTTAGGGTTAGGGTGTTGCTAAACATCGCAAATCCTCTGTTTTTTCAACGTATCTTCAAGTTTGGGGATGACGAAGTTATTCTGCGATTTCGGTATGAGAAGCTTCGTAATTTCTGCCATGGGTGTGGATTTCTCACACATGACTCTACGGAATGCCCAAACAACGAGATCCCTCTTCCCCCTCCGGCAGATTCATCAGACGATTCCGACGATGGGCATGACGGTGCTGATTCGACTTGTCCTCCGGGTTTCGAATCTACAAATATCACCAACAACTCGGATTATCCGCTGCAGATCGGCGCCGGAGAAGCCATCACACCGGCGGCCAAACGTCGCAAGAAGGAATCAGGTTTTTTCTTAAAAACCGCTTGGTTTAGATTGATAATTGAATGGTTTAGAATTGCGATCGGTTTAATTAATCCGATTGGTTTAGATAATATTACCGGAAATGATTTGGGCCGGTTTAAAATATTGGATTATTTGCTAAACCGGTTCAATTTAAATGAACCAGCCGAATTAGCAAACCAGAAATGGGTCAATGGGTTGACCGATTGGGCTATATTTTCGTGGGCCTTAGGCAATTATATGGAGGCCCAATTACAGTTTTTCATTTGTTGGGATTTGATACGTGGAATTATACAACGATCATTGCACCAGAGCTGTTTCAAAAACCGTGAACAAAGGGTTTCTGCTAAATTAACATGTATGGAAATTTACATCATTGACCAACAATTTGGTTGTATGTTCAAACTAGGTGATGGTATGGTGGGCCACATACCACCAGGATGCGAATGAATATTGCATTTTGGAATTGTCGGGGTCTGGGAGGGTCTCTGACAATTCGACGCCTAAGGGGAATAAAAAAGGATTATTCCCCGGACATACTCTTCCTAGTGGAAACTAAGAATAAAAATGATGTAATACATGACTTAGCAGCTGTGTTAGATTATAATGGTGTTTTCTGTATCCCTCCTAAAGGCTTAGGAGGCGGATTAGCTTTATTGTGGAAAACTACAGTTTCTGTTTCTATTGTAAGTTCGGATGATCGTCTTGTGGATTGTAAGGTTATGCATAATGGATTTGATTTCTTTTTGTCTTGTATTTATGGTCACCCAATTCGTAAATTTAGACATAATCTTTGGGAAAGATTACAAAGAATCAATCTATTACGGACAGGTCCATGGATAATGTGTGGGGATTTTAACGAAATCCTTCACCCTAGTGATAAACAAGGGGGTTCTATTCGACAACCATGGACACTATTAGACTTTCAACAGATGGTCTCGGCATGTGATATGTCTGATTTGAAGTACATTGGCAATAATATGACATGGGTTGGTAAACGTCATAATCATTTTGTGCAATGCTGGCTAGATAGGGTTTTAGTTAATAAAGAATGGAAAGGTGCTTACCCATCTTCTATGGTACACTACTTGGACTTATTGGACTCGGATCATCGACCGGGAATAATAAAAATCCGACGTACCTCGGAACATGGGAAAAAACATTCCGATATGATCCAAGATGGGCGAAACACACAGGCTTTGCAGACATTGTTTCAGAATCGTGGAATGATACTCCCAGTTCAGAGATCTCGTTGTTGTATCGGTTAAAAAACTGTCGACGGAAAATGTCCAATTGGAGGAAAGACGCTTTCCAAAACTCAAATCAGAGAATCAGACACCTATCTACCATTTTAGACTCAGAAAAAATAAACCCTTGTTCTGACTCGCAGAGAATTGCTCAGTTGGAAAATCAGTTGGTCGAAGCCTATGCAGATGAAGAAATGTATTGGAAACTGAAAAGCAGAAATCAATGGCTTCAGGAGGGGGATAAGAATACTAAATTTTTTCATGCAACAACAAAGAACAGAAGAGCAAAGAATCGCATTATGTCTATTAAGAATCCATCCGGGATGGATATTTTTGGAAATGAAGCAATTGCTATGGAAGCAAAAGCGTACTTTACGGATCTTTTTCGAACTACCTGTCCAAGACATATGGAGCATGCACTGAATCTGGTGCCTAAAGTTATTTCTGACGATATGAATTCCGAATTAACTAACAATATTTCCAAAGAGGAAGTTTATCAGGCTATTTTCTCAATTGGAGCTAATAAAGCACCAGGACCTGATGGATATTCTGCTGCATTCTATCAACAACATTGGAATATAGTTGGAGATGCAGTTTATAAGGAAGTGCTGGTTTTTTTTCAAACTGGGGTTATGAAATCAGAGTACAATCATACAAATATATGTCTGATCCCAAAATCAAACAATCCAACATTTATGAAGGATTTCAGACATATTGCCCTCTGTAATGTATTTTACAAAGTGATTTCAAAAATCCTGGTCCTTCGATTACAGAAGATATTGGATAATATCATCTCTGAAAATCAAGCAGCATTTATTCCTGGCAGATTAATTACGGATAATGTTCTCATTGCACACGAAGCGTTACATTCCCTCCGTGTTCAAGAACACTGTGCAAAAGCATTTATGGCGGTCAAAACAGATATCAGTAAGGCTTATGATCGAGTGGAATGGAAATTTCTTGAGGCTGTTTTGATTAAGAAAGGTTTTTCTAAAATCTGGATTCAGTGGGTAATGGAATGTATTACAACAGTTTCATATTCAGTACTCATCAATGGTAGCCCTTATGGAAAATTCAAACCGGAGAGGGGTTTACGTCAAGGTGATCCGTTATCACCATATTTATTTATAATATGCGCGGATGTTTTGAGCACTCTTCTCTCTGATGCGGAAAGAAATGGAAGGATACAACCCTTACGAATTTCCAGGAATGGGCCCACGATTTCACATCTACTATTTGCCGATGATTCGTTGTTTTTCATTAAGGCAGATGTGACCAACGCTTTACAATTGAAAGAAGTGTTCCAGGAGTATGAGCGTATCTCTGGGCAGATCATTAATCCGGATAAATCTTCAATCATCTTTGGGCAGAAAGTGTTCCATCATTCTCGAGTAAGTATTCAGAATATATTGGGAATTCAGAAAATCGGAGGTGGAGGAAAATATCTAGGCTTACCAGAACAATTCAGTCGTAATAAAAGACATCAAATGCAGTATATTGTTGACAAGGTCCACTCTCGCATTTCTGGGTGGGAATCTAAATTTTTGTCGCCAGCTGGAAAAGAAATTCTCATCAAAGCAGTGGGGTCGGCTTTGCCAGTATATTCTATGAATGTGTTTAAACTGCCAGCCCATATTTCAAATAAGATCAACCAAATATTAAGTCGGTTTTGGCGGGGAGCAACTACAGATAAACAGAAAGTGGCATTCGTTTCCTGGAAAAAAATGGCTACACCAAAATTGATTGGTGGATTGGGATTTCGGGACTTACAGATGTTCAATCAGGCTCTGCTTGCGAATTTATGTTGGAAGCTTCTACACCGGCCACATTGTCTGTTGTCAAGGATACTAAAAAGTCGATACTACAAAAATAGGGATCTTCTCTCTGCTGTACCAGGAAGAAGATCTTCGTATGGTTGGCAATCTCTCCTGTTTGGCCGACAACTACTAATTTCGGGACTTTTTCGTACAATTGGGTCGGGTAATTCGATTTCTTTGGGGGATACAAATTGGCTACCATCTAATCAATCTCGGGCCCCAAGATTACTTCCATATACGAATCCTACCCTTCAAGTGGCTTGCCTTATTGATGAACAAACAAGACAATGGAATCAAGATCAGGTCAAGGATCTCATCGAAAAGGATGATCACCATCTAATATATAAATTATTTATCCCCAATGAATCATCTCCTGATGGATGGTTTTGGAAGTTCTCGGTCAATGGTGAATATAACGTTAAGTCTGGATATCGGCAGGCGATGCACAATTATCATACGGAGACACAATGTCAACCATTTTTGGCTAATCATCTTGATTTGGCAAAAAAGATTTGGAAATTACAACTTCCCTCAAAGATAGTTCATTTCCTATGGAAGCTGTTATCTAAAGCGCTTCCCCTGAAAACGCATTTATTTACCCGAAATATATGCTCGGATAATAAATGCCTTCGGTGTCCTAACTCTGAAGAGAATGAAGTGCACACCTTTTTCACATGTCCCTATGCTCAAATGGTTTGGCGTAAATTGGGAATATCAACAACAGTTATTTGTAGTAATACTACAAATTTGCATGATAATATCCGCTATTTGATTGCGAGCTATGATCTATTTGATCACACCTGCACACAAAAATATATTCCTTTTTATATTTTGTGGCGAATATGGAAGGTAAGAAATGATATAACCTTCAACAATAAAGATACGGCATTTCAATATATTTTGGATAAAGGATTCCAAAATGTATCAGAATGGATGGAGAGTTTGAGACCAAAGGAAACTACTACACCAAATGTGGTAGCTACCTCTACTAATCCAAGTTGGAGTCCTTCTCCACAAGGTTGGATCAAATGTAATTATGATGTTTCACACATAGAAGGATCACTGCCATCAGGTCTAGGTTGGATAATCCGAGATCATAATGGTATATTCAAATTTGCCGGAATGGGAAAATTTCATGGGCGCCATTCAGTGGTGGAATCTGAATTATCAGCATTGATATGGGCAATACAATCTACTTGGGCGCTGGGATTCAGAGACGTTATTTTTGAAGGTGATAATTTATGTTTAAATAATATCCTTAATCATAAAGCCAGAAAAAAAACAAACGTTATTTTTGATCATAATAGTGTGATACTTTTGAATATTCTCATAAAAATTCCTCCATAAATATCATAATCAAAATTTTGTAGTATCTGCAATTAAATCTTCGTATGAAAATATTGGACTATTGTGTCGTTTCGTTGTGACCCAATAACAAAAAAAATGTTAATCCAGTGATAAAAAAATATTTTTTAATATTAATTTTTTTATTAATAATATTATCACAAAATAGTGTGATATTTTTAAATATTCTCATAAAAATTCCTCGATAAATATCATAATCAAAATTTTGTAGTATCTGCAATTAAAAAATCGTTTAGAGGAATTTACATGTAAAAAAGAGACTAATACGAACCATTACAACCAACGTCATCTTCACTATCATAACTGTAGTTTTCTTTTTATAATAAAGTTAACCTTTTACAAAAGCATATTAAAACACAAAATCTCACTTTTAAAATAAACTATTACCACAAGTACATTTTTCAAACACTGTTTAAGTTACAAAGCTCCTAAGTACAGTTTTGTACAGTGTAATGCACGTGCAAACCAAAAGGTGAATGGAAGATAGACTGGAAAATAAGATCGTGAGAAAATGTCATCCTGTAATTATACTTAATTATTAGTTCTAATTATATAAAAAATGGCTACTTAATGAGAGTTGTCTCACTACAAGACAACGAGTGACAATCACTTGTTAGCTCACACTCCACTTCAAATTTTATAAACCAATTGTATATAATCAAATTTGGAAACCATTTTCATAACTCATAAGTCTAACTTTGATCAAATTTTGATTCTTCATAATAACATTATATGAGGACCACATGGATGAGATAGCAGTAGAGATGTGTAAACCACCAGTTCATCTATTTTTGTTGCACCTTGATCAAATGATTAAAAATATAAATCAAATGATTAAAAATATAAATCAAATGATTAAAAATATAAATCAAATGATTAAAAATATAAATCAAATGATTAAAAATATAAATCAAATGATTAAAAATATAAATCAAATGATTAAAAATATAAATCAAATGATTAAAAATATAAATCAAATGATTAAAAATATAAATCAAATGATTAAAAATATAAATCAAATGATTAAAAATATAAATCAAATGATTAAAAATATAAATCAAATGATTAAAAATATAAATCAAATGATTTTTTTTGTCACCAAATGTTTTTTAATCATTTTTTGGGTAAATTCATACGATGCATCATCAAACCAATAAGAAACATATGTATTAATTAATTTGATAATTCTTTAAAATAATATTTTTAAATTTTGGTTAAAAATATAATATCATTAGTTTAAATTTTTATAGATAACACAAATATAATATTAAAAAATAAATTATTTCTAAGAGATTAATAAAAGAGTAATATCCTAAAACAGTATATTTTTAAGTTTATTTTCTAAATTTAGCATATTAAAAATAAAATTTCTAAAATAGCATAAATTATTATGTAAAAATAATTATTTACTTCTAAAAAACTATATATAAAATTAAAATATAATGTTTGAGTTTATTTTTTCTAATTTAGAGTTAAAATTTTTTTATTAAGAATAAATTTTAATTATTTTAATATTAATATTTTTGCTATTTTATATAATAATTTATGTTATTTTAGGATTTTATTTTTAATATATTAAATTTGAAAGATAAACTTAAAAGATATTATTTTAGCATTTTATTCTTTTATTAATCTCTTAGAAAGAATTTATATTTTAATATTATAGTTGTGTTATCTATAAAAATTTAAACTAATGATATTATATTTTTAACCAAAATTTAAAAAGATTCTTTCTAAAATATAATTTCTTTCCAAAAGACAAAATTTAAACCTTAAATTAAAACAAGAATCCAAATATATTGTTTTAATTTTATATATAATTTATTCAGAGTAAATAAATAATTTTACATAATAATTTATATTATTTTTAGAATTTTAGCTTTAATCTCTTAGATTTAAAACAAAATTTTAAATATGCTATTTTAATATTTATTCTAATAATTAATATAACAAAAAAAGAAATTCCTCTCTTCAATCTTGTTTTGCTAATTGTAAGAATTATTTTGGGGTCACACATATATAATCGATGTGTTATGGTCATTATCTAAAGTAGTCAAAATTATGTGATCACTTATTTGTAAAGATAAAAGACTATAAGACATAAGTGTTATGGAAAAATTATGTGTGGATCCATTATGCAATTTCTAATTTGATGAAAGACCGAATTAAAAATTATTTTCTTGTATATAAAAGGGTTATGATCTTCATGACAACTCTAATCAGAAATTCAGTCACATTTATATCCTATCAACAAATACCTTCAGCTATTTTGGATTCGTCATGAAAGAACCATTGCCAACTTGAGTATCATAAGACATGAATCCAAAAGGTATGGTTCCACTATTATTTTTTATTATTATTTATAAATTAGTATGAGTTTTATTACTATAGAAATCATAAAATAATCAATACTAATATCTTCGCATAGACATTATATTTGATGAAAAACTCTAAAATTTGGAAAATCTTGGGTTCACTTGCATCTATTATACGAATTTATGCGGATAAACCTATTTCTACACGTACTTTTTAGGTTTTTTTTAGCTACATAAACTATGTTTTTCTTCCGTAAGCTACACAAATTTCATAAAGTATTGATATTATATAAAATGTGCTAACGTTTACACGTTAAATCTGTATTTAATCTTGTTTTAATTCAAAAATTTAGTGTTAACTTTGAAATAAACGCAAGTTAAACCCAGATTTTCAAATTAAAACTAAATTTAATAGCGATTTAATATGTAAACATTAATAAAATTTGTGTAATTACAATAAATTTATGAAGTTTGTGTAGTTTATAGGAGAAAAATATAGTTTATGTAGCTAAAAAAAGACTCCAAAAGTACTGGTAAAAATAGGTTTATTTGCATAAATTCGTGTAGTTCACGAAAGTAAACTTGAAATTTTTTTGCAAAATTCTTTCCTTTCTGTTGTGAAAACTGGCAAATCCTCTAAACGATACTGTGATTCATATGATAAAGCAGATATTTTGGACATGAATTTTTTCTATCTTAATATATAAAACATATATCATTCACATTTGATGGGTGACATATCGTCAAAACAATTATTAGTAGCAAAAGTAAAATTCCTGAGTGTACGAGCACCATAGGTTTCTATCATTACTGTAGTCCTTGTCGGGTCGCCACATAGATATCACTAAAACTTTATGTTAAATTTTAAATTAATTAAGAGTATAATAGATATCAATGATTCGGTAATCATCAACCTTTCTTAAAAAGTGTATGTAGTTAGAAGATTTTGCCAGTTGCAAAAGAGCTTATGATAATTAGAGATGTTTAAATGGATTTATTATTAATGGGTTTTTGGTGGATACTTACAAATTTTAAAAATTCATTTAGACCTATTTATTAAAATTGATTAATAGATTTAAATAGGTATTCATTTAAAACTCATTTATCAAAAAGGTTTTTACTTTAAAAAAAAAGGTATCCTATTAAACTCATTTATATTTTATTTTTGTTTAATCAACAATGATTTAAAAAAATATTTTATAATAATTAACCAATAACTTTTTTTTGTACAAAATAAAAAATAAAAATCACGTTTTAGTAAAAACGTAAAAATGCAGAATTGTGTTTTGGTGGGAAATGCGGAATTATATGTTTCTGCAAAAATAATGAATTATGTTTTTGCCAAAAATGCGAAATCACGTTTTCGACAAGAAAATGGAAAATTATATTTTTGGCAGGAAATATGAAATTAACGGAAAAATACAAAATCATGTTTTTAGAAAAATACGGAATCACGTTTTTAGCAGAAAAATATTAAATTACGTTTTTAGTGGAAAAATATGGAATTACATTTTTGACGGAAAAATTCTGAACTATGTTTTTGGCAGAAAATGTTGAATTACATTTTTGACGGAAAAACATAGAATCACGTTTTGGATAAAAAATGTTTTTTTGACAAAAATGTAAAATAATTTCTTGATAGAAAATAAATTTAAACGGAATGAATTCTAAATGAAGTAACTTTACCCATTATAACATTTAAAAATGTTAGAAAACTTAAATTTCCTATAAAACATATGACAAAAATCTAATACTTTATTTTATTACAAATATTTTAATATATTTATAAAAAAATATATTTTTAACAAATAAATACATTTATTACTTATTTTTAAAATAAAAATTACAGTATTGTTTTATTAAGAATATAATGGTTATAAATAAATATAAACAAGAAGAGAAAAAAATATTATCTAAAATAGATTAAGTGAGTTAAATGGGTTTGAATGGTTTAAATGGGTTAGTGTAATTATAAATGGGTAACTCTATTAGATCTTTATAATACATGAGTTTTATAGGATTTGGGGTTTAAATAGGGTGGATATACCCATTTTAACATCTCTAATGATAATATTAGAGTACGTGTGATTAGAGAAATTACCGATAATTTTTAAACATGATTATGTATTTTTTTCGTTAAACACATTATTCTATATTTTTAAAACATAATTTATTATTTTCGCCAAAAATATAATTCCGTATTTTGCATTGCAAACCCGTATTTTTACGTTAAAAACATAATTTTTTTATTTTTTATTAAAATGTGATTTTGATTTTTTATTTTGTACAAAAAATTATTGATTACTTATTATAAAATATATTTTTAAATTATTGTTGATTCAACAAAAATAAGATGTAAATAGATTTAATAGGATATATATATTCTTTTAAAAAAAAGCCTTTTAATAAATAAGTTTTAAATGAATATCTATTTAAATTCTTTAATCTTAATTCTGATAAATAAATTTAAATGGATATTTAATTTTATAAATACTCATTAAAAACTCATTAATTATAATTCTATTTTAACATTCATATGTATAATATTGTGATTACAAGGTAGTTCCAAATCACCTGTTTGGAGTGATGGTGAACTCGAAGACTAAGCAATTTTTTTCTAAACACTGAAATTCTTTCTTATATTATTTAAAAAATTGTTTTTGCAAGTTTATATTGATTAAATAGATTTTGACGATAATTGAATAAATAAATAAATAAGAGTTTAAAAATTCACTAAATAAAAATTTAGCTGAAACAAATTTATAGCTTGATACTTCATTTTAAGAGAGACTAAAATTCATCTTTATTAAGATTACTAACATAGGTTATGTTTGTTTTTCTTACGCATGAAGTTTTAGTTGAAACTACGATATACTATTGTTCGTTTATCTGTCGTAGTTTTTTCTGGCCAGCTAGTCGCACCGATAATACATTTCGTTCACATCATAATTTTTTACTACTTATTAAAACAATATTACAATTAAAAACCTTCGATCAATCGAATCTAAAGTCAGCACTGATATGTAAATGAATAACATATATCAGTTCCAAATCGCTTGTTTGGAATGATAGTGAACTGAACTCAAACACTAAGAAAGTTTTTTCTAAATGCTGAGTTTGTTTTTTATATTAAAATTTTTCTTTATAAGTTATCTTGGCTAAATAATTTTGATGATAAATAAATAAATAAAAAAATTAAAAATTCAAAAGATAAAAATAAGTGAACACAAATTTATAATTTGATACTTCATTTTAAGGAAGACTAAAAATTTATCTTTTATTAATAGATAAATCAATAACGTATATAGGTGGTATCATAGTTTTAACTGTAGTCATATTCGTTAATAGTGACATTGCATAAAAAAAATTTAAGCAAAAACTTTCAAAATTTTTCTTAAGAAAAAAACACATCATAGTGTTGAGGGTTTATCAAGTGAACTGACGCATGAGGACAAACCATTCTAAAAAAGTAAATGAATCTCACATTTTCTTAGTATAAATAAATGGGCAATTGACTAATTTAGCACTAAATAATATTTTAGTGACTAAATTAGCATCTCAAACTTAAACTCACACAAAAAGTATTTTTTTAAATGAAAAATACTAAAATAACCTTATTCATCTCTTTAACCTCATATTCTGCAAAATTTTTAAATCAGCTCACAAGGGGGGGAATCGAACCTTGGTCTATTATATAATAGAAAAAGTGTGTAATCAATATGCTACTATAACTAATTGACATATAAATATTTTTTTGTATATATATCTGTATTTAGTTTAAATTAGACTTTTTCTTTACATCATAAATTTATCTTCCTGTTTAAACTTTTCAATGGTATCTTAAAAAAAAACTTTCTAAATTTTGGTGATTGCAAAATTATTCTTTTCCAATTTCACGATGTTGATTTAAAAATTCTCATGGAGCAATATTGAGCGCGTTAATGAGTTTTTGAGAGAAGAGCAAAGCTATTTTTTTTCTTTTTTAATGACGAAAACCGATGCCAATTGTTCTTTTTTGTGCTCAAATTGATTGAATATCATTCAATGAATATTACAAAATATGTCAAAGCTACATGATACCGCAAAAGAAAACATAATAACGAAGCTGGTACTTGACATCTTTCATGAGTTTGGTGATAAATTTTAGTTTGGACATTTTTATTTTGATGTTTTCGTTTATGACTTGTATTTGTGATTATTGATAAACATTTTTGCTGATATTTTTTGGATAAACACTATTGATGAAAACAGGTGGAACAATATGATGAATATGCACTATTACTTATTTAATTTGACGTTTTAGGAAAGAATTCTTAAAACATAAGAGATACTTCCTGAATTTGCATAGAACCTTCCTAAATTTTGCATAAAATGTGACTAATAGCCTAAACTAAGTAAAGATTTCTTAATATTAAGGAACCGTTTCCTAAATAAAATAATTAAATAAAATAAAATAAAAATTAAAAGTTGCAATTATGCAAATCGAACCTTAGACAATTGGGTAAGAGAAAGAGTATGTAATCCAATATGCTGATGTAACTAATCAACATATAGCATTTTGTTTAATATATATACACTACTTTAAGTAAAATAGCAAAAGATTTATTAATAGCTCTGCAAGGGGATCGAATCTTAGACCCATGTTGGGAAGGAAGTAGTGTGTAACCACTGTGATACTATAACTAATCAGCATATTACATTTTATGTAATATATATACACTCATGCAATTAAAATAGCAAAATCTTTACTTGGGAAGGATCGAACATTGACTTAAATTAAGGATATTTTAGTCTTTTTTATTTTTTGAAATGCTATTTATGTGAGTTTTTGAATTGAGTGCTATTATTGGCACTAAAACTTCATTTAGTGCTAATCTAGAGTATTTATTGAAGGTTACTTAGTTATTTAAATCCAAAGAAATGATTACTTAGTTATGAAAAACACAGAAAATGAAATATAAGATGGCTTTACCATTTTCAACATATCAAGGTTGGGACACTAAGTCCAAAAATTATTTTTCTTTCACTAAAAATTTATTAAACCAATTTACATGTTATTAGCCAATCAGTACAAAACACTCACTCTAAAACAAAAAAATTTAAACCGAACGATTTTTTAGTGAAAGTTTAAAAAAAATTGTTCGAATTTTTTGATGAATATCTGACGGGATAGTATCCGTCGAAAATTTCGGATAACAAACAGTAAAAATTTTCCACCAAAATTTTCATGAGAACTCTTTTTTTATGGTTATATTATTGAGTTAAAAAATCATAGAGTGTAAATTTTAGAAAATTCGTTATACGCAATAAAACAATAAAAATTCTATTTTGAGATAAAATTATTATTAGTTAAAGAAACAAAAGAGTAATACCTTAAAATAATACCTTTTAAAGTTTTTCTTCTAAATCTAGCATCATAAAATTAAATTTCCAAAAATAGCACAAATACTTATTTAAAAATAATTATTTATTCTAAATAAATTATACATAAACTTAGAGTATTGTATTTGGGTTCATTATTTCCAATTTAGAGTTTAATTTTTTTCTATTAAAATATAATTTTAATGCATTTTAATCTTAAATTTGTGCTATTATTGGAAATTTCAACTAATGATGCTATTTTTAGAACAAAAACTTATAAAAATGCTATTTTAGACATTTTCCCTAAGAAAAAGACGTGGTTAAGAATTTTTTTTAATACCAAAACGGATCGCACTAATTTATTTAGTTTAAATCGTTTTTTATAAATATCAAATATCGGTTGAAATATATGATTTAATCAAAGAAAGAGTTACATCCATGAGATTATTATACGATGTATTTTTTTCATTTACTAATATTTCTATCTCTAATATATTAATTGAGAAACATTTTAATAAAGAAATTTCACATTCATAATTTACAAAGATGTCACGCTGACGTGTCGTACCATCATAACATATTAAGACATAATTTATTAGATTATTTACGAAATTTACATCAGATAAATATTAACAGTAGACTATATGTAATTCTCTAATATTTTGACATAAAAAGTAAGCACAATATAAAATAAAATATTAGAAATTTTGAAAAATTATTCAAACAAATATAAAAAAAAAGTTTGGTTTAACTAAATATTTATCACATCTATAATTTTTTATCTATTTAATAATATTTTCTATCTATGATAGAGATAATTTAAATTCAATTGTATAATCTGATTTTATTTTTTTATTTCATTTATATAATCGATATTAAAAATTTCAAAAAATTTATTTTAAATAATAGATAAATTATGTACACATCTAATTCATATTTATTAACTAAACAATTAGTTATAATATGTGAATATTTTTTCCGATGCATAACATAGATCTAAATCTAGAGTTAGAGTAATAACCTAAAATAACAAATTTTTAAGTTTTTATTCCAAATTTAACATTCTAAACTTAAAATTCTAAAAATAGCACAAATTATTTTCTAAAAATACATATTTATATTAAATAAATTACAAAATAGTTAAAATATTATTTAAATTCTTTTCCGATATAGGATTTAATTTTTCTTTATTAAAAAAATTTAAGATATTTTAAGAGTAATACCCTAAAATAGCACCATTTTAAGTTTATCTTCCAAATTTAGCACACTAAAACTAAAATTCCCAAAATAGCATAAATTATTATGTAAAAATAATTATTTACCTTAAATAAAATATATATAAAATTAAAACATAATGTTTGGGTTCACTTTTTCCAATTTAGGGTTTTAAATTTTTTTCATTAGGAATAAGTTTTCAATTAGTTTTAGTATTAAATTTATGCTATTTTTTAGAAATTTAATCACTTGTGATATATTTGGACAAAAACTATGAAATTGATGCTATTTTAGTCAATGTGCCTATTTTAATATAAAATTCTATGTTAATTTTGGAAAGGGCAAATGACTAAACATAGCACCTTTTTAATTTTGTTTCCAAAATAGCATTCATATTTTTAAATTTTCCAATATGGCAAAATTAAAGATTCAATACATTAAAATATATCTTAATGAAAAATTAACCCTTAATTGGAATAATGAAAACCCAATACAATACTTTAAGTTTTATGTATAATTTATTTGGAATAAATAAGTATTTTTACATAAGTTTTTGTGCTATTTTTGGGAGTTTAATTTTATGATGCTAGATTTGGAAGAAAAACTTTAAAAGGTGCTATTTTAGGGTATTACTCTTTTGGAAATTTAAACTAATGATAATATATTTGAAATAAAAATTTAAAATAGTATTATTTTGTCAATTGCCCATCTAATTATTTATTATTTAATGATTTGAGGATCCATTTTGTATATTTACTTAATGAATTATGTTTTGTGAGTGAAAAAACGTAAGATTTCTTTTTTTTTTTTGCTCCGGTTCCTGAAGTTGAGGCGTGGCTGTTAGTAATATGCAAATGGGTCTTGGGCCGATGAAGTAGCCCAGAAACAAATTCGTAATTATTTAGACGCTTTGTCGTTTCTTGTTTTGTCTATAAAACTGTTTGCCGTTGTTGTTTCATTACAAACAAACTGACATCTTCAAATTAATCATCCTCACATTACGAAAATCGGATCTACGCCTCTCTCCAATCTACGCCACAGAATTCACGATTTTCTGCAAATCTCTGCAACCTTCAATCAACGGCGATCACATATTCCCGGTAAAGATGAATGACGGAGATGTTTCGAGGCAGATCCAGCAGATGGTGAGATTTATCCGCCAAGAGGCTGAGGAGAAGGCAAACGAGATCTCGGTCTCCGCTGAAGAAGTATGTTCTTAGTCTTCTGTTCCGTTTCTATGATCATCAGATTTCTCTCTATTTTCAATTGCGATTCAATTTTTGTATACGATGTCCGTAAGCGGGTTTTTTCTGGTTATCATCGATCCGGTAATATTTGTAGGAATTCAACATCGAGAAACTGCAGCTAGTTGAGGCGGAGAAGAAGAAGATCAGACAAGATTACGAGAAGAAGGAGAAGCAAGCTGACGTGCGCAAGAAGATGTGAGTTCAATTGATTAACCGATCGCTTTAGTTTATGATTTAACTCACTGATCTTGATTCAATTTAAGCTCGATACCTAATTTGGATTACAATATCTGTCACCTTTGAAACGTAGAAGTTTACGATCTATTGATCAGATTTTTTACTTGATTTCAACTTTTAATTTGCATAGTTTTTGATTGATGAACAAAAAAATTGAAGACACATAACTTCACATCTAACTTTTCTTACTTCAACAAGTAGTCTAATTAAACGATTATGGTTTACTGGGTTGATCCAAGCTCGATGACTAAAGAACTGAAAAAAATCTGGCGCTTTCTGATGTTCTATTCTTTATATCAGAAGCTCAATCAAATGTGTTGAACTTTAAAAAAAAAAATATGTCAGTTCTCTGTGAGAATTGTCATCATGTTCACTCAGAATGAAATTAGAAGAAAAATCATTTATTCTGTTAGTTCTTCCTCATGTATAAACACAACTGTGTTAATACTTTGGCTAAAAGTAACTGTTATACATGCTTTTCAGTGATTACTCGATGCAGCTAAATGCCTCGAGGATCAAAGTTCTTCAAGCGCAGGATGATATTGTCAATGCAATGAAAGACCAAGCAGCAAAGGATCTTCTGAACGTTAGTGCCGATGAGTATGTCTACAAGAAGCTTCTGAAGGATTTGATCGTGCAGGTTGGTACTTGAACCAAAACAGAGAGTCTCTCTTGGTTCATACACTCAAATAATATTTGATATCGGACCTTTTTATTAGTATATCCGACTAGGTTGTTTTAAGCATCTGATTATGCAATTGGTTTCTTGTGCTTGATAGAAATCTCATTCATATCTCGTCTAACCCCTTGTGCTTAGTTACGCAGATGTTGTTTTTAATTTCAAATACCATTTGGTCTGTTAAAAGATTATCTCTTGCATTGTTGCAGTGTTTGCTTAGGTTGAAAGAACCTTCTGTGTTGTTGCGCTGTCGTGAAGAAGACTTGGGTTTAGTTGAATCTATTCTTGATGATGCGAAGGAGGAGTATGCTACTAAAGCAAAGGTTCATGCCCCAGAGGTTAATGTGGACACAGAAATTTTCCTCCCTGGTCCTCCTAAATCTAATGATTCTCATGGTCTCCACTGGTAAAATTCATGTTTCTCTCATCATTACGTTAACTTTACAGAGAATGTAACATTGGTTCATAGGAATCATTTTACATTTTTAGAAAGAAAAAAGGAAGATATTATGGTGTTTAGATCTGGCTTGATATAGTTATATATGTATATTTTTAAATTGTTATAGCTCTGGAGGTGTTGTGTTAGCTTCTCGCGATGGGAAGATCGTGTGTGAGAACACTCTCGATGCACGTCTTGATGTGGCATTCCGCATGAAACTTCCAGTGGTATGAAAACAACTTCTTAGACCTGCATACACCTTTTGCTTTTGCTTTTGCTTTTTCTTTAGTATTGGTCATCAGATCATCACTGTCTATAACTACTTTGGTTATCTGATTCACTCACTTTTTAACAGATCCGGAGGTCGTTGTTCGGCCAAGTTGCTGTCTAATGAAAGAGAAAGGTGATGATTCAAACCGGTTTGTGTTTTGGTTATTTAATCTATTTGGGAGAGATTTCTCTTTGTTGCTATTCTTTTGTAATTCTGCAAACTTTTTCCTTTGATGCGAAAACCCATCGAACTTATTCGTTTTCGTATGTCTTTTTTCCTCGTTCCCAAGTATTCTCATGGCTTTCGAAATAAATAAAGAAATGGCTTTCGAAATAAATAAAGAAATGAATAACTTGCTTTTCTCTCACTTTTATCCTCTATAGTTGTATGCCTTGCATTAACAATAACTGATTTTATATTTGAAAAGTCTCATTTTCAACTGTCTAATTTGGAATGAAACAAAAACAAATCTAGGGCTGATCCGTTGCGCTATAGTGATTGCACCATTTCTCCATTTATCCTGTGTATCTATTTATATCATCTTTACATCTATTTAACTACATGCTGATCCACGGCATAGTGAACCAAACAAAATTCTTAAACCCTCTCCTATGAATTTGGTGTAAGGCAACAACCTATCAGCAAGAATCTTAAATACATTTGGTTCTCAGTTTTGATTGATTCATCCAAACCTAAATTGGAAAAGTATCAATCTCGCAAATTACAACTGAACCGGATTATTTAACGAATTTACACGCTTGTAACCAAATCTGAATCAAAACTGAAATTAGGCTGATTAAAATTGAGTATTTCCGGTTCAAATCAGTGCATACCATCAAGACCGGACTTTTCCATAACAGAACCAAATCGTTTTCAGGTTAATTCGGCCAAGCTTTTTTCTAAAAAAAAAAACAAAATGACTGAAAACCAGAAAATCGAATCAGTGGCCGGTGAGTCGGTGACGATGTCATTGTGGTGGAATCAGAGGAATGATGCTGAGTGAAGATCGAAAAAAATATATGAGAAAGAGCACTTGTTGAAAGCAGAGGAAGCGAGAACCGAGGAAGCAGAGACAACTGAAACAAAGTATGACGAAAAGTTTGCTCGTGTTAAATTACCGATTGTAGTGAAATCAGACGTGCAAGGAACCGCAGAGGGTGTTGCTGATGCGTCAAGAACATTAAATTGGCCAAAAGTGCGTAAAAACGTGAGATGTTGGTTAACTGTGGTGATTGCATTGTCTTTTTGTGAGTGTGAATTTGGTTGGTTCCGTTTGGTTATTAAATTTAAAAATTAAAAATAATTCGATTAATTAAAAATAATCAAATATAATTAATTACCGAAAATACTAAATTAATAACTAAAAATATTTTTGGATAACCGAAAATAACCAAAAATAATTTAGTTTTTTCGGATATTATTTTGGTTTTTGGTTTGATTTCGTTTATTAAGCAATAACCATGATTTTCGAAAATAATATTTGTTTGATTAATTATTTATAACCGAATAACAACCAAAATCTATTTTTTGATTCGGTTCATTCGGAGATTATTTGATTAAAGACTATATGGAGAGAATTCATGTTATTGTATTCGTACAGTAGATTTATACGACGTATATAATTCAGGCTTTTCTTTACTGTGAAGTGTATTAGGTTTTGTCTTCTTTTATGATCATTAAGCATATAAATCTTGAACATCTCTGCAACATTGTTAGGTTTTTAGTGGTAAAGTCAGCCAACAAAAGAAGTGTTGATATTAAATTAAATGTTTGGTTACTAACAAACCGACCTTAGCTCAGTTGGTAGAGCGGAAGACTGTAGTGGTTGCTGTGATCTTTAGGTCGCTGGTTCGATTCCGGCAGGTCGGATGTTATTTTTAGTTAATAAAAATAGTTTTGTTTAGAAAAAACCCTTAGTGATCTTTTTCTTAACTTTCAGACTTTAGTTATTGGCCCAAAAGAATTTAATTGGAGCAGTTACCCTCTTTTTCCTTTACGTTTACGCAATTCATTTTTTTTTTTGTTTCAATGAAATCTTAAGGTTAAAAGTCTATTGGAATGCAAAATTCACACACTGAAAGTCCATTTCCTTAATTTTAGGATTAAGTTAAAAATCATAACATTTTAATTACCTCTAGTGTAAATCGAATTCTTACACACATCAAAACTCATTGCAATTCTAAAATGGTTTCATTGCACATGAGAGACTTTCTTCTACACGATTGTTTTTGAAATTGAATTTTAACCTCAAAAACGGAGAAATTTTGTTCTTTACTGTTTTTTAAAAGAAAATTAGGAGTACAAGTGGTCTCATTAGTAGTAAAGGCAATACGTCTGAGTTAACTTTAGTGACATCTTTCCACCTGATGAAAAATCATGATTTTATTTTCGGGAAATCGTCAATGCATGAACTTTAATGTTATTCAAAACATAAAATCTAGCATGGACAATTTAAAATACTAATGTATGTTGATTTTTTTTATTTTAATCATGTAATTTATTAACTGAATCAAATTAGACACGATATATGATTAATAAATTAAAGTAATTGACTAATTTAGTATTAAATAATATTTTAGTGACTAAATTAGCATCCCAAATCTAAACTTCCACAAATAGCATTTTTTTCAAATGAAGAGACTAAAATAACCTTATTTATTAACCTCATTAGAAGGAGAGTGTAACTAATACATTGGTCTAGGGTTTTCTTATCAATTGGTCCAAGGTTCGACCCCCCCTCCTCCCCTGAGCTCCTATAAAAAAATTTGTTTTTTAAATCAACATATAACCATTTTGTTTATTATATATATATATATATAAATTTGCTTTGTTTATTATATATATATATATATGTTTAGTTTAAATAGCAAAATTTAGGAACGTGACGCTATTGCAGGAAAAACCTAAAGACTCAATCTTATATCTAATTGCGTTGGATATTTTCATGTTTTCGTTTATGATTTGTATTTGTGATTGTTAAATGTTGATAAACACTCTTCTTGATGTTTTTTGGATAAACTAATTAATCTTATGCAATTTCACGTTTTAGAAAGGCATTACTAAAAAATAAGAGATAATTCCTAAATTTGCATAAGGTATTCCTAAATTTACATAAAGTATTCCTAAATTATGCATAAAATATGAATACTAACCTAAATTCAGTAAAGAATTCTTAATATTAAAGAAATCTTATCTAAATAAAATAATTAAAATAAAAGAAAAAAATTGGAAAATATAATGAAGGGGATCGAATCATGCACTATTAATTCTAGTAAGAAGCTATGTAACCAATATGCTACAATAGTCAATCAGCATAAATCTCCTTGTTTAATATATATGTTGCTGTTCAATTAAAATATAAAAAATTATATTAGCTTAAGAAGATCAAACATTGGACATCTACTATATATTAAAGAAGAAGCATTGAGAGTGAAAATTGCTTCGGTGTCATCACCACATTCACTTTCACCAATTTTCTTAATTAATTTAATTCAAAACATAAATTATTTATTTTATATATTACTCAAATATTTTAATTAGGTAATCTAATTATAGAGATACTACTAAATGAGTTTCCAAACCGTATTTATTTTTCAAATATCTTACAATTCAAAAATTAGGAAATTTGAAATTTGTGCATTACACATTTAATTACTCACCAATTTTAAAAATGGAAAATTACTTTTACATGAATATTTAAATATTGTACACATATAAAAGAAAAGTGAAAATTTTGAATTTTTGTGCATATACAAACTTCATTAACACTATTAAATTCCACATTTTATATTAATTATTTACCAAATTTAATTATTTTTAAAAAATTTAATTAAATATCGTAAAATCCTAAGACCAAATCATAACCACTATATATAGTAAACGGATTATACATTCACATTCATTTTACATTTGCACATCTCATAAAAATAAAAATAACATATTTTTTTCTATATCATACCTAAACTTACAAAATTTCACATAAAATTTCTCTGAATTCGAGAAATCATTTTTCTCTTCTCAGGTAAATATCAATCTTGTATTTTCTCCTCATAGGGATACAACTGGTAATTAAATGTTCATTTACTACCGCAAGTTGCAAGGAAATGCATTTTACTCATCATTAATCATTAAAATAATCAATGTTTTCATGTATTTATATACTGAAAAATAATGTCTCATCTTAATTTTTGCAAAGCTATTTATAAAATAATTAAGAAATGGTCATATATCCAAAAACGAAGAATTGGATTGGGTTTATATCATGTATGTTGAAATAGATAGCAAAAGCTTCATATGAATTATTTTACTCATATGATATTTTAAAATTTAAATTGTAAAAATATGGATTGTATCCTATATTTATTATTTTTAATATCGAATATTAAAAATGAAAGTTAGACCACTATTTTTGATGTTTGTATATATTTTGAAAATTCAGTATTCCCGTGCATCGCACACGTATTATCCTAGTATGTGTAAAACAAGGAGTGTGTTACCAATATGATGTGGTAGCTAATCGACATATAATCATTTTATTCTAGCTAAATTAGGTTTTCAGCTTTGTTTTAATTGAAGGATAGCAAAATCTTTTCTAATTGGTTAAAATACTATATTAGTGAATTTTGATATTAAGTGATATATTTGTCACTAAAACCTAATTTAGTGCTAATATAGAGTATTTCTCAATAAATTATTAACAGTATAATTAATCGGTGTTAAATATAGTTAGAAAACGTTGTTAATAGAAACGATGTTAATAGAAACGATGTTAATAGAAACGACGCCGCTCCAAATTTTATAAAATTTCTAAGTCGAAGAGGTTTAGATAAGAATCTTCATGCACAATTCGATTTCAATTTCTCTTTTCATAATCGATTTTTCAGTTTTACTTCAATCTTTTTCAAAAAAACACAAAGTCAATTTAACTTTATATCTAATTTAGTAGAATCAAGAAAGGTACATGATTAAAACAAAAAGTCAACATATATTAGTGTTTTAAATCATCTATGAAATTTATAGAAATTTTTTTAATTGTTTTGGTCAGCCCCACATGTAAGGACTATGTTTTTACTCTTGCTTTATCCAAATTGAGATTCACATCAGAGTACATATTTATCCTAAGAAATTTGGAACAAAAAGATTTTCAGATATAATGATGGGATAATATTTAAGATTTCCTCCAACACTATTAGATTAAAATCCAAAATTCATTATATTCAACACCTTCATTGAAACTACTCAGTTTTTTGTTGAAAAGTAACCAAATTATTGTCAATGTTAGGAAAATCAGTAAAAGGAGCTAAGGTAATCTTCTTATAATTTCTACCATTGATGTCAAATCAAATTTCTCTTGCATTGAGTTGGATTCAAATCTAAAATCCGACTCATATTAATTTGATTACAAAACATAAATATTTAATAGTTAATGGTAATATGTAATTTGATATTTTTAAATATAAATATTTATTATTTAAATAATTTTTTTATCATTTTTAATATTTTTACGAATGAAATATATTTTATAAAAAAATAATCAGTTATTTAATAAATAAAATTATCATTACATTAAAAATAATAATCTAATAGATATAATCATATTTTAAATACAATTAATGATATTTTGTATATAAATATACTAAATTTTATAATTAAATCTATATTATATTTATTAAGTAATTATTTTAAAATAATATCCTAAATGGCAATTGACTAAAATAGCACCATTTCAAGTTTTGTTCCAAATATAGCATTAGTCATTTAAATTTCTAAAAATAGCACAAATTTAATACTAAAATAATTGAAAACTTATTTCTAATAAAAAAAATTTAAACCCTAAATTGGAAAAAGTGAACCCAAACATTATGTTTTAATTTTATATATATTTTATTTAAGATAAATAATTATTTTTACATAATAATTTATGCTATTTTGGGAATTTTAGTTTTAGTGTGCTAAATTTGGAAGATAAACTTAAAATGGTGCTATTTTAGGGTATTACTCTATCATAAAATAGTACAATTTAAATTTATCTTCCAAATTCTAAAAATAACATAAATTATTATATGAAAATAATTATTTATATTAAATAAATTATATATAAAATTAGAATATAATGTTTAGATTCACTTTTTTCAATTTAGGATTTAAATTTTTTTTATGAAAATAAATTTTTAATTATTTTAATATTAAATTTATGTTATTTTTGAAAATTTAAATAACTAATATTATATTTATAACAAAAATTTTAAATAATATTATTTTAATCAATTGCATATTATTTTATGCAAGTTTTTTTATATTAATTTGAAATAAAAGATAATTTTTATTTACGAGCTCGAGAAGACAATTTTTTTTTTCGATCCAAAGAGTTTTTCCAGTTACTGAATCTGATTTTCTTTTTAATAAACCGGCGAAGCGGTTATTAAAAAATTATGAAAAATGTCAGAAGTGGGATTTGAACCCACGCCCTATTACGAAGACCAGAACTTGAGTCTGGCGCCTTAGACCACTCGGCCATCCTGACTTGGACAATATTGTTACTCATTTTGTAGAGAATTGTCATTAAAATGAAGAAACATTGGTCACAAGAAACTACTCTTAGTTCAACAGTACATGGAAGCATATACAACTCAATACATCAAGTCATTAATACATCACATACATATATAGCAAGAGAGCAATTACAAGTTTTGTCTCATGCCACAACACAACCCCATCACCAAAAAACACAGAAGAAAACAAAGAGAAAGAAATTTGTTAAGTAAAATTTGAGAGAAACAAAACGAGCATTGTGCACATGCAAAACCCTAATCCTTCTTCTTAACCTTCAATAATCCCCATGGGAATTTGCTGAATACCTTTGCGTCCAACACAGCGTATTGCTTCTTCAACTCAGCCATTGCTTTCTCACCATATGAGTCTACTTTGTCTTCGTACTTGTCGTAGAGAAGAGGAACAGTGAAGAGCAGAGCCAAAGCTAATTCAAACACAGATCGTTAGCATTGCTGGAATCAGAGATGTGTTAGAGAAGGAAGAAAATACTTAGAGAAATGGTGTTTTACCTGTGTATGCCAATGTCAAGAAACTACAGCATCCACCCAAAATTGATAGAACCCACAATCCGGCAATAGCCTAATTTGATCAAACAAACAACACAGTTATAGTCAAGCTTAAAGATGAAACATTGAGAGAGAAGAAGTCCTGGACAGTTTTAAAACTGACAGAGAGGAATTTCTTTATATCCCTTCCAGATGCAATCTGGCGAAGAGAAGAGAACCCAAGGTTGATTTCGATTCTGAGATCAGAAGCAAGCTGAAGAAGAGGTTCTTCAGGGATATGTACTTCAGGAATCTTTGGTGGAGACCTGAAAGAGAATGAATTAGTGACTAATAAGGTGGGTCAAATAAGCTTAATCTGAGATGTGAAGCACGCCATTTTTGATAGGATTAAAGCAGGAACTTACTTTTGAATGAACGTAATAACATTAGACCATAGAAATAGCACAGCAAGAACGACAATCATAACGTGACATAGCAGAGTAAGAAGATGATACTCCATCAATTCAAAGAGCACCCAGGCTGCTGTAGCACTACCAAATACACCACCTGACATCTTCTTGTTCTTCCACATAAATATATCAGCCACTGCAATTAAGAAGATCACCAAACTAAGGTTTATACATCAAGATGTAAATGAGAATCATACCATCATTACTAGGGTTTTACTAAATGTAAATCAGTTTCAAGTAAGAAAATTCAACTATCCTCTCAACCTCACAGAAAACCACCGATTCATTAAGCTGTAACTAGCGAAACAGAAAACATCTACAACACCTAAAAACAGAACAAAATTGTACAAAACTGAGAAGAAAATAAATGAAACTAGATTAGCGTAAGCGTACGTTTTCCACCGCCGAGAACCTTATGCACGGGTCTCTCCCTGCCGAACAGACGGTAAACTTTCGATTTCAAAGACGAAGGAGAAGAAGATTTCTTCTCGTTCTCGTCATCTGACGATGATGATGAAGAGTCACCTTTGTGATGGAACTTCTCCGATATCTTGTCAATCAACGAATCCCTCTCTACAACCTCAACCACCGGGTCCAAAACAGGTAAAGATTCTTCATGCTTATGTTCATCCGCCATTGTTTCAGATCAGTGCGTGCAGAACGGAAGCGCTTCCGATTCAAAACAACAAGTCTTCCAGCGCTTTCAGAAATATCTCGAGAAAGAATGGAAGGGAAACTCAATCACAGCCGTTGAAACAATGGTTTTAATCTTACCCGTTGTTTTTTCAACCTGCTCCGTAACTATAAAGAGCGACGCTTGAGAAAAGACAAAAGGCATGGAGATAAGTCAGAGAACATTTCTCAGTATTTGACGCCGTCATAGTTAACGACGTTTCAAATATTTGATCTCGCTGTTATAAAAGTCACGTGTATATTAACGGCTCCGTTCATCGAATACCATTAAGGAGTTATGCGCGTGGACTATGTAGGGGGAAACCGTCGGCCACGGACACGTGGATGAATAGTAGCCATTCGATTAGGTGAATCTCGGTCTGTGTCAAAAGACAATAAAATTGTTATATCTTGACAATAATTTTAAAAATATATATATAGTAGAAAACGTCATAGTTATTTATTAAAAAAGATTTAGACGTGTTGAAAAATAGAAAAATGAGTTCTAGCTGTTTAAATAAATGAATAAAGCCGACAAAAAAAAAAGAAATGAATCAGAAGTTTCTAAGAAGTGAACAACTCATTGAACGACAAAAAGAAAATATTTGGAAAAAATTGAAATATGGGCCTAATGAGCTTTACCAATGATAAGCCCAGTTACAATTTTCTCATACGTCCAATATAACAAAGATGAACCGGAACGACGCTTAAACCGGTATAAGAACCGCAACGACGCTTAAACCGGTATAAGAACCGTAACGACGCTTAAACCGGTATAAGAACCGGAACGACGCGTAAACCGGTATAAGAACCGAAATCGATAGAAATCTCGGGATTTTTGTTTGGGCATGGATTCTCGAAATTGTATGTTTCAGATTTGAGGCTACTAACGAAAATAAACAATTACCTTCTATTTTGAAGACGAATTGGAGATTTTCCATGGTGAGAAGTAAAATTTGTGAATCCAAATAATGGTGGAAAGAATTGAGAAATTTGCTGGAAGAGTAATAATAGAGAGAGGCCGTTGATTGCAGGCTTGGTAATTGGAAAATGGCTTTGGTGTAGAGTTATTGAAGAAGATACTATTTTTTGTAAGGACTATTTTGCCCTTATCGTTTTAAGCTCTTTTGAGAGTGTACCGGGTTGATCCGGTTTAGTGTGTTTTGTTGTGAGTAAAATATTAATAGATGAATCTCATAAAATTAAATTAGTATATAGCAATTCGAAGCAATTTCATTCCAGAATTCTGCTCCAATGAAAAAGGAAATGATTAAAAGAGTTGGTATGGTATTGGTTTCACTCCAAATAAATGAAAGACCGGGTTGGTATATAACGAGGTTAATTAGGTCATTTGAAAAATAGGGTGAAGGAATATCCGTTGGATATATGCCAGACCTTTGCTCTATCAATTTCAGTTGCAAAATACAATGGGCCGAATTAATTATGGGCCCATAAACATAAAATAGTTCTAAAGCGTTCTTTGCGAATTATAGGCCTATAAGCATGAATGCCTAACGAACGTTGGAGGTTTTAGGGGTGGCAAAATTTTCTAACCCAACCGAAAATTCTGAACCTGAAATCAAACCAAATTATAATATAATAAAAAAAAATTATCTTCGTATAACCTAATCTTTTTTAAAAATATCTAAAATAACTCATCAGTTTTTTTTATTATTCATATAATCTACTAATTATTTAACTTTTTAAAATTTTTCTATACTACCCTTTACTTAATTTTGTGGTAAATTCGTTTTTATATTTTACAAAAAATAATTATTCTTTTATAATTACTTTTAATCATAAAAATCAAAGATATGTTTGGTTTAATGCGTTAAATTTTTTAAATAAAAATTATTATTAGCTGTTGTATGAATATTACTAGTTTTGATTTGGTGTTTTTTTATTTTTGTTATTGAAGGTGAGTTGATGATTGTTTTATTTATTTTTTTTCTCAAATTTTGGTTTGGATTTGAATTTTATAATAGATTTCTATTCAAAATTTCTATCTCAATTTAGTTATTTGATTGATATGAAATGGGCGGATGGCTTTTCAGAGTTTTTGGTTTCCATTTTTAAACTAAAATTGTTGAGAATTTTGTTGCATTAAAGAAAATTGATTTTGGGAATTTAGCAATGTATACAAATCCATGTAGCAAAATCTCAAATTTGATTTTAACGATAAAAGTATGTTAAGCATGATTGTAAGAACATGATTTGATTTTTCATGGGTTCTTTTAGATCATGTAGATCGAGAAAAAAAATTTTGTTGAGCAAAAACCAATGTTCCTGTAGCAAAAACAAAAATTTTATATCTTTTTTTTATAATGTGTTTGTAATTAATAGCTTTGATTTTAGATGATAGATAATGTATTTTACATGAAAATTTGATTTTAGAATGGTGGACTAGTAGATTAGAATTTAGAATACTACTTAAATCTGCCGAAATATTTGTTAGACTTTCTAAAAGTCGGCCAAAAGAACTGTATACTAGTAGATACAAAAGTAAGTTTGCAGATAAGTTTAAAACACTTTGACAACGTCTGCCAAACGAACGACAAACTAGTAGGATAGAAGACTATTATTTAAATCTATCAAAATATGTGATAGACTATCTAAAAGTCTACCAAAAGAATAACACACTAACAGATAGAAAAATAAGTATGTAGATAAATTTAGAAGACTTTATAATGGTCTATCAAAAAATGGTAGATTAGAAGATTAGTAGATTAGAAGATTACTATTTAAATCTGACAAAATATTTGCCAGACTTTTTTAAAGTCCGGCAAAACAATAGCAGAGATTAAAAAATAAAATGAGAAAGCAAAGAAAAAATCGAAATAAAGAGAAGAGTACTTCAAATCTTTATAAATATAGCTCTTTGTCGAGGAGAATCATTTCCAAACTCATGAGTGTGTTGATTTTGTTAAAATTCTGAAATTCTCAAAAAGGAAAAAAGTTTTACAAATATTTTTCTTTGCAAAAATCTTTATCAAAGTTGTCGAAAAAATCCAAAGTATGAGGATGAGAAAAAGAGTAAAAAACTATGTCATGTTAGTTTTTAAGGATTGTATGCAAGGTTTGTGATTGACATATGGTAATTGATGTTTTATAAGGTTGGTAATTGAATGTCATTATTATGAAGGTAGTGGCCAATAATAGATGAATTAATGGTGTGAACCAAACTGTTATTAAGTTTTAATTGTTTAAATTATTGCAAATCTAATCGTCTAAATTATGTGGTAATTTTAATAATTTGAAAGGATAATTGCTGAGTAGATAATTATAAAGTTGGTAATTGAAGGTTATTACTATAAGGGTAGTGGTATGTAAGTTAGTGGTATGAGAGAAACAATTATTAAGTTTTAATTGTAAATGAATGAAAGTCTAATTGTCTAAATTACGATGAAATTTTAATAATCTGAAAGGATAATTGCTGAATAGATAATTATAAGGTTGGTAATTGAAAGTCATTATTTTGAGGATAGTGGTGAATAATATGTGAGTTAGTATTGTGAGGAAAACGGTTATTAAGTTTTAATTATATAAATGAGTGTAAGTTTAATCAAAATTATGTTAAAATTTTAATAATTTGAAAAGATAATTGCTTATTCTCATTTTTATGTTTATTTTATTTTTTTTGTTCTCCATAATTGATGGTCGAAGTGTGTTCATATTATAGCTATTTGTTAATTATTCTTTTTTGGTAGAGTTAACTACAGGATTTAGATGCAACAAATTGTATACTTTTTTATCTTCTTTTGATAGTAAATATTGGTATTACTGCTTGTTCTTTTGTTCTTTTGTTCACATGGATAGTTTCACCGGCCCTAATGAACTTTTCTTATTTAGTAAGATTAATATAGTTTTGTTTCATAAAATCTATTTTGTTTAGTAAAGTATAATATTTGCGTTTGAATATTACAATATAATGGTTTCATTTTTTCTTTCTTATTTTTTATTTGGAGCTATTATGTTTAATGCAGCTACGACATAAGCAACATTGTGAAAGCTTTTTTTGTTTATGTGAATAGCTTCAAAGATCGCAATAAATTATTTTT
This sequence comes from Pugionium dolabratum, assembly GCA_018901945.1. Classification (NCBI taxonomy): domain Eukaryota; kingdom Viridiplantae; phylum Streptophyta; class Magnoliopsida; order Brassicales; family Brassicaceae; genus Pugionium; species Pugionium dolabratum. The sequence goes on from JAEVFF010000275.1 coordinate 619,739, forward strand.
ATTAGTATAGATACCACGTGTTATCATGATAAAATATATTTTTTTGCGTGAACACTCTCAGAAGCCCAAATAGTTTCTTTTATTACTAACTAAGTGTTAGCCCACGCGTACCGTGCATATTGTATTTTTCCATTGTTGTTGTTTTGTCTTTAAAACATATATCCTCTTTATGATCGGTAACTTTGTAGAATTTTTTACTGGCAGTGACCATGATTTTTTCTTGTAAACTGAATTAGCTTTCAAAATATGTTCGAACAAAAAAAATCCGTTTGCCGAAATAAATCTTTATACTATATTGGACTGCAGAATTTTATATTTGGTAGGTAGTAGTTTTAAAAAATAGAATAATATATTAGAGAAAACTATAAAAAAAATTTTAAAACATAAAAATATATTAGTTTTAAAACACACATTTTTCGCTTGATGAAGAAAAAATTGAATTTGGAAATTAGTTATTTTAGAACTAAAATATAATATTTATAACTAATCAAAACATAAATCAAACAAAAGATAAATACAGTGTGTCATATATTGAATTCGTATATAGTATAATGAAAATGAAATGAGAAAGTATAAAGAAAAAATCTAGGTAAAAAGAAAAGTATTTCAAATCTTTATAAACATACCTTTTTGTCGCGTAGTAGCATTTTCAAACCCATGAGTGTGTTGCATTTGTTAAAATTTCGAACTTCTCAAAAATGAATAAATCTGATCAGTATTTCTTATTTGCAAAAATCTCCATCAAAATCGTCGAAAAATATAAAAATATGAGGGTGAGAAATAGGAATAAGAATTTTTGGATGTCATGATTAGTTTTTAGTGATCGTGTGCAAGATTTGTGATTGGCGATATGATAGTTGGTGTTTTATAATGTTGGTAATTGAAGATCATTATTAGGAAGGTAATGACCAATAATAAGTGAGTTAGTGGAGTGAATAAAATGGTTATTAAATTTTAATTGTTTAAATGAGTGTAAGTTCTGGCATTAGGTTAAAGATTTAATAATTTGAAGAGTTAACAATGGAGTAAATAATTATAAGCTTAGTAATTAAAGATCATTATTATAATAGTAATGTGTAATAGGTGAGTAAGTGGTGTGAAAGAAATTGTTCTTAATTTTTAATTTTTTAAATGAATGTAACTTTTTTTTTTACTTTTATTTTAATAATTACGCGTATCATTATAGTAGAATAATTTTTATTTATTTATTTGGACACTATGACAAGTTTCAAATTTCTATTTTTATTAGTATAGATGTATTGATGTGGTAATATTGTGAAATTTTTTTTTTGTTTATGTGGATAGTTTCAAAGATCACAATAAACTACTTTTATTAATACAGATTGTGATAGACATTGTTTTTTTGGTCAGGTGGACACTTATGAAGCCCCAAATAATTCCTTTTATTAGTATAATTTTCTGTATTTTTTTCTTTAAAACTTTTTATTTAGAGTTCTACTCATTAAAAGTTCTTTGGTCTACATATGGTATTAGCATTTTCCAATGACGAATATCTTTTCAATTATCTACAGTGATCGATTTAATTTGTCCAGAGATTCCCCTTTTTATTATACAATTTATTTTTAGCTACGTTATTAATCCAATTCATGAAGTGTCCGACGAAATGAAATTTGTTTGTTTTGAATATAAAAACTTTGTATTACCAATGATAAATATGTGCAAAGTTTCACAAACATTTGTATCGCTAATCATTTGTATTTTGTATAATTTTTAAAGTAATAGTTTATATTCACATTTTCGACAACTTTTGTTATCCTCAAAATTTTCTTAATATATAAAATAATAGTTACAACATCAACCGCTAAATATTTTAAAATAAAAAATGCAACAAAAACATATGGTTAGAGTCTTTATCAATCAGCCCGGAATTTAAAATTATAAAGCAAATTAAGACATAAAACTTATCGAACTCATTAGCTAAAGTTATTGAAAACAAAAAAAACTAAAGACTTAATTAGGTCACATGAATAATAAACTGCATAGACAAATTATCATCTTCTTCAAAGATATTGGATCGCTTTATATGGCTTTAGCATTAAGGTTCTTTTGCAAAGAACAATAGTATGAAAGTCTACAAACAGAAAACACAGATGATCTATACATACAAGCAATCGAATTCAACAATAAAATTTGTTGAGTTTGCCAAATCTTCAACTACCCCATATAAGATATGCAGCAACAAATCGAAACCACCACTTAGACACTATTTTAAAAGATATTAATTTTAACGAATTTGGATATTTAAATAATTTTTTTTTAATTTTTAAATTTTACTAATATATAAGAGATTTGAGTCAATTTATTCATTGTCAATTGATTTTGAATTGAAAACTTATAATTTGTAATATGGTATCAGAATCCGAACATACGATGCCTAACACGTATTGAAATCGATATGAATCATCGAAAGAGGCACCCATATATTGGTTTTGAGTGGATTGGACTCATACTCTAAGTAAAAAAGGTTCATTTCTGTCAATCACACGAATTTATACGAATAATTTTATTTTCACCCATATTTTATAGGTCTTTCTAAGTATATAACCTGTATTTTTTTCTGTAAACTACACAAATTTAATGAATAATTGATATTATACAGATTTCGTTAACGTTTACACGTTAAATCACTATTAAATTTTGTTTTAATTCGAAAATATGGTATTAATTTTAAAATAAATGCAAGTTAACCAGATTTTCGAATTAAAACTAAGTTTAGTAGCGATTTAACATGTAAACATTAATGAAATTTATGTAATTGTAGTAATTGATGAAATTTGTGTAGTTTACGGAAAAAATACAGTTTATATTACTAAAAAAGATCCAAAAAATATATTTATTCATATAGGTTCGTATAGTTGACGAAAATAAACCCAAATAAAAATGGCTAAAACTTAGTATGTGGTACATATATAAAAGGCGAGAAAAAAATAGAAGAGAGATATGAGAATGAATCGAATAAGATATGATAACAGTTGATTTTACATTTATATACCGTAATACTTAATTCGACCCAATAGAGAGAAAAAACATAAGCGTAAGGGGGCAATTAGATTTTACCTTTTAGAAATGTTCTTTGTGGAAATCGAACCTAGAACATCCCGTCTGGTTAAATTCATGGCAAAGTGTTGACAGTTCTTTCCCTAAACTCGGTGCTCCACAATAAAACATTCCTGTTTTGTTTTTTAATACACAAATAAAAACATTCTTCAGACAAAGCAAATTACAGACCACGAGTGATTATTAGTTTATCTGAAATTTTTACGGACCGATTCTTGCGTTCTTATGTTTAGTGCTTATTTTTGATAGAACTTTTGTCCACTTTGGTCTCCCAAAATGCGTCCGTACCTATACAAACCAAAGATAAAAGAAACATTAGCTTTGTTTGTAAAAAGATAAAGTAATCGTTAAGGATCATTGCCTTGGTTCCAGAAAATATGTCGACACCATTTTTGGCATGGTTCAACGTTTGGATCATGGTGAGAAGAGTGGATCGAGCATCTCCTTCTTCATAGACACTCGTCAAGTAATTGTGCATCTCAATAACACCCTTGAATTTGTTTTACAAGACATTAATGTTAGTAAAGTTTAAGATCTCAGTTGTTTTTCAAATACAATTTCTACGTTTGCATATACATGGAGGAACAAAAATTCAGACTTTTTTGAAACATAAAACATTTTTTATGGGTTTGTTTGAAAAGATGTGAATTTAAAAGAAGTCACAGTTGAAAAAGTATAACTTACCTTTATATCAGCATCAGCGATTTCGTTCATGATATCTCTAAACCAATCGAACGAGCCTTGTTCTCGTGTTACCCAGTAAAAGTAAGCGTTCTTGGTCTTCAACGGCCTCCTTCGGTTTTGGGGAATCGAATTCCCAGCTTCAGAGTTTAAGCAACTGAAACTGTGATCCGATGAGATGTTGCTGTTACTACAACTACCTGAGAGGCATTCCTGAAAATATTACATAACTCGAAAGAGAAACTTAGTTAAGATTTTCTGTTAATCCTCGAAAAGGGTTTTCCTTAATTTATAGTTAATATATATACTCACGGCTTGTTCTTGTTGCTTAACGATGTTGTTACGTAAATCTCTCAAAATGCTAATGAAAGGTGTTGCGCCAATTCCAAGGCCAACGAGTAATAACACATCATACTTCCAATGGTCTTGCGAGGGAGCACCATAAGGTCCATCGATCAATAACTCTGGCAGACTTAATTAGAAGATAGAATGTCAAATTCACAAATGTGCCTTAACATAAAATTTCTGAGAATGCAAGTCAATTATATACTGAATTCAGTTCAGAATTTTAGACGCACCTTGTTTTGTTTGGTCCATCTGCTCTGAGAAGTCCGCTTTTTCCAGCTTCAGGGGCTTCACATACCACTGAAAATACCTTCTTAATTCCTTCTGTCCAATCACCGAGCTGACGAATGTGAATGCTGAGATAATCATCTCCAGGGGAAGCAGTAATAGAAAATGGATGCCTGGAGATGGATTTTCGGAGCGAGAAGCTTTAAGTTACTCTTTGTGGTGTTAAAGAGCATAATTTGTAAAATAATCTTAAGAGTGCAAGCAAACCTAATGGCTTGCATAAAAGACTCACCACTCAAATTTTGATACTGCAGGACACTGAACAAATACATATTGTCCACTCTTGTAATCAAATGATGTAGGCTTAGACATGTGAAGCACAACAACATTTCCAGGATAAATTACAACCTGAAAACAAATCATTTGAGCTGCTATAAAGATATTAGAAGATTACCAAACACAAATAATTAGTTGTATGTTGATTTACGTACAATGTATGTATGTTTTCATGTGACTGTTCAAAATGTAACTGCAAACGATACTCTACCTTGCAGATTTTGACAGTGTAAAGCCTCGAACGAAAGAATCTCAGGAGCCTTTCCCAAGCATAGAGTGAAACCGGCACAGCAAGATACATCCATATCTGCACGAGGCAGTACCTGTTATTACCACTGCACACTGATTATCTATCAGATGGTAAAATAGTTTTATGGAATTTACCGTCTTGCGGTACCATTTCTGCTCGAGATAGAGGGAAACACCGTGGATGATTAACAGGACATAAACAGTTAGAAGTAAGTGATGTGAATACCAGAAAGCATTAAATCCAGTTAGCTTGTCAAATGGCTTTGGCAACTTAGTCAGGTTACGCCTGCAACTTCGACTGGCTAATGTGAATGCAATTACCATAAAAGTAACCATTATAAATCCAGTGATTCCCACAGGACCTTTAACCAAGTCAAAGTATGTTGGTCTGGTCACACCAAAGTAATGAACCAAGTATCTTTTGTAATCAGCCTCTGTAGATGTTAGAATCCTCGGGAAATCACAGGCGAGGTGGCTGGATGCATGGAGAAGCACTCCAATAATGATTGCTACAGAGATCGTCTGCGCATAACCAAAGACCAAAAAAGGTAGGATTAAGCTGAAGCATAGTGTCGCTCATATGAAAGGCCTGACAAAATGGTTTTTACTTAACCTTGTGAAAATTGATACTGTCATCGAAAGGCACTGAGTGAGACAAAGCGGTAGATCTTAGATAGGTGACTGTATTTCTGCAGACCGGCAAAAGGATAAGAGCCATGTTGAATTTCAGTATTTCAGCTGCGCCTTTTGCCGCGACAAGGCAGTAACCCATCACATGGAATGCGTCTCTGCGTTTGTACTGTACGCATTTCCACATAAACAACACGGCCATGATAATTAACCACAGTGTCAAAACCCAAATTCTCTTCCATTCGTCTTGCAAATAGTAAAGTAAGTTCCTGCTCATTCCCCATCTTGTAATCTTTAGGTTTTGGCTTAAAGCTCGGCTTGTCTGGCTGAATGGTTGGCTGTAACTATTAAATGTGTCCTTCTGTAGTAGTAGCATCTCTAGTTCTTTTAACTGCATCATATCAAGTCCATAACAAGTACGTCATATTAGAATGTCAAATAGTATCCTACCGCCCATCTTGTGTCAGTCTCAAACAGGGAAAAATATATTCAAACAAGTGGGTAGTCTCTCTTAAGCAATATTTGTTTCTGTCACTCTAAAATTATCTAAACTCCTAATCGTACACTAACGCCACTATACCACTAGAGATTGGTTATGAGAACCAGTTATAGCACTATTTTGTTGACCTTCAGTTGTTTTTCTTTTTCAACTATTTATTCTATTAATTCCATAGAAGAACAAAACTTGCATAGCACTTAACGTTGACCTCTTTGGTTTCTTGACTCAGTCAAATGTCCCTATCAGAGAACTTGTAAGGTAATCAATTACTAAGGTCAAACCAATAAAGAACTCTTCTACTCCCTCATAGAAAGGGACTGATCTACACACTAAATCGATACTTTTGTGGTAGTTAAGCATGTTTTATGTTACAACTGTTCAGAAGAAGGGAGATAAAGAATGATAGATTTACCTCTATGTACTGAGAGTGGACCCCCTTTGGGGCCAATTCTTCCATGATCAGTGCTGCATATTCTTCTGCTCGTTCTCTTAACCTTGATAGATTATTTGCCGATGCACTTAGTATAATTATCTATAGGTTGTCAAAATCAGGGAAGATCATACAAAACGTTAATGCCAAAAAGAATCTTCTACTAGTAAGATTCAACTTAAACTTGGTGGTTACAGAGAATTTTTTTTGGTTGGTAGTTAGAAACGCTTCTTTAAATTAAGAAAGTTGCTACAAGGGAGACATGGCAAAGAGGGATAAGTTAACTCCAAAAAACCTGCAAGTGGGATACATAGAATAATAGAAATATTCAACCGCAAGGAAAGATAATGGGACACAAGTTATGAATCCTAAGACCGTAATTTTGCTGACGCTTGAATGTTTTACGTATTCAAGGATTAGAATACTAAATAAGGGAAGGTGGAAAATAAGTCACCTCTTTTACTTCGTTCTCTGTGATTCTACCATCTCCATTTTTGTTCACCCTGCAAGTATTAAACGTGGAAAATAAACTGATGTTGAAGAAGAAATATGTGTGTTAACAAATTCCACTGATGATATAAAAGGTACATGTTGAAGAAGATTTGTAGCCGAGAATCGAAGCTCTCATCTGTAATTTGGTACCAAAATTCGTATAGTTCTTGAAGGCTGATCTTGTCAACAAGTAATCTTCTTCTCCTGCACAATGCGTCGAACAACTCCTCTGCAAACTCTTTCGAATTTTCATTTTCCATTCCTTTAAACACAAAACACAAAACAACGAAAGTCAACCAACATTTACAATCTCCCATCGCTTCTCCAGATTAAAATTCGATTGTCAAACGTGAAATCATGTCGAACCTATGCATTGAGCAAAATTACATCGTAAAAGCTGACCGTCTTTGGAAAGGTTAGCAAATTTGTTTTGAACTTCTCTCCAGCCGGCGATTCCGTTTTCTTTGCTGCTTATGAATCTTAAACCATGAATCGCTCTCTGCGTACACGATCTATTCCGATGGGAACTGGTTAGTCGCTGGGTTAAGGAGCGACAGAGATTAGCTGGGTCGGTAGTTTCTCCTCCACGTGGAACCACTGTCTCCGGTGCAGACCGAGACGAAAATCCGCCATCTCGCCGTGAAATCCTCCGAAGCTTCTCTTGCAAAACTCTCGAGAACTGCGATGCGTTCTTCATCGCTTCGTGCTCCGAAAACGCGCTCCACTCAAAGCTACGTGACCTTGATCGTGAAAGGGAAGCCGAGCAAGAAGTGATCTCTGGCTCTGTGCCGGAAGCATCGGAGCCGATAACAGAGTCGATGTTTAGTAAAACGCCCCCGGACGCGGGCGAGTAAGTCACCGGCAAAGATGAAAAGCTTTGGGTGAATTCTAGGTGGGAAGCTAAATCGGAGCCCCACCGATCGTCGTGAGTCCCGTAGGAAAATGACATTGACATTTCAAATGTACTGGGGGAGAGGAGACGCGAGGGAGGGAGAAGAACGAATAAATACTATTTTTAATTTTTTTTAAACAAGTAGGACATTTTTTTTTGTCACCTGCCAAATTGCAGAGAAAATATTTTATACTAAAAATGAATAATATGAAAACGATTATAAATAAATATAATGAAAAATAGTGATAGAGAAACGACATATCTATATTTTTAAAATTATTATTCTTGTCTTAGTAGTTTAATTATACATTTTGAAAAATGTAAATTTTTAAATTTTGAAAAATGCTTACATATCATTAAAAAAATAGTAATACCATAAAATAATACATTTTTAAATTTTTATTTTAAATTTAGTATTTTAAACTTAAAATTCCAAAAATAACACAAATTATTTTTTAAAAACAAATTATTTTTTATTTTTATTTTTTGTAAATAAAATAAAAAAACAAATTTATCGATAAGTATGTTTTGTAAATAAAATATAAACCACAGTTCGTGAGAAGTTTGTTTTGTAAATAAAATACAAAGCAACTGAGAAATCTGCACAAACCGGTAATTTCACCAAACCGTGATTTGACAGTGATTTGACAGTTTCACCAAACTATAAATAAAATACAAAACATACTTTTCGAAAAGTTTGCTTTGTAAATAAAATACAAATCCAACTTCTCGATAAGTTTACTTTGTAAATAAAATACAAATCACATTTTTCGAGAAGTATGCTTTGTAAATAAATTACAAATCACATTTTCTGAAAAGACTGCTTTGTAAATAAAATACAAAGCAGACTTTCTAAGAATTCTGCACAAACTGAGAATTTTACCAAACCGGAATTTCAATTTAACCTTACCAAAATTTAGGAAGCAGAATTTTTGGGAAGTTTGCTTTGGAACGATAATACAAAGCAGACTTTTCGAGAAGTTTTCTTTGAAAATTTGCTTCGGTTAAACTAAAAGATTCACCAAACCGGAATTTCAATTTAATCTTACCAACATGTACAAAATAAAATTCTCGAGAAGTATGTTTTGTATTTTTGTTATAAAGCAGACTTCCTGAGAAGTCTGCTTTGCATTTTATATACAAATCAAACTTTTCGGGAAGTCTGCACAAACCGAAAATTGAAAAAATCGTAACTTAAATTTAACATAACTAAATTCATAGTTTTTAATCTAACCAAATTTTACTCTCCGTATATAAAGAAGATAACTCTAAAATTTTACCATAATTTTATTTCTAAAAAAAGTGGGAGCTTCCATACTCCAAAAATGAGTACAAGATAAATCTTATCTGCTTCTTTTCTTCTCATGTTCTTTCTCATCTTATTATTTTGTAGATCTAGAAAAATCATGAGATATAAAAAAGTGAGTTTTTTTGTTTATATGGTTTTGTATTTGTGGTTTTGGAATATTTTTATTATTTAGATTTTTTGTTATTTTTTAATATTTTTTTTTCTCATCTTCTATTGTTGTACATCTAGAAAAATAAGTCAAGAAATATAAAAACGTAAGTTTGTTGCTTTTATTAGTTTTTAAATTTTTTCGTAATTTTGGAGACTTCTCAAAAAGTCTATGATATGGAACAAAAAAATCATAGTTAAAACACAAAAACTAACATTGGATCTTGATTTTTAAGCTGAACGATTTCAAAGATAACCGATATAGACTTCCAGAATCTTGTTTTAATGGATAGTGATGATATTTTGCAAAGTCGGAATCTTTTGAACATAGTATGAACAGAAAAATTGAAAGAAAATGTAAAAGAAAATAAAAGAAGTTGATATAAATGAGATTTGATGAATTAATACAGGTAAATGGTGGTGTGTTAATTACATTAATAATTTCTAACAACCACGACAATGGTGGTTGTATTCAATGAAAAAGATGACGTTTTCATAATATTTTTGAAAAGTTTATTCATAATGGTTTTTTGTATTTTTTTTAAAAAGGTTAATTATAAGGTAATGATAAAAGTTTTAAATACAATTATTGTTGAAAAAAAAAGTTAATTTTACAAAAATAAACTTAAGAGGGATAAACTTGTAATTGGACAAATTTTTTATATCAATGTAAATGAGCCTTTTAATGTTAAAATATTAAATTTGAAACAACAATTTTAAAAATATTATTTTATGATATTACTCAAAAATGTTGGTAGGCCATGACCATAATAGTCGTTTAGATTGAGTAAAAAGCCCATTTTTATGCTTACTTATGGCCATTTCTATGATTTGATTTTTCTATTTTTCTCTTCTCAAAATTATCTATTGACCAAGAATGGAAAAAGAGTTAAAAAATAATGGTTTAGTCACAAGAAAAGTTATGCACAGTCTCAGTATTACACAAAACAATGAAAAAGGTGTATAAACATATCTCTAGTAACGAATATTTGATTATAATACATCAAAGATTATCATTTAAATTAAACAATTAAAAACTAATTTTTTTGTTTGTCTTTTCTCTTACAATGGTCAATGGCTTCAAGAATCTCACTTCTGCTTTTCACCAACCTACGAAACACTTCTCTAACTCGTCTCTGTAACCCTTCAAGCCCATCTTCCATTCTCCGGCAAATCTCCTCCATCTCCGTCACTTCCGCCGCCACATCCTCTTCTCCATTAAACTTAAAACCTTCACAAAATCCCATCAGCTTTAACCCAATCCTCTCCATCCTCTGCATCTCCTCCATTAATCCACCACAACGTTTATCCTTCCGTTTCATCTCTTCTTCGATCCTCTCGTGGATACTCGCAGCGGTGCTAGCCCATGCTTGAGTCTTTGGCAACGATAAATGAACCGTCAAGTAGTTACTTGTTTGGCAAGGAACCGCCGCAACAAGTGTCGACATCACCATCACCATCACACTGTTCATTATATAAATCGACGAGGCCTCTCCACCACGTGGCGCTACGAGATTCGCCGTCATTGCTTGAATTTGTTTTGCTGCTGACCAGTTCCTGCTCACGCACTCAGCTCCGCCGCTACGCCGGCCAAAATATGACCTTTTACCGCTCCAGCCGCTGCCGCGTCCACTGCCACCGCTGTTTTTATCAGCGTTTAAAGCGGCGAGGAGGGTTGTAAGCGCCCGTTTGGCTCTCCTGACGCGTCCTTCACTTAACGGCCGTTGTTTCAACGCCGTAACGACAATCTCAGCAGAACGCTGGATTTGTCTGACTGAGTCAACGGCGTTTACTACGGCTGTACAGATATCAAGCGCCTTAACGATCCGGTTAAGCATCTCCGGGACAAGCCTATCCAACGGTGGTTTCGAAATCTGAGATGGATTCCTGGTTAAGACCGAATGAAACTTCGATTCGCATGACATGAAAACATCGAGAAGCTTCCGTAGCCACTGGATCGAAAGAAAAGGGTCAGATTCCGACGAATCTGCGGTGGTGCACGGAGAGAATAACTGATTGAAACACTCAGCTACGTGTTTTTGGAAATCTTCGAGTTCTTTGAGCTCTTGCTCGTGATTGCCATCCATGGAAACCACCTGATGATTGCGACGGCTGAATTGACATAGGAACGAACTCTGATGCTCCGACATCGGCGACATTTAATCTAAACACAATGATAAACGGAATTTAGGAGAGAAAATTGTGAAGCTTTCGAGAGAAAAAAGAGATAATTTAAAAGGTAAAGTGAAGAAGGTAAACTGAAGGGTTTTTGGGATTTTTTTAGCAGAGAAGAAAGTCAATATAAAGGAGAAGACAACAAGATTGGAAGATGAAGATATGTCTTTGTGGGGTAGTGAGACCAAACACTTTTTCTTCTTTTTTTCAGTATATAATTTCTTTTTTAGTTTTTTTCAATATTATCACTCACTTCCCAGTCAGCATATTTCAATGCTAAGTATAATCATTTCCCTAATATATTATTTGTGAAATTTTTTAATAAAATAATTTTACTTTGACGTATTAATAATAAAAATACTCAATACTACGGAGAATTTCAGGTTAAATATATAAAAGGGTTTAACTTACTAGAATAATTATAATATATACCACTGATATTAATTTGATTAGAAAATAAATATAATTTATTTAACTAACCAAAAATATTATTACATTTACAAAAACAATACTTTTTATATCTTTAAATTTTTTATACATTAATTTATAAATAATTTCAAATAAATATAAATAGATTTAAGCTACTACCGTAATCCCTAATACATTATTTGAGATTTTTTAATAAAATAACTATACTCTGATGTGTTATTAACAGAAATACCATGCTGATGTGTCATCACTAAAGTAAATTTCAAATAAATATATAAATGAATTTAATTTATTAGAATAATTATAAGTATTTCATTGTTATTAATTTGGTTATATAATTAATATATGTTATTAAAATAACAAAAAAAATAATTAAATTCGTAAAAAATAATTATTTTTATTTTTTTTAATTTGTATATACAAAAATTAATGTTAAAAGTAATTTTAAATAAAATTTAAAATTATATAAATATTTAATTTATATTTACTAATAAAATATAATTTGCGAATATTTTTCTCTACGCATGGCGTGGATATGAATCTAGTAGTTATTTATAAGACATATTGTTTGCATTCATTTTGTTTACGAATATATAAATAATAAATAGATATTGGTCTTTCAATTTAATTTAATTTAGGCTTTGATTGTTTGCATAATACTTATATATTAGTTTAAAAATCTTTCTAATTTCCAACGTGAAATTTTATATTTACATTGCTCTTTGTTTGTCAGGAAATTTCGGTTGTAAAATAGTATTTGTTTGTCTATTATATTATAACTTTCTGTTATCAAACGCAATGACCGATCGTACGGATTTGCGATAGAAAAATTTATTCACCGTTGAAATTTAGCGGTGCTATCAAAAATTTGCGAGTGAAGTGGTAAAAGATAGAATATTCTTATAATTATTTATGAATTAACTAAAAAAATTATCGCACTGGCAACAAAACGAACAAACCTGTAACCAAATATTGCTTCGTGATTAACAAACAAATAAATTTGTGAAATCGACATACGGTTAAATACTGTGACTATAAAACGAATAATAATTTATCGCACATATTTGAACGTAGGTTGGTATTGCAGATATTGCGACGACCAAACGAAAAAAAATAATATAATTGAAAAGCTTTTTTTGTTCTGATAGATACCATATTTATAAACTAATTCACAATTAAAAATAGATGATTGTCAAAATATTAGTAATTAATTTTTTAGAAATATTTCAACTTCCAAAGTAAAAATTTACATTTGTAATAATGAATCATATTGTAAAACTTAACAGTTCTAATAATGGACATGGGACCTGATCATAAAACAAACTTGTCTTTTCTGTGATATGGCAATCGATTTTCTAACTAGTAAAGCGATTTTCGATTTTGCTTTTTTCATACAATATTTTCCACAAGATCTCAAAATATTGAAACACAAATGTCAAACTCTTTATAACATGGAATCAACTTTTGCATATATTATTTCATAAATTTTTCCACTATGGTCCAACAATCAGATTGCATAGTTCTGATATCATTTTATGAATTATGAATTTTCAATTTAAAATCAATTGATAATAAATGGATTGATTTATATTTTTTAATATTATTTTATAATATTTTCAACTTCTGTTACTGAATTTTCATTAGAAAGTATAAGATAAAAATGATATTTTGTAATCTTCGTAATAATTTCTGTTGGTGGAATTTTTTTCTTTCTTTCTTTTGATTCTATTAATTTAAGCAAATTATTTTCTTCGGTCAATATATTAGCATTTCTCAAAAGAAATTCTTTTATATTATATTGCAGATTTTAAGTCATAAAAACAACAATTTTTTACCCACCAAATTGAGTTTGTTTACAACATAATGTGTAAAGAAAGGAATTAGACAGAACTAAGTTTATTTAACACAGAAACTATCGATGTATAATGTGTTTTCGTTTTCTTTTGTCAACTATGTTTTCCATCTTATATATGTGTTTTTTTGTATATTTATTTTAGAGTATCTGATATATTATTTGAAAAATATTTTTTAAAAATAATCTCATCTCAACATGTTATTAATATAAATGTTATGATAACATTATATTAAATTTCAAATAAATATATAAATAAGTTTAAATTATTATAATAATTACAATAGTATATCATTTTTATTAATTTGGTTAGAAAATTAATACATTTTATTAAACTAAGTAAAAATATTATTAAATTCATAAAAAACAATAATTTTTATTTTTTAATGTACATATATAAAAACTAATATTAAAAATAATTTTAAATAAGAATTAATTATATAAATATCTAATTTATATTTACTAATAAATAATATTATATAATTTATAAATATTTGTTTATAAATCGAGTTTGTATTTAAAAGAAAATCTTTTACTCTTTGCCTTTGTAGTTTTTGCATTTTTATTGAAAAAGTCTTCTAGAAGAAAAAAAAAAGAATAAGACCATTTCTTCTGGAATGTTTCCATCAAGTTGACAATATCGCTGTCATCAAAAACAAAAGGGATCGATAGTTATAATAGTTTTACAATAATTTATTGGCTTAACAAACATAATATATAGTAACAAAAGAAGACTTTGTGACGTTTTCATGTATGCACATACAAAATATATATATTTTACAATAATGCAATATGGTATTTATTAAATAAAAGTAATATAAAAACTTTCATGTTTGATATATTCGTCTATTATATTTGAATTTTTCTTTGAATTTATCAAATGGCAATTCTCTAAAATATCACACTTTTAAATTTTTGTTATAAAAATAACATTATTAGTTTAAATTTCTAATAATAGTACAAATTTAAAATTAAAATATATTAAAAATATATTTCAATAGAAGAAAATAAACCTAAATTAGAAAAAATTAATCCAAATATAATGTTTTAAATTTATGTATAACTTATTTAAAATAAATAATAGAGTAAAATAAGTATTTTTATATAAGAAAAATACCCTGAAGTAAACAAAATAAAGTTTTAATGACAATTATAGCATTCATGTCAAAAAATCTCACGCATAACATTTTATCCAATTAAAAAAAGATTAAAATATCCTTATTTTTAAGAAAAAGACATCACAAAAGAGATTATGTTAAAATTAAATCAGGTTATTTTAGCTTTTTTCTATGTAAGAAAATGTTATTAGTATAAGTTTAGATTTGGGATGCTAATTTAGCCAGTAAAACTTTATTTAGTGCTAAATTAGTCAATTGCCCTTTACATAATTATTTGTGCTATTTTAGAATTTTAATATTAAAGTGCTAAATTTAGAAGAAAAACTTTAAAACGTACTATTTTATGGTATTACTCTTTATTATCAAATTACACAATAATATTTATTTGAATTTTAATATGTTTTTTAAACATGCAAACTTACATTTTTTTGATATTTTTGTAAAAAATTAATATATATATATATATATATATATGTATGTGTGTCTCATACATTGGGTTTTTTGCTATTTGAACAGATATATACAATTAATTTTGTATCGATATGTGTTTACAATATAAAGATAACATGTTTTAAAAAGAATGTTGTAGAAGAGTAATTAAGGTATTTTGCTAAGTAATTTTTTTTATAAAACATAAAATCATAAAAAATGAAAAAGACATAAAAAATTCTAACTCTTGCACAATCGATTCTAGCGAACAATTAGATTACATGATTTCAATTTTCAAATTTCAAAATATGATAATTTATTTTAGAAATGGATTATATAGGTTAACATTCATTTATACTCGCTAATGAAAAAAGCATTATAACGATTGATTGTTTCTACACTAGATTCAACAACAATAAACTAATATGTGGTTGTGTTAATTTTTAACCAAAAAACTATGTTTTATCAAATATTAAAATAATTTTTTTTTCTAAAAATATGAAACCAAAATAATAATATAAATTGGAAAATAACCTGCAAAATAATCTCTAGTAAAGATAACTCGATTGTACTAACAATTAAAAAACTCTCTCTCCTCTTTGATGCGATTTTTCTTGCGATTTTTCCGGTATCGTCTTCGGCGACGGTTACCCATTGGTTTCTGCCGTCGATGTGATTTTCTCTTCCATTGGAAGAGTGATATCTGTCGATTTGGACGGTTTTTGGGTCCTCAATTCTTTTTAAATTCTTTCGATATCGATCTCAATTTCTACACATCCTTCTTCTTCATCCCTTTCATCGCAACAATCTACCATCTCACAAATATGTCTGATTCCTTATCAAAACGCATGCAAGATATCTCTTTGGGCATTGCGAAACCGGTAATATCCCTGCCTCCTAGCCTCTGTTCTCAAGCCGTTAATGAAACGCGCTTTTCCCTTATCGGTAAACCATCAAACCCACGTCGGCAAAATCTCAGGACACTCATGACTACTCTACCGAGACTATGGAGTGTCGGAGAGATGGTAATTTCTCAAATCATTGAAGGCAATCAGGTTTAATTTTTATTCCAAACCGAAGAAAGCCTTATTAATGTACTCCGGAGGAACCCGTGGAGTTTCAACGAGTGGATGGTGGTTCTCCACAAATGGTCTCCAACGATTTCTCCTTCTCAGATGAAGACTATTCCATTTTGGGTCCAGATTAGAGGTATTCCGCTTCAATTCTTAACATACCCGATGGTTCTATGTATTGGTGGAAATATTGGAACTTTGCTCGAGTCCGATTTCAACGTTGAGAGTGCGCATCGGGTTGAGTATGCGCGCGTTCGAATTCTGTTCAACATTGAAACGCCTTTGTTCTTCTAACGAGTTTTTAAATTTGGCTAAACTAAAGTGGTCTTGAAATTCCGATATGAAAAGCTTCGGAATTTTCGCACTACTTGTGGATTAATCACACATGATGAATCGGAATGCTCCAATGGCGCTGGCCCTCCACCGGTTGATTCCTCCGATGACTCCGATGATTCCGATGGCGGAAATGATCTCCCACCGGGGTTCCAGCCACCTGTGAAGCCCCTACAAATCGGCACCGGAGAAGACACCATACCTGTTGCCAAAAGGCGTAAAACCAAATCAGGTTTAATAGAATTTTATTATACCAATTGGTTAGGGAATTATACCGCTTTGGCTAGGTTGGATTCTCGGTTATCTAAATTACTTGGTTTACTTAAATATACCAATCTTTGTGGTAAACCAAAATCAAAATTAAACCAATCCAAATTTTTTAAGTGGATCGGGTACCCATACAATTATGGGTTCGGATTTTTCAAAATATGGGCTGTCGTATGTATATGGGCCCATTCGGATTTATGTCTTCAATTTATAAGAAGATCTTTGTCGAAGGTTCTGGTTTTAATTCAGTTGGGCAGACAGAATTTGAGTAATGGATCTGAAGAATATGTGTTGCAAGAATCTGCTTTGTTGTTCAATTTTAGAACTAAAAGAAATTGTTACATCAGATCCGGGGTAGATAATGCCAATTTTAATCAACAAATTGGTTGTATGTATAGGTGAAGGTACGGTGGACCATATTCTAACGGGATGCGAATGAATATTGCATTGTGGAACTGTCGAGGTCTGGGAGGGTCTTTGACAGTTCGACGCCTAAAGGGAATAAAGCAGAATTATTCCCCGGACATACTCTTCCTGGTGGAAACAAAAAATCAAAATGATGTAATTCATGATTTAGCAGCTATCTTAGATTATGAATGTGTTTTGTGTATACCTTCCAAAGGAACGGGAGGTGGTTTAGCTTTGTTGTGGAAAACTACAGTAAATGTTTCGGTTGTAAGTTCTGACGATCGTCTTGTAGATTGTACTGTTAATTATAATGGATTTGATTTCTTTTTGTCTTGTATTTATGGGAATCCAATCCGTAAATTTAGACATAATCTTTGGGAAAGATTACAAAGAATCAATCTATTACGTAACGGTCCATGGTTAATATGCGGTGATTTTAATGAGATCTTAAATCACAATGATAAAATAGGAGGTTCTACCAGAGAACCATGAAGTCTCTTAGATTTCCAACAAATGGTTTTAACATGTAAAATGTCAGATCTTCATTTTACTGGGAATAATATAACCTGGGTTGGAAAAAGATATAACCATTTAGTTGAGTGCTGGCTGGATAGAGCTATGGGTAATGACGAATGGAAAGCTGCTTACCCGTCCTCTACTGTGCAGTATTTGGAATTACTGGGTTCAGACCACAGACCAGGCATAATTAAAGTTCGACGTGATTCGGAATTTGGTAGACGAAGTTTTTGGTATGATCCTCGGTGGATAAAACAAGACAAGTTTATTGATATTGTTAAGGATTCTTGGAATGATCCGACGCCGTACTGTGAATCTTTTCTGTTACTCAGATTGAAGAGATGTCTATCTAGTATGTCTCAATGGAGAAAAGAATTTTTTATAAATTCAAAGCAGAGAATAAGTGATCTTACTTCAGTCATAGATGCAGTACAGACAATTGCGCCAGTTGATAATCAGAAAATTACTACCTTGAAGAATGAGTTAGAAAAAGCATATGCAGATGAGGAACAATATTGGAAGATAAAAAGCAGAAATCAATGGCTCCAAGAAGGGGATAGAAATACTAAATTTTTCCATGCTATGACCAAAAACAGGAGATCAAGGAATATTATTACTTCCCTTAAAAATTCTGCTGGTATGGAAGTTAAAGGAAATAGAGCTATTGGTGAAGAAGCACAGAAATATTTTACAACATTTTTTCAAACATCTCATCCGGGTAATATGGATAGTGTTTTAAGTATGATACCTACTGTAGTATCTGAAGAGATGAATCTGGAACTCATAAAAAGAACTACGAGAGATAAAGTTAAGCACGCTGTTTTTTCAATGGGAGCTTATAAAGCTTCTGGTCCAGATGGTTTTTCAGCAGCTTTTTTTTCAGCAACACTGGGATACGGTTGGTGAGGCGGTTTATAAGGAAGTCAAAAATTTCTTTCTAACGGGTATTATGAATCAGACTTTTAACCATACTAATATATGTCTCATACCAAAGCTGCATTCTCCGATAGAAATGAAAGATTTCAGACCCATATCTCTTTGTAATATTACTTACAAAGTGATTTATAAAATAATGGTATTTCGGCTAAAGAAAATTTTGAATACCATTATTTCTAAAAACCAGGCGGCATTTATTCCGGGCAGATTTATTACCGATAATGTGCTTATTGCTCATGAAGCTTTACATTCTCTAAAGACTCAGCAGCACTATGCGAAATATTTTATGGCTGTGAAAACTGACATTAATAAAGCTTACGACCGTGTGGAATGGAATTTTCTGGAAGCAGTTATGATAAAAAAAGGATTTTCAAGACAATGGGTTCAGTGGATAATGGAATGTGTAACGACAGTATCGTTTTATGTTTTTATTAATGGCAGTCCGTATGGTAAATTTTCACCGCAGAGGGGTCTACGATAAGGAGATCCTCTTTCTCCGTACTTATTTATCCTTTGTGCGGAGGTATTGAGTAATCTACTTTCCAATGCGGAAAAATGGTTTGATTCAGCCACTACGATTAAACCGAACTGGTCCTCCTATATCACATCTATTATTTGCCGATGATTCTCTTTTTTTCACAAAGGCAGATATGACTAATGTTATTCATCTGAAACAAATATTCCAAGAATATGGTCGGATTTCTGGGCAGATTATCAATATGGATAAATCATCAATTTTGTTTGGTCAGAAAGTTTTTTCTCACTCTAGACAAGGTATTCAGAGTATTTTGGGGATTGCTACAATTGGCGGATGTGGACAGTATTTGGGCTTAACAGAGCAATTTAGTCGTAATAAGAGGTATCTGTTCAAATATGTAGTGGACAGAGTTCGAACCCGTCTCTCTGGGCGGCAAACTAAATTCCTATCTTCTGCAGGCAAGGAAACTCTTATTAAGGCAGTAGGCTTTGCATTACCGGTATACTCTATGAATGTGTTCAAATTACCAGTCACGATCTGCAGACTATTAAATAAGTGTTTAAGTCAGTTTTGGTGGGGATCTACGGTGAATAAAAGGAAAACATCATGGGTTTCTTGGAACAAGTTAGCTACACCAAAAAGTTTGGGCGGATTAGGATTTTGGGATTTTCAGAAGTTTAATCAAGCTCTCCTCGCTAATTTATGTTGGAAATTATTGCAACGCCCTCATTGTCTCCTCTATAAAATATTACAGAGTAAATATTTTCGAGATGGTAATCTTGCTAAGGCTACTTCAGGATCAAGACCTTCTTATGGATGGCAGTCAATTTTATTTGGTTGGGAGCTTCTTCATTCAGGATTACTCCGAACCATAGGTAATGGTACATCAATTACCTTATCAGATGATAATTGGTTACCTGTCACCCCATCTCGGGTACCTAGAATTCTCCTCTATACTAATCCTACCTTAAAAGTCAGTGATCTTATTAACAAAGAGATTGGACAATGGGATGAAAATAAAATAAAGGATCTTATAGAAAAAGATGATCATCATCTTATCTATAAAATTTTCATTCCTTTAAATCTTTGTCAAGATGGATGGTATTGGAGATTTACGGCAAATGGAGAATATACTGTCAAATCTGGTTACCGACAAATAGTATCACAACGGAATATGGTATCTTCTACATCTATCCCAGTGTTAGCTACTCATCAAGATTTGGCAAAGGCATTATGGAACATCAAAATTGCCCCTAAGATCACACATTTTTTATGGAAATTATTATCCAATGCGCTTCTTTTAAAATCAAATTTATACAAAAGGAAGATTAGCATTGATAATATTTGTTCCAGATGTCTAACTGAGGTGGAATCTGAGATGCGTATATTCTTCACATGCCCTTATGCTGGGTATTTCTACTAATGTTATTTGTGAACCACATTCAAATATATTTGACAATATGCGATATTTAATTACGGGCTATGAGCAATGCGAGCGAAACTGTACAAACAAATATATACCGTTTTATCTACTTTGGAGGTTATGGAAGGCAAGGAATGATATTGTATTGAACAACAAAGATACTCCACCGGATTTACTACTAGAAAGAAGCTCAGAAAATGTGCAAGAATGGATAAGGAGTTTGGAGGCAATGGAATTGAATCAGAATTCTCTTACAACTACCTATTCTTCGACAATTTCCTGGATTCCATCTCCACAGAGGTGGGTTAAATATAATTATGATGCCGCTCATAGAGAAGGATCTATACATTCTAGGATTGGATGGATTCTTCGAGATCAATATGGAGATTTTCTTTTTGCTGGTATGGGCAAGTATCAAGGACGACATTCTATTATTGAATCAGAGTGCTCTGCATTATTATGGGCTATACAAGCTTCCTATGCGTTGGGTTTCCGATATGTTATCTTTGAAAGAGATAATCTATGTCTTACTAATATTGTCAATAAAAAATGCATGTCCTATCATCTTCAACGGTATCTATGGACAGTTAATCAATGGTGTTCAAAGTTTGATGAAATACGATTTCAACATCAACGAAGAACGGGCAATCAAGTCGCGGATTCTTTGGCTTCACATTCGATTGTATCAAATGTAGACTGGGAACTGTTTAATGTTTGTCCAAACTTTTTAAGTCCTCTTGTAAACAATGACTTATTACATTAATAAAGATTATGTTGGAAAAAAAATCTCTAGTAAAGAAAGAAAATAAAAATAATAACCATAGAAAGATTTGTAAAAATGAGTCTACAAGTTGGTTACACGTGGCATCTATTCATTGGAAGATCAATGTCGTTGGCGGGAGTTGTTAGGCGGTCATCATCGTCGCAAAACCAAGCATGAAAAAGGAAAAAAATTCTTTTAAAAATTATTCAGAGACGATATTCTCGTACCTCTTCCGACACCAATCATCCATTTAAACTCACCGGAGGTAATTCGCGGAATGAAATCAGGTAATAATGCTAACTATTTTGGTATTACTAGAATAGCAAAATTTGATTTTCCAAGATTCAAAGTAGATAAAGTTAATTAATAGTTGTTCAAAGTAGAACAAATTCTTCAACATCGATAATAGTTCAAAAGAGTTAAAACTAAAGATTGCATCGATTCATTTTGATGGTATCGTATCTGTCTGGCATCAACCAGTGGTGCAATATGAGGTCGGAAGATGAATAACGACGAATTGGTTAGATTATAAGTTGTTATTGAAAGAAAGATTTGATGAAAATTTTGATGAAATTCTTGATGATCCAATACCGGAATTGAAACAGCTTCAAGAACAGATGGTATTGTCGAATATCATGATAGATTTGAGCTGATTTGCACTAGAGTTAATCTTCCAAAAGATTACTTGGTTAGTGCGTACTTGACAGAATTGAGAATGGACACTGAAATGCACATAAGAATGTTCCAATTAGTCAGGCAATATCTATTACTAGGAAGGTTTTATGAAAAAGCTCATCCAAATAAGGTTTCTATAACGGGATGGAATCAAAAGAACTTAATTGGAGAAAAGAATCTCGCATTTCACAAAAGAGATACTCATGTTCAATCCATAACAACCAACACAAGTTATCACAAGACTATAATCCACAACCTAAAAAATTCCTCTTCAAGAAATGAATGAGCGCAGAGCGAAGGGGATATGGTATTTTTGCGATAAAAAAATATACTACTGGTCACTATCATCAAACAGAAGAACACAATTGTTTATGTTGGAAACAAAAGATGATGAGATACAAGAGTCGTCAGAGGAACTTAACAAAGAGGAAAGCGACATGACACAATTTTTTGTTAATACCATGGCTGGGATTTCGGATTACAGGACTATGACAGTTAGAGAAATCCACGAAAAGATAACTTCGTTCATTTTCATCGACTATGGTCCAAATCACAATTTCCTAGATAAAAAGATAGCAGAAAGATGTGGATGCAAGCTGAAACATGTAGGTAATACGAAGGTAACAATTGGAGATGGGGCAGAAGAAAGTTTTACTTCACGGTATTAATCAAGGTTATGTGAAAAGAGTTGAAACTGTTAAATTCAACAAGATTAAAGAAGATGAAGTAGAGCTGACTATGATTTCTGTGCAAGATGTAAATTATGCGAATCAAAGTTGGTCATATTCCAGAGAAATATGGACAAAAACAGTACCAATTTGTTCTAAAATAAATAATCTAGTCAATGAATTCTCTAGTATTTTTGAGGAACCAACAACATTACCTCCTTTCAAACAGAATCACAGTCATACAATCCCATTAATGGATGGTTCAAATCGAATGAATCAGAAACCATATTGGTATGCTATATACCAGAAGAATGAGATTCATAAGATTATGCAGGAGATGTTGGACAGTGGGACTACACATGCAAGTTCTAGTTCTTATGCATCACCTATCATTTTGGTAAAAAAAATAGGAGTTACAGATTCTATGTGGATTATCCACGTCTGAATGGTATGACAACGAAGGATAAGTTTCCCATTCTCATAATTGAAGATTTAATGTATGAATTAGGAGAATCTTGTATTTACTTCAAGATCGATCTTCGAGCTGGATATCATTAAATGAGGATAGATCCCTAAGATATCCATAAAACTGCATTCAAAACTCACACTGGCATTATGAACACCTTGTGAATGCAGTTTTCAAGCCATTCCTGAGGAGTTTTGTATTTATATTCTTTGATAATATCCTTGTTTGCAATCCAACAATGGAATCTCACATTAATCATCTCAAGAAGGTCTTCAAACTTATGCAGAAAAATCAATTATTTGCGAAGAGAAGCAAATGTAAATTTGTTAAAAGTCGTGTAGAGTATTTGAGTCATTTTATTGATGCTACATTCATATCCACATATCCAAAAAAAGTATAAGTTGTAGCAGACTTGACTATTCCTCGGAACCTCAAGCAACTTAGGGGATTTCTTTGGTTAGTTGGTTATGTTAGAAATTTTGGTACTGTAACAAGATCTTTGAACGAGATGATAAAGAAAGATTCGTTTAAATGGAATGATGAATCACCTGTTTTGACATTACAAGATATGCAATTATGCTTAATAGTATTTTATATTAAATACATAGATTTTGTAAAGATCATGTTAGAAAGAAAAATAAGTAAAATTTTATGAATAAATTAGGTACAAACTGATTTGATATTTTTACCCTTAAAAAATGTTAAATTTTTTGGAAATTTTATTGTATTTTATTATGCATAATATATTTTGTTTTGTGAATGTATATATTAAAAATAAGAGTAATATTTTAAAATAACATATTTTCAAATCTTTGTTTTAACATAGTAAAATTAAAATTTCAAAATAACACAAATTATTTTATATAAATAAGTATTTACCAAAAATAAATATAAATAAAAGTAAAATATTTTATTTGAGTTTTTTTCAATTTAGATTTTATATTTTATATTTAAAAAATGTTTTAAAATATTATAATATTAAATTAATGTTATTATTAAAATTTTAAATTAATAATATTATATTTAAAATACGAAATAAAAATGATGATATTTTGAAGAATGATCTTATTATAATTTTATATTATATCCTAAAAGTTGAGAAGTGTCATTGTCGGAGACGCAATTTGACAACCACAAGCTGCGAAGAACTACCAACTTTATTAAATTATATACTATTTATTATGGACAGCCACGAATGAGGGAAAGAGATCAAACAAAAAGTATTTCTTGGAATTATCATGAATTTATTATTTTAAATTATTATAAATAAATAATTTTCACATTAGATCTTTCTAGATTTAACAAAAATAGTAGACATTACTGGGCTGTGGGATCTGCCAGCTTATGACATGGGCTATATAACAAACTGCATGCTGAGTATTTGTAAACACTTCTGCTTGTGGCCCATTGTCCAAAAGAAATAAATCTAATTTTGATTATTAAAAGTATAGGTAATGTTCATTTGTCGGTCGTAGTAACATGCGGCTGCGATTGTGGTAGATTGTTGTTTGTTTAGTTGGTATAAATATCTGTATTTTTTCGTAATTTTTTCGCAACCACAACCGCCGACGACAAACAAACAAATAATATATACCGTAGTCACAACTGCAATGTTGGCTGCAGCCACAGCCGACTGCAACGACCAAACGAACAATTCTATATTCAACAAGCTACCGTAGATACATGCAATTTTTTTTGCAATTTTGTTTGCAATTTTTTAACAATTTTTTTGAATGCTGATTAAAATATCGGTGCGAGTAAAAATCTGTGATCAACCGCAACCATAACCGCCGACGGTAGACAAGCAAACAACATATGTCACAGTCACAATCGAAATATTGACCGCAGCCATAGCCGACTGCAGCGACGAAACGAACAATACTATATTCGACAAGCTACCGGTTATGCAATATTCCGTTGGTATTAGTTTTCGAAAAACTTTTAGTTTCATAAACAAATCGTCACCAATTATGTTAGAATGCAAACCATATTTTAAAAAAATCTCCAAATGCAGACATGATGCTCTTAAACTATCATCACGTAACAATGGTTAGTTTCTTCAAATCAAACAAAAATCCAAAAGTTTGTTCATACATTTGGAATTGTTTCACATCTCGATTCAAGAGAACACTAGAGCTTGATCCATGAGTGTGTTAAAGTAATCAATCCTGAAGCTTTCTTCTGGTAGTAATACGATGTTTTCATCACCTATCTCTGTGTACATTATAGTGTTTTTTCTTCTTCTAATGATGCGTTTTTTTTGCATAGGAAATTCGGTTTTAATATTCATATCAATTGCATAGATTTAGATTTTGTTTCTTCAAAACCTGTCTCCTGATATTTTTGAAAATATTACATAAGCCCTTTTAGTTGGTGAATTGCAGCATTAATATCAATGTATTCTGATTGTAGCCTCTTGATTGCTTTATTAATCCAAAACAAAAAGATATCTTTAATCGCCTTTCTCAAATCATTTTTCTTTTTACCTTTATTTTATCTCATGCAACATGTCTATGACTATTGAAGAAAAATAGATAGAAGATCAGTGTCACACAACCACAATGCAATCAATTAAGATTAAAATCTTGAAGTGGACTGATAAATTACGATGAGCACTTTGTAAGTATTTGATATTAGTTTTGTTCGTTTGGTCGTCGTAGGTGGGTGCGGTGCGGTTGTAGTCAACCTTGCGTTTATGGTTGCAGTATATAT
Organism: Pugionium dolabratum; assembly: GCA_018901945.1. Lineage (NCBI taxonomy): Eukaryota > Viridiplantae > Streptophyta > Magnoliopsida > Brassicales > Brassicaceae > Pugionium > Pugionium dolabratum. The sequence goes on from JAEVFF010000275.1 coordinate 645,776, forward strand.
TGTTCGTTTATTTACCACTGGCGGTTGTGGTTTATCTCATATTTTTAGTCGCATCGCTGTTTTAATCAGCAGTTAAAAAAATTGCGACGCATGACGCAATGTCTGACTGCTGCGTCTGCTGCAGGTATTTGTGGCAGGTAAACGAACAACAATCTACCGTAACCGTAGCCGTAGGTTTATGCGACTGACAAACGAACATAACCATTATGAAAATGAGATTCTTGTTCAAACCCATGTTCTAGCATGGACATCGGTATTTTGAAAAATGAAGAACGTTTAGATGTGTTCATTACATTCTACATATATATTGTTTGATAGTAAGAAAATCTAGGAAAGATACGTATAGGCCACTAGTTAGAGTTGATAGATGCTTTCTAAGATAAAAAAAATGAAGAGACAATTACTGGTGACTTTAGGTCGAGAGGCAGGTACTGTTGAATTGTTGTACAAGTTGAAATATAAAGAGAATTGGTTATGGATTATGATAAAGATTAGAATTGATTTGATGTTAGAAGATGGTGAAGTATTGAAGTATATATAATGATGTCTAATCGCAAAGAGGTCAATTGTGTTTGTATGGTAAAGGTAATTTGTGTTTGTGTGTTTTGTGTTCGATTTATGGTAGAAGATTGATTTATGTGTGTGTGTGTTTTGTGTTTGATGTATTTTTGTTTTTCAAGGATTGCTTAGAGCTATTGGGGGTAGAGTTATCTAACATCGATCATACAATTTGTGTTAGACATATTTATGGAAACTTGAAGACTAACCATGAGACAAAACAAAAACAATGAAGTAATTCATTTAGAATTTGGTACGGAGTTAAAGTGAGACAAAGCTTAGAGAGAATCTAGACAGACTCTTACAAAAGAATTATCAAGATCATTTATATCATGGTGAATTTTTTAAGTGATTCTTTCAAGTTTGTTGTATCTCCGTTATTGGGCTACAACTTAGATCAAGCTTTGGTATTTTTAGAATCGAATAGGTAATAAAAGAGAATAAAAAAATTTGAATTCTTGATTAAAAAGATCGGTTACAACTTTTTTGGGGTACAACTTATAAAATTAACTTTTGGTATTTTTAGAGTCGAATCGAGAATAAAAAAGAATAAAAAAATTTGAATGATTGATTAAATAGATCTGTTATAACTTTCTAGCCCGAGAGTACCTTCGAGGTATTAAAATCTATTTTCCTCATTTATATCGCGAGCCTTCCATCTTATACTTTGTCGCCTAATTTTCAACGTAATAATCATTATTTGTCATAAATCCTCATAAATGCTCATTAATGCCTATCCTATATAAGCTCACTGCCGCCTTCGATAGTTGATGAGATCGGATGTGTCGATAAACTGTCCGACGACTCCTCGGTAACGATGCATCTACTTCTTGATATTAGGCGTTCAGCATGATATACCGAATCCGCGATGGGCCGAGCTCGGACTTTTTGAAATGCGTAGCCTACCTCCAACAAACTTCATAACTTAGAGAAATTTGTCTACAATGAGTTTGTTAGTGTATGTTTTTGTTTGTTCAAAAATGAGAAAAACTTGTTAGTGTCGGTTTTGTGGTGTTTGTTGTAGCTTCAACTAACAAATACTAGAAGAGTCATTAGTTTCTTCATGTTTTTTTTTTTAATTTCAACTAACATATCTTCACTTTCATATATCTATTTATCTAATTTGATTTGAATTTTCTCAAAAGACATTGTTCATGCTGACAATCAAATTTGCAAACAAGTAGTACCGATGATCATTGAAATTGAGATTCATGGGTTCAATCAACAAGCTAAAGCAAAGAATTTCAACCTTAACTAAATACTTATATTCGAACTCAGAAACATAAATTTTGGATTACTCAGTTTCTTCATTTTTTTTCAAAGTTTCACCTCGTAGGTTTTAAGTCGATTGGATTTTTAACCTTTCTAATGCATAACTCGATTGTTATAGAGAAATATTGATGATGTAGATAAGACCATGGACGAAATCAATGAACAGACCGAGAACATGAAACAGATCTAAGAAGCATTGTCAACTCCAATGGAAGATATTCAGCTGATTTCGATGATGTACCCATATAATTAAACCGAACTAAACCGAACTAAACCGAACTAAACCGAACTAAACTGATTAACCGAACTAAAACGAATTAAACGAACTAAACCGAATTAAACCGAAATTAACCGAAAAAACCGAATTATCAAACAAAAAAACCGATTAAATCTGAAATTAAAGCATTAAACCGAAAATCAAATTATATTCGGTTTAATTTAGAATGGTTTTATATACTGAAAACCGAACCGATTAAACCGACAAAAAACTCGAACCGAACCGATATCCTATATATTTTTTTTCAGACCACTTTTTCACAAACCGAAATAACCAAAAACCGTATAAACCGACCCGTTTGACCCGAATAAACTGAAAACCCATGCCTACGATGTTGTATCGATAGTTGGGAGGAGAATAGTTAGTCAACCCACAAATAATTGTTCGAATCAAAATTCTTTAAATTAATAAACCCAAATAATAAATATGCGTATACACTAATAGTCAAGAATAAACTATAAACAAATAAATTTTGAATAAAAATGAAGAAAAAAAAAGGCAATTGATTAAAATATTAATATTTTAAATTTTAGTTTTAAATATAATAATAATTATTTAAATTTTCAAAATAACATAAATTTAATATTAAAATAATTTAAAAAAATTCTTTTTAATAAAAAATATAAATCCTAAGTTAGAAAAAGTGAATCTAAATATTATGTTTTAATTTTACATATAATTTATTTAAAATAAATAATATTTTCATATAATAATTTATGTTATTTTTAAAATTTTATTTTTATTGTAATAAATTTGAAAAATAAAATTAAAATATTATTATTTTATGGTATTACTAAAAAAACAAAGTCCCACAATGTCCCACTTGAAATTTATATAAAGATAAATAGTGATTCATTGTGACATCGACCAAAATAATAGAGGTTGGAACAATACTTATTTTATCATAATTTTTTTAAATATACATTCGAACAAAAAGTTTATTTATTATTTTATTTCTATCACAGTTTGTAACACTGTATCGAAATAGTTAAAAGAATGATTTAGATACATACATACTAGGAATGGTCGAGTTACTATCAATGTTTCCTTATAAGATTTATTATCATTATTTGTGGGGAATATTATGTTTTAGTGGAAACTTTTTCGTCAGTTCAACTGTTCCTACAATCAATAGTTTACTTATCCAAAATACCATTAACAGATTCTTTTTCTGTTAAAATACCACAAATACTAAAAATTTTAAAATGATTTTCAGTTAAAAAATATTTGGGGTTTGGGTTTGATATTTTTGATTTATAGTTTAGTTTTAGAATTTATATTTTAAATTTTACATTTTAGAGTTTAATTTTAGGTTTGTCGTATTTTTGAAAAAAAAACTAATTGATGGTATTTTATGGACTAAAAACTTGTTCGTATTATTTTTGAGAATTGTTCACATACATATTTACTTTATTTAATTTTAGTGAAATAAAAATACAGATTATGAAAATAATTGAGTAATACCATAAAATAACATATTTTAAAGATTTATTCCAAATTTAACATTTTAAACTTAAAATTCCAAAAATAACACAAATTATTTTCTGAAAATAAATATTTATCAAAAATTATTAAATATATAATTAAAATATTATATTAAAATTATTTTTCTAATTTAATATTTAATATTTTCTTACTATAAACAAGTTTTAAAGTATTTTAATATTAAATTTGTATTATTTTCGAATATTTAAACTAATAATATTATATTTAGAATAAAAAAATAAAAAATGGTATTTTTGTCAATTGTACAAAATAATTTCATGTGTAGTGTTTTCTTTATTATCATATCTACAAAAATCATGAGTACTAGACAAAACTATATGGTGGTTGGTACATTTGGTCACTTCATTTGTAATTATATATACACATGTGAAAGAAACATGATGTTTAACTCATAAGCATGAAAAACGTTCAAAACATAAACCTCATTCATGCACTCACTAATGACGATAAATCATAAACTTTCTTGCACACCTAATACCATATCCTCTATTCCCAATAATTTCATAACTTTTATATCTCGAAAAATTGAAATAGGTATTCTTGTAAAAATATAGTCTATTAGTAATAGTTTTAAAAATTTTAAATCTCGAAAGATCTAAATAAATATTTATTTTTTTATAAAAAAATATAACCTATTAGTAATAATTACAAAATTTTTAATTTCAAAAGATTTAAGCAGATATTCATTTTTCTTATAAAAGATAGTCTATTAGTAATAATTTTAAAATTTTTAAATCTCGAAAGTTCTAAATAATATTTATTTTTTATAAAAAATATAGTCTATTAATAATAATTTTAAAAATTTTAAATCTCGAAAGGTTTAAGTAGGTATTCATTTTTCTTATAAAATATATAGTCTATTATTAATAATTTCAAAATTTTAATATCAAAAGATTTAAGTAAATATTCATTTTTCTTATAAAAGATAGTCTATTAGTAATAATACTTTTGTTCGTTTGCTAGCCGCATCGGCTGCGGTTGCGGCTGTAGTTAATATTGTGGTTGTAAATATGGTTGTGGTCAACATTGTGGTTGTGGTTGTGGTATATGTTGTTCGTTTGTCTGTTTGTCGATGGTTGCGGTTACGATTAATTACATATTTTTAGTCGCTCATTGTTTTAATCAGCGGTCAAAAAAATTGTGACACAGAACGCAACGTCTGACCGCTGTGATTGATCACATGTAGTTACGAAAAATAAATGAACAATAATCTCTGTGTCAATTTCTGTTAATAATACGGTGAAATAAAGATTATTGCCAACAAGATTATAAAGATATTTAAAAATATTTTTTTCACGCACAATATATTTAATATGATACGATACAATTTTTTAAAATATCTCGTGTCTTAAAAATCTTTGGTGAAAGATTCACTGGGGCATACACTTACATCAGTGTGATTGCAAGAGTAGGTTTACCCATTTATTCATTCCAATGGACATGTTATATAATTTTATAGTAAACAATTGTTAGCATTATGGGCTCACCGTTTTATAAATACTATCATCTCTTAACCAAAATTACACAACACAAAATCTTGTTCTCTTCTTTGTTGAAGCAAAACACAAACTCAAATTTGTAGTGCTAAATTAAATGGGTAGTGCTAAATCCGCCATGCTTATCATCTTACTAGCAATGGTCATGACATCCTGTGCCACATCCATGGACATGTCGGTAGTTTTGTCCGACAATAACCACCACGCAACCGCTGGTTACAGCCAGAGTGTTTTTGACTCTGAAGCCGAGTTGATATTTGAGTCATGGATGGTTAAACATGGAAAAGTGTATGACTCTGTTGTTGAGAAGGAACGACGTCTGACGATTTTTAAAGATAATTTGCGTTTCGTAATTAATCGAAACGCTGAGAATCTTAGTTATCGACTTGGTTTGAACCGATTTGCGGATTTATCTCTCCGTGACTATGGAGAAATTTGCCATGGGGCTGATCCAAGACCTCCTAGGGAACACGTCTTCATGACTAGCAGCGACCGATATAAGATTAATGATGGTGATGTGCTTCCTAAGTCTGTTGACTGGAGGAAACAAGGTGCAGTGACTGAAATCAAAGATCAAGGCCACTGCAGTAAGTGTAGTGATTTTAAATCCGAGGTTTGGTCTAAGAATTTATATATTTTATTTAGAGAAAGTAAAAAGCTTTATTGCATGTTTTGTTTGTGTGTGAAGGGAGTTGTTGGGCTTTCTCAACTGTTGGAGCAGTGGAAGGCTTAAACAAAATCGTTACTGGAGAGTTAGTCACTTTGTCCGAGCAAGATTTGATCAATTGTAACAAAGAGAATAATGGTTGCGAAGGTGGCAAAGTTGAAACTGCCTATGAGTTCATATTTAACAATGGTGGTATTGGTATCAACAATGATTATCCTTACAAGGCTATGAATGGAGCCTGCGACGGCCACCTCAAGGTCGGTATAGTTGAGTTCAAAAATACAATAGAAATGCAATAAAAAAAATCATTTTTGAAGCTTTTCAGTTCTAAAATGTTTTGTGTAGGAGAAAAACAACAATGTTATGATTGATGGGTATGAGAATTTACCACCAAACGACGAATTGGCATTAAGGAAAGCGGTTGCTAACCAGCCTGTGACGGCCGTTGTCGATTCAAGCAGTCGGGAGTACCAACTTTACGAATCGGTAAAGAAAGTTTTATATAGAAAAACTTCTATAAAGTTTCTATGCATTGATTATGTTTTTTTACTTGGAAGGGAGTGTTTGATGGAACGTGCGGAACAAACCTAAACCATGGAGTTGTTGTGGTTGGGTATGGAACCGAGAACGGTCGTGACTACTGGATCGTGAGAAACTCGTGGGGTAACACATGGGGAGAAGCTGGCTACATGAAAATGGCTCGTAACATTGCCAATCCAAGAGGCTTATGTGGCATAGCTATGCGAGCTTCATACCCACTCAAAAACTCAATTTCGATGGTTATTAAAAGCTCAACTGAATAATTATAATGAACTTAAATGTAAGTTATGATAATTATCATTTAAACAAAATATGTATGTTATTAAGCAATGGATCAAGTGAGCCAAACCATCTATCGACTTTGAATGAAAAATAATATGTTGTGCAGTGGTTTGGTTTTGTAATATATTTTTGGATTTGTATTGTGTCAATGTTTGGAGTTTTTGTAATATTTATGGATATTTACTTGGAATCTATTAGTCCTATCAAACCGGTCGTACCTGTCCCACCTAACTCGCCCTATGACGGGTTTCAATTTTTGTTTCCGTAAATTTTTTTACCTACGAAACTCGTGAGTTAATGTTTTAAAATCTGCATCCGTCCCACATTAATCAAGCGGATCTGACGAGTTTAGCGGACGATCCATTTCGTTTTAATTAGTTTTTTTAAAAAAATTTTAATATATTTAATTAAACTAAATTTAAATAAAATTTTACACAAATACTAACAAATCTAACATCAATACACCAAAATATATCTGGATTCAATTTTTAAAACAACAAACACAAATTTAAATTATAATAAGCCCAATAATTCAACTAACTCGACATAAATTTAAATTTAAGCACATCCGTCTAAAATTTATGGGTATCCGCTAAATCTACTAATTAATAAAATGCAACCACACCGACTCCGATGTAACTAACGTTCGATCCGCACCTGCTCCATTTATTTAAAAAAAAATTTATACGACTTGCACCCATCCTGTAGCGGGTCAAACAAGATGGAATTCATGGATAAACACTCATAATGACAGTTCTAGAATCTATGAATATTTTGCATTATGGAAGAAATACAAAAAACAAAAAAACTTACCAAAAAAACTTACCAAAAAACAAATAAAATTAAATTATTATATTTGGGTTCTTTTTTTCTGATTTATGATTTAATTTTTTCTATTAAAATATAGTTTTAATGCATTTTAATCTTAAATTTGTGCTATTATTGAAAATTTAAACTAATGATATTATTTTTGGAATAAAAACTTAGAAATGTACTTTTTTAGACATGTGTCCAATTTTTAATGTTATTTAAGATTGTACCTAATTTTTACGTAAAATAAAATTCATATGTTATAGTTAATTATAAAAAAATTTAAGATTTCAATTTTTAAATATGTACATATATAAATTTTTAGGTATATGAATAATCATATGGAGTAGAACCACTAACATGTTTTTATAGTCACCATAAATTTGGAGTCTACTGTTTGGGCAATTATTAAAAATACCATAAATATTTTTATTCCAAAATATGATCACTAGTGTTATTTTTTCAAAAATATCGTTCGAAAGGTTTTTTCGAAATATAACAAAACTAAAATTAAAACACTAAAACTAAGATTTAAACCTTAACAACTAAATCTTAAATCCAAATATTTAAGGTATAAATGTTTAAAAATCATTTTAATCTGTTTTTTAGTAAAAGTAAAATTTAATGATTTTTGGGAAAATAAAATTATTTTGGTATTTTGGAAGAATATTTTTATAGTTTAATCTATTTCTAAATTAATTAATATATTAATAACTTTTTTAGCCTAAATTTGATTGAATTTTGTGAAATAATTGATTAAAATTAATGTTTGAAACCAGCAGATTTTTAATCAAACTTTCAATAATCCGCATAATTCATATATTTTTCTACTATTATATGATACTATATACATTAAAGTAGTATTCTATAGTATTATTATTCTAATAAAATACCTCTAAATCTGCTACTTGTTATACCTATTTTCTTTCTATATCATTCCATTTTTTAACTGTTATTTTCTTTACTATTTTTACTTCCTATTTTGCTAATTAGTTGCAACTAGAGATGTTAAAATGGGTTAAAAATCTACGGGTTTAAATAGGTCGGTTGTAAATATTTCAATCCGTGACCTGTCCAATTATACAAAAAATTAAACGGATTTTTATAAATTGACCCGTTATGACCCACAGGTTTAATAAGCATATTAGATACTAAACGGGCTGATCCGTTTAACCATTAGGTTTTTTTTTAATAAAATGTCATTCCATTAGTTAGGGATGTTAAAATGAGTTAAAAATATGCGAGTCTAAATGGATCGGTTGTAAATATTTCAATCCGTGACCCGTCAAAAATATTTCAATGATATTTATTTATCTCTTGTTGAATATTTAGGCTTCAATTTGTAATATACATTATAATTAATGTGTTTTGATGTCTTTTATGGTACAATTTTAATTTTTTTCTAAAAAATATATTAAATATGGGTAGGTTTTAAATGGATCTAACGGGTTAATGTGTGCCCAACGGATCTAACAGATTAATATGAGCTCAATTTTTGTAACTAAACGGATCCAACGGATCTAATGGATCCATGCGAACTCAAATCTAAATGGATATAAACGGGTTTAACTTTAAACAGGTTTAACAGATATAGATTAAATAGACAGGATATAAAAGGACATGATATAAATGGTAGAGTCAACTCATTTTAACATCTTGCAACGAAAACTCCACAACTATTACCGTAACAATACTTAAAGAATTTACGATGGGATGTTATAAGCATGTTTAACGTTGGAAACCTAATTAAAACTCTAATATAACTAACAATAGTTTATTGCATCATTACTTACCAAACATCTTTATCTTTCATTGGCCACAATTTCATTTTAAAAAGGAAAAAAACTTCTTACCTTTTGTTTTATTTTTTCTTGTCCTTATCAATCTAATTGTTTTCTATTCTAAAATACATCTTGGTTCAATGATTTCCATAATATCTTCTATTATAAAGTTTGAACCAAAACTTTAACATATGTCAATTGTCAAATCGACAATAATATGATCAGACAATCCATTAGATTTCAACACGTAACGAATAATTTTCTATACTATTAAAAGTCAGTTAACCGATTAACTGTTAACATGTGCTGGGAAACCGTTTCGAAATAAAATTTGGCACATGTCAAAATAAAATTTGGCACATGTCAAAACAAATTTATCAGTTTCAAAACTTCTATTTACGGATGAAGAATGGATAACTCAACTAATTAATTTTGAGCCCAAAATAATTTTAAAAAGTATTAAAGTTATAATTTTCAGTTTAAGTGATTAAGTGATTAAGTGATTGATTAAGTGATTAAGTGATTAAGTGATTAAGTGATTAAGTGATTAAGTGATTAAGTGATTAAGTGATTAAGTGATTAAGTGATTAAGTGATTAAGTGATGAGTGTTAGAATCATCTAAATATTAGAGTTTCTCCTCTTCATATTACTATTTTATTAGATACATGTAATTATTTTGATTTCATATAATACTCTAAAATTTTACATATGTGTTCACCTATTTTTATATAATATATTGTTGGAAAAATTTTTAGAATAAATTTGCATGTTCAATTTAGAACATTTGAACCAAATTATAAAATTGTTGAAATGTGAATAAAAAATGGATTATTGACCTCATGAAAAAAATCATAAGTTTGTTGGCTACCAATTTGTTGGAAATATTTTGTTTTAGATTTCGTAACCGAGTGTTGCGATCACACTCTCATCGCGGTTGTATCACGAATTTATCTTTTTTAATCGAATTTTAATCGATTTTCGATCTGTAAATCGATTTTTAAATCAAAATTTTCAGATCTAGTTTTTCATGTTTTTACATATATATAGTATATAAAATTCAAATCCGATCTTTTCATAAGGCAAATGAACACACATGTATAAGTAAAAAATTAAATATTTCAGTTATTTTAAATATTTGTTATTTAAAAAATACTAAATATTTTTATTTTCATAACTATAATTTTGAAATTTACAATATATAAAATTTAAATATATGATTATATTTCGAATACACATTCGATTCCAATTCAGTTCCGATTCTTTGGATATAAAAATATATAATCTATTCGATATTTTATCGTTTTCAATAAGATTCGATTATTTAGTTCTAGATACTTTGTTGAAACCTAACAACTCATAATTCCTACCAATCATCTCCATAAATTTGATAAAAATATCAAATCAACTAACCAATAATAAACAATGTGGGCCTCAAAATATAAACTAGAGGTAAGTAAAGCATGTCTTATCTATTAAATAGTTGGGCCAGGCCCGATAGTTTCACACTATCTGTATTTGGTGGCAGCTTAGCAAGATTTATTACAAGGGACACGTGGCGAGTAGACGTGTAACGATCCCTTTGACCTATTCAAAATATTCAAACTTCGAAAGAACAAATAATGAAAAAGAGTCTCTGAGATTTTCCAAGCTTCAACTTCAGCTCTATTATTTTAATTTATTGAAAGAAATATGCAGTCAAGATCGATCTCATCTTTCGAGATTCGAAGCGTAACAAACTGATTCTGGGTTTTCTGTAATTTTTTGTTTCGAAAATGGCTACTGGAAGTGAATCAGCGACAGATCCAGGTGAAAATAACATCAAAGGAGTTCTTGTTCATGGAGGAAGATATTTCCAATACAATGTTTATGGAAACTTGTTCGAAGTCTCCAATAAGTATGTTCCTCCTATTCGACCTATTGGTAGAGGAGCATACGGCTTTGTCTGGTACGAAGTTTTTGTTTTTACCATTTTTGAAATCTTCTGGATTTTGTTTCTTAATTTGGGTATTTCAACTTTTGTTTCGTTCTTAGTAGTTGAAACCCTAATTGGCTACAGAGCTGAGTATTGTTATGTGTATATTCTCTGTTTATTGTTTATCTGATTGATCCTGAATAATTTCTAACAAAAGCTTCTCGGAGAATTTTTTTGTTTTATATTTGATTTTTGGTTTTGGGTGTTAGGTTCTTCCCTTGAAACCAGCTTTTGAATTGGATGAATCTGATAAATCTTTCAGTTGTTTTATGGTTCAGATGTCAGAAAGTAAAAATGTTCTTTTGTTTCTCTGTTAGTGTAGTTCTTTGAATGAAAAGTTACAGTTGATGGAAGATAAATGCATTTTGGTACACATACACTCATATTCATGGATTCATGTTTTGTTATTTCCTTTGCAAGTGGCTGATTTGCTTAATTGCTTTGGCACTTTTTGTTTTTGTTTTAGTGCTGCTGTAGATTCGGAGACACATGAGGAAATAGCGATTAAGAAGATAGGTAAAGCCTTTGAAAATAAAGTAGATGCTAAAAGGACTTTGAGAGAGATTAAGCTACTTCGTCATTTGGAACATGAGAACGTAAGGTTCATTCTTGAATTCGGCGGAAACTCTTCACAAGATTAGAATTCTAACCAATTTGGTCTTCATTTGTATAGGTTGTCATCATAAAAGATATCATAAGACCTCCAAAGAAGGAGAATTTCATGGATGTTTATATAGTTTATGAGTTAATGGATACTGATCTTCATCAGATTATTCGATCAGACAACCCCTTGAATGATGATCATTGTCAGGTTTTAACATTCATAACTTTACCTTGTTTTGTTTTTTTCACTCGGCTATTTGCGACAATGAGTAATTGACTCTCCTCCTTTTGTAGTACTTCTTGTATCAGATTCTACGCGGACTCAAATATATACATTCAGCAAATGTCTTACATCGTGACCTTAAGCCGAGTAATTTGCTTCTGAATGCAAATTGTGACCTTAAAATCGCGGATTTTGGATTGGCAAGGACGACATCTGAAACAGATTTCATGACAGAGTATGTTGTAACACGATGGTACCGAGCACCAGAGCTTCTCCTTAATAGTTCTGAGTATACATCTGCAATTGATGTCTGGTCTGTTGGTTGCATATTTGCTGAAATCATGACAAGGGAACCTCTATTCCCGGGTAAGGACTATGTCCATCAGCTTAAACTTATAACAGAGGTATGTTTTATTCCTGAAAAGATCTACCACAAATGCTAGATAGTTCTCTCTGCATACGCATTGCTTTACGAGTTATTTTTACAAAAGTTGATAGGATCACCAGATGGAACGAGCCTAGAGTTCCTTAGAAGCGAGAACGCAAGAAAATACGTTAAAGAACTACCCAAGTTCCCAAGGCAGAACTTTTCAGTTAGATTTCCAAGTATGAATCCTACAGCTATTGATCTACTGGAGAAAATGCTTGTGTTCGATCCAGAAAAACGAATCACCGGTATGATTAGAAAACTAGTACATACCGAGGAATGATTGGCATAAGCATGATTGTGAAATTCTGGACTATGCTCTTTGTCTTGCAGTTGAGGAAGCATTGTGTCATCCTTACATGTCAGCTCTTCATGACCTTAACGATGAGCCTGTTTGTTCAAACCATTTCAGTTTTGATTTCGAGAATCCGTCATCCACTGAAGAAGAAATCAAGGAACTCGTTTGGCTAGAATCCGTGAAATTCAATCCTCATCCAACCTGTTAAGGAAGAATTTAAGGTGTAAGGATATTTATAGTCTTCAATTAAAATTGTTTGTCGTTTGGCTTTTAGTTGTCATGTAATGTAACACAAGAAAATGTTGTACAAGGATCTTCCTTGTTACCCAAGAAACGTTTTAGAAATGGCAATTGATTTGTGGTGGGGATAGTCACATTATATCAAATGTTTTCTGATTGGATTTATGTTAATGGTATACATATGTTTGTCGAGAATTAACGTTAGTAAAAGCCACGATTAATACAATATATAGGTTCATAAGAGGACCAAAGAAACAAAGAGATAGGACTTGGACAGAAGCCAAATCCAAATATTCCAAAATATTCGTCCTATGATGCAATTTTTTTTGCAAACACCGATCAAATCTTCTGGCAGAATCAGAGGCTTTCAACAATTACCAGAGACAAGAACATTTGGATATCTGTTTGGATTTTAGATCGGTTCTTTATGATTTTGAATATCTATATATATATATATTAATTGAGAATCATTTTAATAAATTAATATGTTGACGTGTGATTTATAAGTGTGTCACGCTGATGTGTCAAACTATTAGAGCATTTTAAGATAAATATTATCTAAGACATAATTTACTAGAGTATTTACGAAAATTATCATTACACAGTATACTATATATAAATCTCTAATATTTTGACATACAATATATTTTATCATAAAATATAAATATAATATAAAAAAATATAAATTTTGAAAAATTAGTCAAACAAAATATAAAACAAAAGTTTAGTTTAATTGAATATTTATCATATGTATAATTTTATCCAAAATATATACAATTTAAATCTATTTGTATAATCCGATTTTATTATCTATTTCATTTTTGTAATCAATATTAAAAATTTTAAAAAAATAATTTTAAATATGAGATAAATTACATATATATCTGATTTAAATTAACAAAATAAATAAATAATTATTATCTGTAAATATTTTTTTCCCACGCAGGGCATGAGTCAAAATCTAGTTTCTGTATTATAGATGTAGCATTCATTCGGAATTTTATATATTTTAGAATTTTGATTTGCGTTGAGTTCGTTTTATACTAATTTTTGTTTTTAAAATATTTCAAAAGATAAAAAAAAATGAAATATTAGGAGAATTTTCATATAATGAATTTGAAACCTTAATAAAGCAATTTTCGAACAATGAATTTCTAATAACCATTAATAAAGCAATAGAAGGTCGGAGTTTGAGATACATTTTGTACTATAGACGTCTCAAGAAGCATATCAAAACTTAAGTCTTCCATCTCATACCAAGCATCACTCTCCTCGCACGCCTTTCCAAAATCAAGATTGTTGTCCAGCCTATCATTTTAACCTTATCATTTTCTATCACATCTCCACAAAGCGTACATATCGCATCCCATCTAACATGTCAACTGAAAAAGCATATATTAATAGCTAGGGCACCTAATAAGGCTTGCAAGAGAAAATCTTTGATTTTTCTTAGAGCTTTCACCTTAAAGAGGATCTTTGGGGCAATGGTTCCGTCTCTAGATCTCTCTCTCGTTGTAAGAACTCTTAACCAGATTTCGCAAACTACAAACCAGATTTTGTAAAGTGCCAACGGTACTTGAACCCCCTACATGAGCTTTCGCTTTCAAGGTTACAATCAACAGCATATCCTCTGGATGGATACATCGTTTAAGTTCTGATATATTCCAACCTTGTGTATCTTGTTGAACAAAGTCTGCAGCCTTGATATCAAGATTAAGGTTAGAATTTACCCGTGTGCATGCCTAAGATATATGTTAGGCATCCATAGATCGACCCATACATGAATTTGGTTACCCGATCCAATAAATTTCCTTGACCTTAGATCCGCTAAATCTTCAGCATACCAAATATTTCTCCAACCATATGACGGCCTATGTGGTTTGTGTGGCAAAGACATGCTTTAACCTGAAATACCGTCTTTTAAGAACACGTGTAACCAACGACGAGGGATGGCGGTCCAAGTTCCATAAGTTTTTTGTCAAAAGCTCTTTGTTAATATCCTGGAAGTAGGCCTGTCAAGCGGGTCAGACCCGCCCCGCCTGACCCGCCCCGCGGCGGGTTACAGATTTTTTTGCACAAAATTTTTTTACCCACAAAACCCGCGAATCAATTTTTTTAGACCCGCACCCGCCCCGCATTAATTAAGCGGGTCCCGCGGGTGACCCGCGGGTGACCCGCTTCATTTTTCAAAAAATTTTAAACAAATTTAATAAATTTAATTAAACTAAAATATTTAATAAATTTAATTAAAACAAAATATTTAATATATTTAATTAAAAATTTTAAAAATATTTAATAAATTTAATTAAACTAAAATATTTAATAAATTGATTTAAATTAAAATATTTAATAAATTTAATTAAAGTTTCTAAAAATATTTAAATAATTTAATTAAAATATTTAATAATTTCATTTGTTTGGGTTTAAATTAATTTGGGCCTAAATTAGTTGGGCCTGAATTTGATTAAGTTGATTGAGCCCAAAATTTGCGGGTACCCGCTAACCCGCAAGTTAAAAAATTACGACCCGCACCCACCCCCCATATGAAAAAAAAATTTTCACTCGATCTGCACCCGCCCCGCAGCGGGTCAAACGGGGCTGGACCCGCGGGTAAAGAATCATATTGACAGGCCTACCCACCACCACCAACAAGCACTTTTATGCTTTGCATGAATCTGAATTTCTACAATTACGTTAAATATATACATCTCCTCAATATTTGGAATATATCTCTCTTTTTTTTATTAGAAAATAATTAGAATTTTGTTTGTAATGGAAAGGAAACTTGCGTAATTTTATATAAATATTAATACTGCACAGTACACGAAAAATCATGTTATTAAAATCTAAACATATTAATTATTGAGTTAAATAAAGTATCCAACTTATAAACGGTCTATAAAGCTCCATGCATGTCTGGCCTCAATAAAGTTTCTTGCTACGCGTCCCTTTGTTATTCAACCAAAAACTCTTTCAGTTGTAGATTGTGATTATATATCACTAACTTTTTTGTGGACAAGTGAACTATAGATTTTGTAGTTATTAATTGGGCAAATATCTAAAATAGCATATTTCTAAATTTTTGTTTTAAAAATAGTATCATTAGTTTAAATTTCCAATAATAGCACAAATTTAAAATTAAAATACATTAAAACTATATTTTAATAGAAAAAAATTAAACTCTAAATTAAAAATAATGAACCTAAATACAATACTTTAAGTTTATGTATAATTTATTTAGAATAAATAAGTATTTTTACATAAGTATTTGTACTATTTTTGGAAATTTAATTTTATGATGTTAGATTTGGAAGAAAAACTTTAAAAAGTACTATTTTAGGATATTACTTTTATTTTAATTTTTTACTTATTAATATCAAAACAAAACTTAAAGAATAAAAAATATCAATTAGTTTATTGTTATACTTTTTTGTATGATTCTGCGTGTCAAACTATTCTTTTCCGCAACTACAAAGTTATCTAAACTCTATGGTTTTAATAATCATGTTAATTTACATTAAAATATCCGACCAGATTTAATCCTTGAAAAAATAAGCTCAAATATTGAGTTTTTCGAACTAAATTACCTAATCTAATTCGGACCAGTCCTAAAAACACTAAATAAATATTGCTGTTTATTGTAAAATTTTATTTAGTTACTTATATATATATTTGATGGTAGTAAAAAAAAAAAAAAGCACCAAATATTTTCAAATTTTGATTCTATTCTCTAAATTTGAAGTTTTAGTTAATATAAATTTAGAATAAAATCCTAAAATAACATATTTTTAAGTTTTTGTTCCAAATTTAATATTTTAAACTTAAAGTTCAAAAATAGCATAAATTATTTTGTGAAAATATATATTTACTATAATTAAATTATATATAAACCTAAAACATTATATTTGGATTTATTTTTTCCAATTTAAGATTTAATGTATTTTAATCTTAAATTTATGCTATTATTGAAAATTTAAACTAATTATGATATTTTTGCAACAAAACTTAAAAAATAATATTCTAATCAATTGCAATAAATTAAAGAGTAATACCCTAAAATAGCATATTTTCAATTTTTTTCTTCCAAATTTAGCATATCAAAATTAAACTCCCAAAAATAGCATAAAAACGTATGTAAAAATACTTATTTATTTTAAACAAATTATATATAAATTTAAAATATTGTATTTGGGTTCATTTTTTCTAATTTAGGGTTTAGTTTTTTTCTTTCAAAATATAGTTTTAATGTATTTTAAACTTAAATTTGTGCTATTATTGGAAATTTAAACTAATGATACTATTTTTGGAATAAAAACTTAGAAAAGTGCTATTTTAGACATTTGTCCTAAATTAAATTATATTTGATAAAAATGTGTCATTAGTTTTCTAAATTTAAATTCACATGGTGTTTTATAAATAATATTTTCAAACAATTATTTAAAATTTTGGCCAGATATATCTATCTAATTAAAACACCATCCCTTTTAATAAATTAATATCTCTTTATGTGTTATTTTACTATATTTACCATTGTAAATATTTAAATTTTCATTAATTCATTAAGACTACAAGAGTCATCAATTTAACTCCAACTATTTCTCTAACCAAACACTTAATTCTACTATTTCTATTGTCAAATACATTTATATTTCATTATTCTCTTAACTAATATAACAAAATATTTTAAAATCTTTCTAAAAATCTTTTCTAATCTAATAAATAAATATTATATTTTACTAAAAATAATATAAATAAATACTATTTTTATTTAATATTTTAGAAAAGAAAATAATAAAAATGAAAAAAATATACATAATACCATTACCATATTTAAATAATTAAAATTAAATAATAAATAAAATAAATTAGAAATAACATATCAAATATTTATATAAAATCAAGAATTAAATTTAAATTATTATATATGCAAAACAACATAAATTATAATTTTCTCACTTTTTCAAATATTTCAAATATAAAATAAAATGAAACATATATAATGTAAATTAAATTAATTTTCATTTATAAAAAAATTAATAAAAAGAAATTAAATATTTTAATGAAAATACTAAACTCAATTAAAAATAACAAAGTATTAATACCACTAAAATTTGCACAATATGTTATAGTTGTAAATTTTATTAAAACATCATTAGTAACAATATATTATTTTAAAAATATCTAATTATAAACATGATTAATCAAAAATATCTAATAAATATCATTAATAACATTAATATTTTAAATGTTTTGTTTTTATAATTTCTCAATTTAATTCTTTTTAAAGTATATAAATTATTATCATGCATAATAATACGGTTTACAAAAATTATAATTTTTAAAATATAATTTTTTTAAGAGTAATACCCTAAAATAGCATATTTTAAAGTTTTTCTTTCAAATCTAGTATCATAAAATTAAATTCCTAAAAATAGCACAAATACTTATATGAAAATACTTATTTGTTCTAAATAAATTATACATAAACTTAAAATATTGTATTTGGATTCATTATTTTCAATTTAGGGTTTAATTTTTTTCTATTAAAATATAGTTTTAATGTATTTTAATCTTAAATTTGTGCTATTATTGGAAATTTAAACTAATGATGCTATTTTTAGAACAAAAACTTAGATAGGTGCTATTTTAGACATTTGTCCTTTTTTTAATTACTATAAAATTGGCAATAAATAATATTACAAGAAAATCTAGTTAGTTTAAGATCAATAAAGATATAAAGTCTAATTAGTATACACTTAAATTTATCAAAAATTGGTCCAAGCCTAACTAATATAAAATTTAATAATTATGAAAAAAATATTATTTTTTAATATTAATTATACGATAATCTTTAAGATTATATTATTAGGAAAAAAAAGAATCTAACTTAAAATTATGGCTTAAACATCAAAACATGTATTGTATTAACACAATGTTATTTTCAACAAAATATAATAGTTAAAACTTTATTGAAATAATAAAATAGAAATCCCTATATCTTATTTTATATAATATTTATTATAAATTTAATTTTATAAAATGTTTGTCCCTTGCAAAAACACGGTATACAATCTAGTTGAATATCTTAAAAAGTTATTATGGTAATTATTATTAGGATACTTTAAATGAAATATTTAAGTAATTATTTTTGTGATAGATTGTGTGAGTATTAGGGATTGTAGATCTTATTACTAAATATTTTTGTGTTTTAACTATTTATGATATTGTATTTTGAATATTCGAGTATGTAAAGTAGATTGATACTACACATACTTGATATAATTAATGAATATCTAATTTTAATGAAGCAGCAAATAAAAACAGCTATAATGAAGTATTATATTTTCCATTTCAATCAAATTTTTTTTTTAACTAAATGCAAATTAGACATTGAATTTTAAATATTTGATATAATTACTGAATATCTTGTTTACAATATCCCTAATATATTAATTGAAAAACATTTGAACAAAACATTTTATTTTTCGTGTGTGATTTACAAGTATATCTGACGTGTCATACTATCGTAGTATTTTAAGACAAATATTACATAAAACATAATCTATCAGAGTATTACGAAAATGACATTACACAAATATTTAGCAGTACACTATATGTAAATCTCTAATATTTCATCATAAAATACAAACACAATATAAAATAAAATATTATAAATTTAAAAAAATTAGTAAAATAAAATATAAAATAAAAGTTTGGAATAATTAAATATTTATCATATTTACTATTTTTTACTTTTGATTAATCTAACTTTATTATATATTTTATTTGTATAATCATTATTAAAAATTTTAAAAAATAAAATTTTAAATAAAAATCAATTATATATGTATTTAATTTATATTTATTAAATAATAATTAAATTGTAATATGTAAATATTTTTCTCCATAGTGAGTCTAAATTTAGTTATATGGTATAACATCCAAAGTTTTAGGTTGTTCAGGCTTTGATTTATGAACATTAAATTATTCTCAGTTTTGTAAAGCAACAGATTGATTATAGTTTTGTTCGTTTGTTTGTCGTTGGTGGCTACTGCTAACATTACGGCTGCAGTTAACACTGCGGTTGTGGTTGCGGTATATGTTGTTCGTTTGTTTGTCAGCGATGGTTATGATTGCGATTGATCGAATATTTTAGTTGTACCATTGCTTTAATCACAGATTTTAGTCACACCACTGCGGTTGCATCGTTGTTTACCGCTGTCAGATGTGATAGTTACAGATAAAGTACACAACATTTGATCGATATGATTGACTGCATGTATTTCCATTAGGTAAACGAACAAGATGTAATTACAGTCGTAAAAACTCCGGCTGACAAACGAACATGACTTATAAATATTATTTTTAAATAATTAAATATAATAACAATTGATGTAATTTAATTGTGAAGCATTCCAGAAGCCAAAGAGAAAATTCTGTTTTGATTTGTTTCTGAATTTTTAAGTTTAGAAATACTAATCACTTCTTCATTCGCATTTTGAATGTTCTGATGAACGATCGAATTTAATATTGTTGGTTACATATTATACGATTATAGATATTGCATAGAGATTCGGTCTAATGCTTTACAAATATTTAATAATCCAGCATGAATGAGTATATATAAACAAATACAGGAATTGGTATTTTAATCCTAGAAATGAGCATATATAAACAAATACAGGAATTGGTATTTTAATCCTAGAAATGAGCATATCCAATATTGGTTTTGACTAATAAAATACATAAAGAGGAGACAGCATGGCTCTCGTCTCGGTGTTACACTTTACCTCACACTCGCATTCTTCGAGATACTAATGATTTAAACTATTTGAAATAGTTTTCGGTTCATGATTTTTTTATAATTTTTATTCGTTTTTATTTTATTAGATATTGCAAATTTTATGAGACTATTAAGTGTATAATTTGAATATGACACTTATATGATTTTAAATTTACTATGTATAACATATGTTATTATTAGTTTAGATTTCAGATATATTATTATGAATAAAATAAAAGTTAACACATAAAAAATATATAATTTATAATATACAGAGTTATAATATATATCTATATGTATATATGTGTTTTTATGAATATAAAAATATAATAAGATATTAGTTTTATGATAATTAATGTAATAATATGTATGAATGTTATTGTGTTGATATTAATCATTTATTTATTGTAAATGATCGTATAATAAAATCATATGTAGTGTAGATAGTAATATAGAATCTAATTAATCGGACTATATTATATGACGAATGATGAGTAATACGTCTAAAACAGTATTTTTAAAGTTTTTGTTACAAATCTACCATTTTAAAATTAAAATTCCAAAATTAATATAAATAATTATATTAAAAATATTTATTTAATCTAAATAAATTATACATAAATTTAAAACTTTTTCTGATTTAAGGTTTAATTTTTTCTATTAAAATAAAGTTTTAATGTATTTTAATTTTAAATTTATGTTATTATTAGAAATTTAAACTAATTATGTTATTTTCATAACAAAAACTTAAAAATATACTATTTTATTCAATTGTCCATAGCTGAATTATCAATTTTAAAAACTAAACATTTACATCAATTTGTCTATAAATTTACCTGTGTAATTCTAGTGTATATACTAAACTATGTTTATATATGTTGTCCTATTGAAGTTTCTTATATTTCTACTGATTTTTAAACATACATTAGTAGAATTCTCATGTTAAACCGTGTTCTCAAGGTTAACCATCAATATATTTATACTTAAAAGATTATGTACTAAAAAAATAGAGTGAATTAGGTATTACGATATAACAATATCTTATAAAAATAAAACTTAGGTTCGTTTTTTATAATTTAAAGTTTAAATTTTTTCATTATAAAGATGTTTTTAATTATTTTATTATTGAATTTATATTATTTTAAAAAATTTAAATGATTAGTATTATATTTAGAACAAAAAATTGAAATAGTATTATTTTATTCAATTACCTTATCTGAAAATATATGAATGATATTTTTTTCATTGTACTTACAAAAGTTTTTATCAGATTTTTTTTGTAGTTTTCTGTTTCATACTACAAAAGTCTTTACGTTGTCTTTGACTCTCTTTTTTTTGGTCATCACGAGCATCTTGAGAGTTTTTTTAATTTATATAAAAAGCATCTTGACAGTTTACAATTTTCTTCTTCATATATTGTCTTTATGGAAAAAATCTGTTAAGATTTATAGAATTATATCGATTTGTAACCGTTTTGTTGTATACTCCAACTTATTTGTTGAACTATACCATGAATATTATTGAATCTTTTAACAATTTAAAAATATTGTTTCTTTAAAAATTCCAATAATATATATGGTTTGTGTTCACAAATATTTGTTTTTTATCAATAACATGAATTATACTGGTTTTAATTTTGGCGATATACAATGGTAAAATAAATCACTAAGCAGTATTTTTCTGTTCAAAATAATTTATTGTAACTTATGTATTTAGTCTTAAGAGTTATTTTTTTAATCGGATCATTAAAAGGACTGCATAATTATCCAAATTCGAAAAAATGAGATTTTAAAATTTTATTAGTAATAAAGAAAAACTCTTGTTGACAATTTTGTTGACACTCATATGATTTAAGAATTAAAAAATAGTTGGAAACAATGCTTAATGTTTTTCTCGTTATTTTTTACACCAATGAACCATTAAAAAAAAAATTTCATCTAAAGTATTGTTTGTTTGATCGTCGCAGTCGGTTTCGGCTGTGGTCAATATTGTGGTTGCGGCAGATATTGTTCGTTTGTTTGTCGTCGGCGGTTGCGATTGCGATTGATCGCAGATTTTTAATCGTACCACTGTTTTAATCATCGGTCAAAAAAATTGTAACGCAGGTCGTAGCGTTTACCGCAGGTACCCGCGTATCCGCAACCACATGTTTTTGTGCCTGACAAATGAATATGACCTATATCACAACGAATCGATAATGGTGTAACACTCTTATATGACATAAGATTACATCGAATTTCACATTTCTAAAATGCATAGAAATGATATAATCATTGGCCTAATAGCTCTTTTCCTATTATAATGAAATTTATGTATTTAGAATTAGCCTCCTTTTTAAAATAAAATTAACTGATTATTAGATTGGTACTGTAGCTCAAATCAATGCGAAAAAAATTGTCACATATATTGATTAGAGGAGCTACTATCTCTATAGAATAGAGATTATATATATTTTAAGAGATTGGTGACGAAGGGGATTAGTATGATTGAAATACCTTTACTAAGAAAACAATAAAATATTGTTATAACATCCACCAAACATATATTAATATAATATAATATAGAATTGGTAAGATTAGTTAAAGCTTATGTGCTTGTTACTAAGAATCATTAGACTTTCTTCTCACCCAATTAAGAAAACTTGCTTTAGTAGGTATTTAGTGTTATCATCATCACTTCACAACAAGTCATATTATTTAAGCAGTTTAAGTAAACAAAAAGAGATTTGAGATGATTCAGGTCGTCTTTATTTAAGAAACATATTAATTCACAATCTATATGACATCAGAAGGTTTCATGTTGCGTTTCAAACACATAAAATGTAATTAGTTTTTTAATTATGTCTCCAAGAAAAAAGATAAGTTAGTTTCCCATGGTATATGCGATTTCTGATTTGCAAAATAATCACATAACCCAAAGTATACAGTAAATAACATTAGCAGCAAATATGTATCTTTCTTCAAATTCTAATTCATGCATGCTTTCCATTGACAAGTTGGTTTCCAAGTTTGAATTGGTTAGACAGATGGTCTAAGTACAATCTCAAGGTATTCATACATAGTTTACATGTAGATAGTTGAGTTTGAGAGGAATGATTCTTATTAACAGATATTGTACAAGTTAAATACACTAAGAGAGGATGATAAATAAGGAAGAGGCCGTTGGGAGAATATACATTGAGGGGAAGAATCAGAGAAAGAAGGATATTTACATAATGGAGAGATTTGGTATTGAATGATAGATATGAATAGATATTATATCATAATATTACAAACTAGAGATTCTGGTTGAGATTGTGTTGTAGGTGTGAATCAAGGATTGCTTCAGGATTTGAAGCTTGTATGATTCAGGTGGGAATCAAATGTGCTTTAATTAGGTCAAGAAGATAGGATGATTCTGGTCTATGCAATTGATTCAAGTAAAAGATTTTTGAGTCAAGTTTCAGTGCACATGAGTGAATCGAAGTGAGGTCAAATGGTGAATCATATTGTGGGGAAAAAATATCCAAAGAAGCATAAGAAAATTCAATGAGGAGTTGAACTTAACACATGAGTGTGTTGAAGCATGTTCCAACATAGGAGACATGAAATTTTTCGGAGCTCGGAAAAGGTTTAGTGATTACTCATACCTTGAGCTTAAATAACATAGTGTCGAGGTCATTGAGGGGATAACAAGCTTCTGGTTCTTAAGCTTACTGAATGTGCTTGTTTGGTTCATTAATGAATTAGTGTGGTTAGTTATTGGATCCACTAACATGGTTTGGTTATGTGTAAGTTGCCGATATGTGCAGTTACATTAAGGTCAATCTGCCAATATCAAAACAAAGGTTCCAAAGTTGGTAATGATAACTCTCACAAAGAAGGTTTCAAGTTTGAATCAAGGTGGAGATCGTTTACTATGAATCAATTTGAAACACACAGAAGATGAATAAGAATTGACTAAGAGAAGAAATTGGAATTGAATCGACACATGAAAGGAAGGCGGACTAAGCGGAAATAAAGACCCGTGTTTAAAAGCTTCTCTAGGAAACCGAGGGTTCAAGTTACATTAGGTTAATGACACATGCTTCTCACATGTGATATTAAATCGACACTTATATTTGGATATAAATAGAAATTTTCCTAAGGTTTTAGAGACAACCTTCTTCGTGAAGAGGTTGATTCATGGTGAGTAGTGAGAGAAAACTAAAGACAGAATGGTAATTCTAGGATTTTTAGTTTCTTTACTTTCTCAATTCTTTGCCGATTGGAGTGTAATCGGGGTGATAACAGTTGATGTAAAACCACGCCGGAAATGATTTCCGGTGTCATCAATGGAGTTAGATATCTAAAAATTCTAACCGGACATAGTGGTTCGTTAATACCGTGAACCGGGTCCACCAATTGATTGGCATGTTTTGAACCGGACAAAATATTCTTTTTTTAAGTTTTTATTTCAAATGTATTATTAATCATCTAAATTTTTAAAAATAATACAAATTTAATGTTAAAATAATTAAATATATTTTTTATTAATAATAATTTAAACTCTAAATTAAAATTTTATATTTTATTTTTATTTTTAATATATTAAATTTAGAATATAAATTTAAAAAATATTTTAATATTATTCAAATAATAAAACTATATTTTAAAAGATGTATTATAAAAGCATATGAGTTAGGGTACATAGAATAATAGTTTAAAAGAAAATCCAAAATATCTGGTGTGCCGCCCACCACCACCAACAAGCACTTTTATGCTTTGCATGAATCTGAATTTGTACAATTACGTTAAATATATACATCTCCTCAATATTTGGATTATATCTCTCTTTTTTTTATTAGAAAATAATAATTAGAATTTTGTTTGTAATGGAAAGGAAACTTGCGTAATTTTATATAAATATTAATACTGCACAGTACACGAAAAATCATGTTATTAAAATCTAAACATATTAATTATTGAGTTAAATAAAGTATCCAACTTATAAACGGTTTTTATAAAGCTCCATGCATGTCTGGCCTCAATAAAGTTTCAGGCTACGTGATGGAAAAAAAAAAAAGTTTCAGGCTACGTGTCCCTTTGTTATTCAACCAAAACTCTTTCACTTATTAATATCAAAACAAAACTTAAAGAATAAAGAATATCAACTAGTTTATTGTTATACTTTTTTGTATGATTTTGCGTGTCAAACTATTCTTTTCCGCAACTACAAAGTTATCTAAACTCTATGGTTTTAATAATCATGTTAATTTACACTAAAATATTCGACCAGATTTAATCCTTAAAAAAATAAGCTCAAATATTGAGTTTTTCGAACTAAATTACCTAATCTAATTCGGACCAGTCCTAAAAACACTAAATAAATATTGCTGTTTAATGTAAAATTTTATTTAGTTACTTTTATATATATATATATATATATATATATATATATATATATATATATTTGATGGTAGTAAAAAATAAAAAAAAAGCACCAAATATTTTCAAATTTTGATTCTATTCTCTAAATTTGAAGTTTTAGTTGATATAAATTTAGAATAAAATCATAAAATAATATATTTTTAAGTTTTTGTTCCAAATTTAATATTTTAAACTTAAATTTCAAAAATAGCATAAATTATTTTGTGAAAATATATATTTACTATAATTAAATTATATATAAACTTAAAACATTATATTTGGATTTATTTTTTTCCAATTTATGATTTAATTTTTATATTAAAATGAAGTTTTAATGTATTTTAATTTTAAACTTGTGCTCTTATTGAAAATTTAAACTAATGATTCGATATTTTTGGAACAAAAACTTAAAAAATAATATTTTAGTCAATTGCAATAAATTAAAGAGTAATACCCTAAAATAGCATCATTTTAAGTTTATCTTCCAAATTTAGCACAGTAAAACTAAAATTCCCAAAATAGCATAAATTATTATGTAAAAATAATTATTTATCTTAAATAAAAAATATATATAAAATTAAAACATAATGTTTGGATTCACTTTTTCTAATTTAGGGTTTAAATTTTTTATTACGAATAAGTTTTCAATTATTTTAGTATTAAATTTATGCTATTTTGGAAATTTAAATGACTAGTGCTATATTTAGAACAAAAACTTGAAATAGTGCTATTTTAGTCAATTGCCCTAAATTAAATTATATTTGATAAAAATGTGTCGGTAGTTTTCTAAATTTAAATTCACATGGTGTTTTATAAATAATATTTTCAAATAATTATTTATGTATGGTTTAGATGGATAATGAAGAATTGAGTAATACCCTAAAATAGTATAATTTTAAGTTTAGGGGCAATTGACTAAAATAACATCATTTTAAGTTTTTGTTCCAAATATAGCACTAGTCATTTAAATTTCCAAAAATAGCACAAATTTAATACTAAAATAATTGGAAACTTATTCCTAATGAAAAAAATTTAAACCCTAAATTGGAAAAAGTGAACCCAAACATTATGTTTTAATTTTATATATATTTTATTTAAGGTAAATAATTATTTTTACATAATAATTTATGCTATTTTGGGAATTTTAGTTTTATTGTATTAAATTTTGAAGATAAACTTAAAATGATGCTATTTTAGGGTATTACTCTTAAGTTTATCTTCTAAATTTAGCATATTAAAAATAAAATTCTAAAAGTATCACAAATTATTATATAAAATAATTATTTATCTTAAATAAATCATATATAAAATTAAAATATAATATTTGGGTTCAATTTTTCCAATTTATGGTTTAAATTTTTCATTAGAAAGAAATTTTTAATTATTTTAATATTAAATTTATGTTATTTTGGAAATATAAATGATTAGTGTTACATTTGGAAAACAAATTTAAAATAGTGTTATTTTATGCAATTATTTTAATGAATTACATAATCCATGTTTAGTACTTAACAAGGAAAATTCAAAATTGTCCATGTTTACTAGATTGTGCGAATCAGGAATTTCAATACTTACTCTGTTATTTAGACAATTAGAACAATAAGTGTATATTTAAAATTTTGGCCAGATATATCTATCTAATTAAAACATCATCCCTTTTAATAAATTAATATCTCTTTATGTGTTATTTTACTATATTTACCATTGTAAATATTTAAATTTTAATTAATTCATTAAGACTAAAAGAGTCATCAATTTAACTCCAACTATTTCTCTAAACAAACACTTAATTCTACTATTCCTATTGTCAAATATATTTATATTTTATTATTTTCTTAACTAATATAACAAAATCTTTTAAAATCTTTCTAAAAATCTTTTCTAATCTGATAAATAAATAATATATTTTACTAAAGATAATATAAATAAATATTATTTTAATTTAATATTTTAGAAAAGAAAATAATAAAAATGTAAACAAATATTTATACATAATACCATTATCATATTTAAATAAAACAAATTAAATAATAAAGAAAATAAATTAGAAATAACATATCAAATATTTATATAAAACCAACAATTAAATTTAAATTATTATATATGCAAAACAACATAAATTATAATTTTCTCACTTTTTCTAATATTTAAAATATAAAATAAAATGAAACGTATATAATGTAAATAATAATTTTAAATTAAATTAATTTGCAGTTATAAAAAATATTAATAAAAAGAAATTAAATATTAATAAAAATACTAAACTCAATTAAAACTAACGAATTATTAATACCACTAAAATTTGCAAAATATGTTATAGTTGTAAATTTTATTAAAACATCATTATTAACAAAACATTATTTTAAAAATATCTAATTATAAACATGATTAATTATAAATATCTAATAAATATCATTAATAACATTATTATTTTAACTGTTTAGTTTTTATAATTTCTCAATTTAATTCTTTTTAAAGTATATAAATTATTATCGTGCATAATAATACGGTTTACAAAAATTATAATTTTTACATATATAATTTTTTAATTATTATAAAATTGGCAATAAATAATATTGCAAAAAAATCTAGTTAGTTTAAGATCAATAAAGATATAACGTCTAATTAGTATACGCTTAAATTTATCAAAAATTAATCCAAGCCTAACTAATATCAAATTTAATTAATATAAAATTTAATAATTATGAAAAAATTATTTATTAATATTAATTACATAATAATATTTAAGATTGTATTATCAGAAAAAGAACAATCTAACTTAAAATTATGGCATAAACATCAAAACATGTATTGTATAACAAATCAACACAATGTTATTTTTTAAAAAAATATAATAGTTAAAAATTTATTGAAATAATAAAATGTAAATCCGTATATCTTATTTTATATAATATTTATTATAAATTTAATTTTACAAAACGTTTGTCCCAGTACGGTATACAATCTAGTTGATATCTTAAAACAGTTATTATGGTAATTATTATTAGGATACTTTAAATCAAATATTTAAGTAATTATTTTTGTGATAGATTGTGTGAGTATTAGTATTAAGTAATTACTAAATATTTTTGTGTTTTAACTATTTATGATATTGTATTTTGAATATTCGAGTATGTAAAGTAGATTGATACTACACATACTTGATATAATTAATGAATATCTAATTTTAATGAAGCAGCAAATAAAAACATCTATAATGAAGTATCATATTTTCCATTTCAATCAAAAAGATTTTTAATCTAAATGCAAATTACACATTGAATTTTAAATACTTGATATAATTAGTGAATATCTAGTTTACAATATTTCTAATATATTAATTGAAAAAATATTCGAACAAAACATCTTATTTTCTTGTGTGATTTATAAATATGTCTGACATGTCATACCATCATAACATTTTAAAGCAAATATTATCTAAAATATAATTTAGTAAAGTATTACGAAAATAACATTAGACAAATATTTAGCAGTACAATATATGTAAATCTCTAATATTTCATCAAAAAATACAAACACAATATAAAATAAAAGTTTGGAATAATTAAATATTTATCACATATACAATTTTTTACTTTTGATTAATCTAACTTTTTATATATTTTATTTGTATAATCATTATTAAAAATTTCAAAAAATAAAATTTTAAATAAAATATCAATTATATACGTAGTTAATTTATATTTACTAAATAAATAATTAAATTATAATATATAAATATTTTTTTCCGTAGTCAGTTTAAATTTAGTTATATGGTATATATGTCAACATCCAAAGTTTTAGGTTGTTCGGGGTTTGATTTAAGAACATTATTCCACCTTTTATTTGTTAAAGAATTGAGCATTAAATTATTCTCAGTTTTGTAAAACAATAAGTTGATTATAGTTTTATTCGATTGTTTGTCGTGAGTGACTTCGGCTAACATTACGGTTGAGGTTAATACGTTGGTTGTGATTGCAGTTACGATTGATCGTATATTTTAGTTGTACCATTGTTTTAATCGCAGATTTTAATCATACTGTTACGGTTGCATTGTTGTTTGTTGCTAAAGATTGTGGTAATTGCGAGCAAAAGAATTATAACGCATGACAAAACATTTGATCGATATGATTGACTATATATATTGCAGTAAATAAATGAATAATAATCTGCCGTAATTATAGCTGTAAAAAACTACGACTGATAAATGAACATAACTTATAACTTATGAATATTATTCTCAAATAATCAAATATAATTACAATTGATGTAATTTAATTGTGAAGCATTCCAGAAGCCAAAGAGAAAATTCTGTTTTGATTTGTTTCTGAATTTTTAAGTTTAGAAATACTAATCACTTCTTCATTCGCATTTTGAATGTTCTGATGAACGATCGAATTTAATATTGTTGGTTACATATAATACGATTATAGATATTGCATAGAGATTCGGTCTAATGCTTTACATATATTTAATAATCCAACATGAATGAGCATATATAAACAAATACAGGAATTGGTATTTTAATCCTAGAAATGAGCATATATAAACAAATACAGGAATTGGTATTTTAATCCTAGAAATGAGCATATCCAATATTGGTTTTGACTAATAAAATACATAAAGAGGAGACAGCATGGCTCTCGTCTCGGTGTTACACTTTACCTCACACTCGCATTCTTCGAGATACTAATGATTTAAACTATTTGAAATAGTTTTCGGTTCATGATTTTTTTATAATTTTTATTCGTTTTTATTTTATTAGGTATTGCAACTTTTATGAGACTATTAAGTGTATTTAATTTGAATATGACACTTATATGATTTTAAAATTTACTATGTATAACATATGTTATTATTAGTTTAGATTTCAGATATATTATTATGAATAAAATAAAAGTTTTAACACATAAAAAATATAAAATTTATAATACACAGAGTTATAATATATATATATATATATGTATATATATGTTTTTATGAATATAAAAATATAATAAGATATTAGTTTTGTGATAATTAATGTAATAATATGTATGAATGTTATTGTGTTGATATTAATCATTTATTTATTGTAAATGATCGTATAATAAAATCATATGTAGTGTAGATAGTAATATAGAATCTAATTAATCTGACTATATTATATGATGAATGATGAGTAATACGGTCTAAAACGGTATTTTTAAAGTTTTTGTTACAAATCTACCACTTTAAAATTAAAATTCCAAAATTAATATAAATAATTATATTAAAAATATTTATTTAATCTAAATAAATTATACATAAATTTAAAACATTATATTTAGATTATTTTTCTGATTTAACGTTTAATTTTTTCTATTAAAATAAAGTTTTAATATATTTTAATTTTAAATTTGTGTTATTATTAGAAATTTAAACTAATTATGTCATTTTTATAACAAAAACTTAAAAATATACTATTTTATTCAATTGCCCATATATTATCAATTTTAAAAATTAAACATTTACATCAATTTGTCTATAAATTTACCTGTGTAATTCTAGTGTATATACTAAACTATGTTTATATATGTTGTCCTATTGAAGTTTCTTATATTTCTACTGATTTTTAAACATACATTAGTAGAATTCTCATGTTAAACCATGTTCTCAAAGTTAACCATCAATATATTTATACTTAAAAGATTATGTATTAAAAAATAGAGTGAATTAGGTATTACGATATAACAATATCTTATAAAACTAAAACTTGGGTTCGTTTTTTATAATTTAAAGTTTAAATTTTTTTCATTATAAAGATGTTTTTAATTATTTTATTATTGAATTTATATTATTTTTAAAAATTTAAATGATTAGTGTTATATTTAGAACAAAAAAATTGAAATAGTATTATTTTATTCAATTACCTTATCTGAAAATATATTAATGATATTTTTTTCATTGTACTTACAAAAGTTTTTATCAGATTTTTTTGTAGTTTTCTGTTTCATACTACAAAAGTCTTTACGTTGTCTTTGACTCTCTTTTTTTTGGTCATCACGAGCATCTTGAGAGTTTTTTTAATTTATATAAAAAGCATCTTGACAGTTTACAATTTTCTTCTTCATATATTGTCTTTATGGAAAAAATCTGTTAAGATTTATAGAATTATATCGATTTGTAACCGTTTTGTTGTATACTCCAACTTATTTGTTGAACTATACCATGAATATTATTGAATCTTTTAACAATTTAAAAATATTGTTTCTTTAAAAATTCCAATAATATATATGGTTTGTGTTCACAAATATTTGTTTTTTATCAATAACATGAATTATACTGGTTTTAATTTTGGCGATATACAATGGTAAAATAAATCACTAAGCAGTATTTTTCTGTTCAAAATAATTTATTGTAACTTATGTATTTAGTCTTAAGAGTTATTTTTTTAATCGGATCATTAAAAGGACTGCATAATTATCCAAATTCGAAAAAATGAGATTTTAAAATTTTATTAGTAATAAAGAAAAACTCTTGTTGACAATTTTTGTTGACACTCATATGATTTAAGAATTAAAAATAGTTGGAAACAATGCTTAATGTTTTTCTCGTTATTTTTTACACCAATGAACCATTAAAAAAAAATTTCATCTAAAGTATTGTTTGTTTGATCGCCGCAGTCGGTTTCGACTGTGGTCAATATTGTGGTTGCGGCAGATGTTGTTCGTTTGTTTGTCGTCGGCGGTTGCGATTGCGATTGATTGCAGATTTTTAATTGTACCGCTGTTTTAATCATCGGTCGAAAAAATTGCAACGCAAGTCGTATCGTTTGCTGCAGGTACCCGCGTATCCGTAACCACATGTTTTTGTGCGAATCGATAATGGTGTAACACTCTTATATGATATAAGATTACATCGAATTTCACATTTTTAAAATGGATAGAAATGATATAATCATTGGCCTAATAGCTCTTTTCCTATTATAATGAAATTTATGTATTTAGAATTAGCCTCCTTTTTAAAATAAAATTAACTGATTATTAGATTGGTACTGTAGCTCAAATCAATGCGAAAAAAATTGTCACATATATTGATTAGAGGAGCTACTATCTCTATAGAATAGAGATTATATATATTTTAAGAGATTGGTGACGAAGGGGATTAGTATGATTGAAATACCTTTACTAAGAAAACAATAAAATATTGTTATAACATCCACCAAACATATATTAATATAATATAATATAGAATTTGGTAAGATTAGTTAAAGCTTATGTGCTTGTTACTAAGAATCATTAGACTTTCTTCTCACCCAATTAAGAAAACTTGCTTTAGTAGGTATTTAGTGTTATCATCATCACTTCACAACAAGTCATATTATTTAATCAGTTTAAGTAAACAAAAAGAGATTTGAGATGATTCAGGTCGTCTTTATTTAAGAAACAAATAAATTCACAATCTATATGACATCAGAAGGTTTCATGTTGCGTTTCAAACACATAAATTGTAATTAGTTTTTTAATTATGTCTCCAAGAAAAAAGATAAGTTAGTTTCCCAGGTATATGCAATTTCGGATTTGCAAAATAATCACATAACCCAAAGTATACAGTAAATAACATTAGCAGCAAATATGTATCTTTCTTCAAATTCTAATTCATGCATGCTTTCCATTGACAAGTTGGTTTCCAAGTTTGAATTGGTTAGACAGATGGTCTAAGTACAATCTCAAGGTATTCATACATAGTTTACAAACTAGAGATTCTGGTTGAGATTGTGTTGTAGGTGTGAATCAAGGATTGCTTCAGGATTTGAAGCTTGTATGATTCAGGTGGGAATCAAGTGTGCTTTAATTAGGTCAAGAAGATAGGATGATTCTGGTCTATGCAATTGATTCAAGTAAAAGATTTTTTGAGTCAAGTTTCAGTGCACATGAGTGAATCGAAGTGAGGTCAAATGGTGAATCATATTGTGGGGAAAAAATATCCAAAGAAGCATAAGAAAATTCAATGAGGAGTTGAACTTAACACATGAGTGTGTTGAAGCATGTTCCAACATAGGAGACATGAAATTTTTCGGAGCTCGGAAAAGGTTTAGTGATTACTCATAACTTGAGCTTAAATAACATAGTGTCGAGGTCATTGAGGGGATAACAAGCTTACGGTTCTTAAGCTTACTGAATGTGCTTGTTTGGTTCATTAATGAATTAGTGTGGTTAGTTATTGGATCCACTAACATGGTTTGGTTCTGTGTAAGTTGCCGATATGTGCAGTTACATTAAGGTCAATCTGCCAATATCAAAACAAAGGTTCCAAAGTTGGTAATGATAACTCTCACAAAGAAGGTTTTAAGTTTGAATCAAGGTGGAGATCGTTTACTATGAATCAATTTGAAACACATAGAAGATGAATAAGAATTGACTAAGAGAAGAAATTGGAATTGAATCGACACATGAAAGGAAGGCGGACTAAGCGGAAATAAAGACCCGTGTTTAAAAGCTTCTCTAGGAAACCGAGGGTTCAAGTTACATTAGGTTAATGACACATGCTTCTCACATGTGATATTAAATCGACACTTATATTTGGATATAAATAGAAATTTTCCTAAGGTTTTAGAGACAACCTTCTTCGTGAAGAGATTGATTCATGGTGAGTAGTGAGAGAAAACTAAAGACAGAATGGTAATTCTAGGATTTTTAGATTCTTTACTTTCTCAATTCTTTGCCGATTGGAGTGTAATCGGGGTGAGAACAGTTGATGTAAAACCATGTCGGAAGTGATTTCCGGTGTCATCAATGGAGTTAGAGATTGAAAAATTCTAACCGGACATAGTGGTTCGTTAATACCGTGAACCGGGTCAACAATTGATTGGCGTGTTTTGATTAAATTCTTTGCTCTTGTTCGTCGAATCGATCGAATAATTACATAATTGAATGGTACAATTCTCAACAAGATGCGACCTTTCAAATAAAAAAGGAATGAAAGACCAATGAGAATAAGTATCATTATATAGTCACCGAACAAATTCTACTGCATACAAATTAATTAGCCTAAATATCAAATCATAAAATTGAGTACGTAGATACAAAATAAAACGTAATAACTAGTGAAAGAAAAAGAAGAACAATGCTGTAAAAACCCTTGCAATGAGCAAGAGGGTTATGGTAACAACTTTGACCTATTATTAAGCATTTACAGGAACAGAGGAGGAAGAAGATGGTGAGCTAATTGATGAGACGCAGCCTTTAAGGCGATCTAAAATCGCCTTCTTTGTCTTCTTCAGACTTGCGTGTGACGTCAGAGGTAGTCCTTCTTTGACGCACTCGTCGTACTTCTCTAACACCGCCACAATGTTTGAGAAGTCAGGCCGCTTCGAAGGATTTTCTGACCAACATCTCTTGATTAGATGAGCTAGAGCCGGTTGACAGCTTGCCGGCAATGGCGGTCTCTCATTCTGCCCATTTCAAAAACATAAAAATTTAGTAACTTGCGTCCAACGTAACTATGACTTGTATCTCAAAGAACCCAAAACAACCTTAACTAAGGGAGACTGACCTTTTCAGCAACTGCGAATGCGGCTTGCACGGGAGTCATTCCCTGGAACGGAAGCAACGCAGTGGTGAGTTCCCATAGAACAATGCCGAAGCTATAAACATCGACTTTCCTAGTGTAAGGCTTTTCTTTGATCATCTCTGGAGCCATCCATCGATAAGTTCCCATATTACCCTTGGCCTCTCTACATTGTGTCTCAAGACAAGAAGTCCCAAAGTCTGCAACTTTTACTCTCATTTCATCATTCAAAAGTAAATTGTTGGACTTTAGATCTCTGTGGATAACACCTTGCGAGTGAAGATACTCCATTCCTCTTGAGATATCTAGAGCCAGCCTAAGTACCGTCTCAACCGAGAGCGAGTATGGCTCTTTCTTGTTTAGGTACATTCGGAGATTCCCTTGCGACATGTACTCTGTTATTATGCAATATACCGGTGGTTTCTTGCACGCCGCAATGAACTATATATATAAGAAAACATATAATTAGCAGTTGAAACGACTGAACAAGCTAAGAAATTACCAATTGAAACCTCGTATTTGTAATGCAAAACCAAATAATGGCCATATGGCCCATATGTTTAATCTTTGTTAAGAAGATGAAGAATTCGGACCTGAACGATGTTAGGGTGAAAGAGACGAGAAAGCAGAGCAACCTCGGACTTAAATTGTTGTTCGAGCTTAGCCCTTGTCTCTTCCTTGTGTGTTGGGATCCTCACCATCTTCACTGCAACGGCTCTTTGTTTGTAAATCCCTCTATAAATTCGGCTGTGTGCTCCAGAAGCAAATTTGTTTCCAATAAAGAGTTGCGAAAGATCTGCGGTCCATTCCTCTCTTTCGCCTTTTGATGCTTCCCATGTCTCTACGTTCTCGGACTCGAGGATCATCGACCAAGATTCCATACTATCGAATCTCTTCTTCTCCATCGTCTCTGCTTCTGCATACCGGTTGGTTTTGGAGGAAGACGGGTTAGCGGAGAAGCCTGGAAGGGAAGGCTCTGGTGGGAATTTGGATCTGAAAGACCGCCGGAGACGAAAGGGATTTAAACATGAACCAGACATAGTGATCAGAAGAGAATTTACTTTGATCACAAGGTAGGGTTTCTTTAAAGCAAATGATCTAGGTTAAATATGTGTTGAACTGGATTTTTCCTTCTAAAAGTGTGTATAGATTTCAGGAAGTGCATGAACTGATTCAAAAACATGGGTTCGATAAAATCTCTGGAGAATATAGCCGCCGTTTCATTAATTTTCTTGGGAAAAAAAAAACAGAGTCAGTGAAAAGAAAAACCCAGCAATGAAATCTTCAGAAAGAGGTTAAACCAAGAGCGATAATGTCAAAAGGAATATAATTTTACAGGAAGGAAACAAAAACTGAGGAGGAAACAAATGGGTTTCATCTTCGTTTTTCTTTCCGGGAAAAAGGAACAAAGGGGCGGAAATTTTCCGGGAAAAAGGACACGAGAAGACGGAAAAGCACCAGAAAAGTTTTGGATACAAGTTGAGTTTTGGAAGTTAAAGAAGAAATGAATTGAATAAGGAACGGATCCAAAGAGATTTTCAAAGGTTTCTCGTGATTACGTCGTTCAAAAGTTAGCCTTTTGAAAGAGAAAGAGTTAAAATAGTTTGCTTTTTATTTTCTTCTCTTGATGGAGAACAAATCAAATCTTGTTCAGTTCTTCTTAAGAGTGTTCTTCCTTTACCCTTTGAGGCCGACTTAAATTAAAAATATATAAAGCTAGATATAAAAAAATGAATTTTCTTCAATAAATGTCACTTTTACACTTTATTATTTCTTATAAATAGGCCAAACATTGGTTCTCCATTAGGCTCATCTGAAATTTAAATGTTTATTTCCGTCAAATACACAAACGTATGCGAATAAACGTATTTCTATCCGTACTTTTTTGGTGTTTTTTTAACTACATAAACTGCATTTTTTCCATAAATTATATAAAATTCATAAATTATTCTAATTACACAAATTCTATTAATATTTACACGTTAAATAGCTATTAAATCTGATTTTAATTCGAAAATCTAGTTTTAATTTGAGTTTATTTTAAAATTAAAACTAGATTTTCGAAGTAAAACAAAGTTTAATAACAATTTAACGTGTAAACATTAACGGAATTTATGTAATTAAAATAATTTATGAAGTTTATTTAGTTTACAGAAGAAAAACACATTTTATGTAATCTATGAAACATCAAAAAAAAAATAGGGATGAAAATAAGTTTATTCTTATGAATTCATATAGTTGAATCAAGTAAATCCTAAATTTAATGAGATCTAAGAAGAGGCTCACGAAGAGACGTACAAAACATTCTATTTTTATATTCTTTTATAAGTTCTAAAATGAGAATAATTCTTTGTTAAGAGGTTGTATTATAATTCTCGACATTTGGATATTTCGTCGGTTTCATTTTTCTTGAGTTTTGAAGAATGTCTTCAAAATAGAACCTATTTTGGTTTGGTTTAGGGTTCGTTTCGAATTTGTTTAAATTTTGAAGAATATGTACCAAATAGAGCCTTGATTTGTTTTGGTTGATTTTAGATTTGTTATTTAGAAAATATTTTATAATATAAATTTTAGAAAACTCCAGAATGGAACACTTCTAACTGATAGCACCAATATCAATGGAGTAACAGCCCCAACTGCCCTAATATTCAATGTTGGTAACCCTTTGGCAACATGCCACGATACTTAGGTATACTTAGACTCTTAACATCTCTGACAAACACTTATAGGACAAATTTCGCAACAAAACGGCTCAACATACTAATCTGCTCTTAATCCAACATCAACAACATTACTTCCTCTTCAATATTGTCAAGGACCTTCAGATACAAACTGCTCTCATCTTATGTGATAGTAGTCACTCCCTCTGTTTAGTCTCTTCACCGACTTCACCACCTAACTCACCATGCTCTCGTCACTTCCACTCCTGCTTTTCTATCCTCCATTTCTTATCTTCTTCTGGTTTTTAGAATATGCAACGTCGGATGGGTCTTGGGTCTTTCTTACGTCATGCTTTCCAAATAGGAAAACACATCCGCCAACCTTTTTATTCTTCCACAATTATTTGTTTAACACCACTTGAAATTGTTTCTTCTACAATTATTACCCCAATGTTTCTTCAACTTCTCCTAATAAACTCTCTCCTCACTTCACAAAATGTATTTTTCTCGTTTATCCAACTAATCACCGTGGTTTTCGATGTATTGAAATCTTCACTAAACGTATCATTATATCTCACGTAGTTTCCGACGAAAAAATTTTTCCCTATGCTATTCCATCTTCACCATCCTTTTCTCCACTGACCTGTCGAATCACATCCAAAGACTCCACTCCAAACAGTCTTCTCCTCACTCGGATATGCGATATCACACGTGGAAGCCAAAAGGAGCACAACCGACCAATTCAAATTATGCACAAAAGCTCAAAGAACACTTTCAGCCCAATACGACAAAGTCTTCTCCCTTGCAACGATCGTGCTCTATTGTCCTTGCAAGCAATTCAAATTATGCACAAAACAGAGCCGTAAACAGTTTGACAAAAAGGAGCACGGAACAGAGCACGGAAAAGATCGACGGCCTAGAGACATACAATCGCTTCAACGTCTTGGATCAAACTCAATAGGGTTAGCAAAGAGTTATATAAAAAAATCTGAACATAAAACTTAAAGTTTTGTAACAGAGAAATATGCAACAATGAAAGAAAAATTTCAGAAAATTCTCTTCTTTCTAGATCCACAGACTTCTATTCACTTCCCATTCTTAACATCTCTAACTACGTGATTATAAAGTTCACCGAATGCAATTATAAACTATGCATGGAAGTGGTAGTTTGAGTCCTTTTTTTCGGAGCAAGGTCTTCTCGGGTTTATCAATGGCTCAATCCCTCAACCAGTAGCCAATATCCCTGTGCCCAACATAGAAGGATTCACCAATGAAGTTCCGAATCCAGACTATGTAGCTTTGACAAAAGCTGACCAAGTAGTGCAGTCTTGGATTTTCGGCTCCCTCTCCGAAGAAATCGTCAGTGTGGTTGTCGGGGCACACACTGCTCAACAGGTATGGCTCGCCTTGGCTCATCACTTCAATAGATTTCCTCTTCTCGTCTTTTTGAACTGCAGAGGAAGTTGCAAACAATTATAAAGGCAAATAAAACCATGGCAACCTATCTAATAAATATTAAAAATCTATGTGACCGTCTATTGGCAATCCTGTTAGTGAAAAGATGAAAGTTTTTGCAGCATTCCAAGGTCTCAGAAGGGACTATGAGCCCATAAAAACGATTGTTGAAGGCTCTATGGATGGCCATCCGACACCAACCTTCGAGTCAATAGCTCCTCAGCTTATCAGCTATGATGATCGGTTAGAAGGCTACAATACCGAGAATATAATAACTCCCAACTTGGCCTTCAGCACCATTCAATCCAGCAGTGCAGTATCTTAACACCAATCGAAGAAGGGGATATAGCCGATTTGGAAGAGATAGGGTGATGGGGACATCAGGTCGTATGTCAGGCCAGGAGACCAGACTGGATGACCAAGAAGCTTGCCCGAGACTGTCGGGCCATTTAGCACGTCTGCCGGCCCAAGCGGTACCGTCGGACCCTCGACCAACAGGACCAGACCAATCAGCATTACCGGCGGAGAGGCCCAAGCCTCTGACACAATTGGTGGCGACGTGGATGACACCGCCGGTCCCCTTGGTGACGCCGCCGACTCTGGGATCAATTTGGCCGGTCCAAAAGGCATTCCGGTCAGTACCTCGCACAGTCCAACCGGTACAGCCGATCCAGCCCACGAACATTTTAACTTCTACACAAGGAGACTCGGACCAGATAAGCTACCAGCTTCAGGACATGCATCTAGAGGAAGTCTCTACACCAGTAGTGCTACCAGGAGCAATGACAAGGAGCAGATCAAGAGCACTCTTCCACAAGTTCAGCTTATGGGTCGACAATCTCCTAGAGGAAGATCGACTAAGGACAATGGGCCAGAAGTGCAAAGAAGAGTCCAAATGCTTCTCAACAATGCAAGGGACTTCAGAGACTTGGGCTTTAGTGGCAAGAGAGGTCAGGGCCCAAAGATTCCTAACCCTACTCCAAGTCGAAGACTAGAAGCAAGGCGCGTGCATGCCACAAGGACGGCCACCTTCCATTTCTTGGCCGTGAGGTAAGTAAGGTAAGTTTCAATTCGAATATATGCCTCTTTCTGTTTTGCAGGGTAGGATCTAGTTTGTTTACATTTTTGAGTCAAAGACATTTTAGGAATATGTCCTTTTTCGGTTATGCACTTTTGTATATTTTCCATTTGTACACTTCTGTAAATTTTTCTTTTCTTTCTTTGAGTCAACCCTAGATGGTCAAGCTGTCGAGCATATTAATAAGGCTCCTTCCAGCATTGTAGTTCGTCAACCTTTTTGATATTAATAAAGTGCGAATTTTCTTCTACAAGTTTTTCTCTCAAAGAAGCTTGTGCGCTTAGAACTAGTTGAGACCAGCCCTCCTACCTCTAAGTTTGTGATTTATCACGAGGTTCATCACCTCTCGTGTGGTTCACTTCACCCTTCCATCAACTACCAACCCAAAAACCCCTATCCAAGAAGTCTAAGGTCGAGTTTCTCACCTAACCTTGAATCGAGGCTTGTATCATAGGGGAACCTTCTTGACAAGAGGCAGAGGTTTCCACCAGCAAATATCCTCTTCAACAAATGCAGCAAACTCATTTGGTGGCAACAGAATGGGATTGTGTGTCAAATTTGAGGCAAAACGGTTATCCAGCTTTGAGGTGTTGGCACTAGTTTAACAACAGCTATCAATCAGAAGATCTGCACAAAGCCTTAGCCATGATGCGTATCACTAATGAAACTAAACATGGCAATCAAGACTGGTTCCCGGATACCGGTGCAATAACCCATGTTACTGGTAGTCCTTTCTCTCTATAGCAAGCTAAACCTTACAACGGTTCAGACACTATCATGATTATTTATGGCAACTATCTTCCCATAACACACACAAGTTTGACTAGTTTAGCCTCCTCCTTAAGTAATCTCCCACGTAATGAGGTTTTAGTTTGTCCTTACATTGCTAATCTGTTCTTTCTGTATTAAAGCTCCCTAAAGATTACCCTGTATTTTTGAGTTTGATTGTAATGGTGTGCGTATACTTGATAAGAAAACAATGAGTTTACTAATGATGGGAAACACAATTGTATGTATCGGCCGGAGAACCTAAAACGCAAGCCTTCTTCTCAAACCGTCAAACTTTTACAAGTGAAGAAATTTGCATCAAAGGATGGGCCATCCAAACTCACAAGTCCTCCAACAGTT
The DNA here is from genome assembly GCA_018901945.1 of Pugionium dolabratum. Lineage (NCBI taxonomy): Eukaryota > Viridiplantae > Streptophyta > Magnoliopsida > Brassicales > Brassicaceae > Pugionium > Pugionium dolabratum. The sequence continues at coordinate 687,751 of JAEVFF010000275.1, forward strand.
TCTGAAAACTGGTTATATTTCGATCAATAAGAGTGCCAAGCAGCTTTGTGAAGTATGTTAGCTTGGCAAAAGCACCCGCTTGCCCTTTTCAGATTCACCTTTTATTGCTTCTAAACTTCTAGAACAAATCCATTGTGATCTTTGGGGGCCGGAACCTATTATATCCAGCCAAGCTTTCCGTTTCTACGTGATTTTTATAGACAATTTTTTGCGATATTGTTGGTTTTATCCTCTCAAGACTAAATCTGAATTTTCAGTGTCTACCCAAAGGTTTTTGGTAGACGCTTTTCACAATGCCAATTTCTCTCAAATTTATTGCCAAGAAAAGTTTTGGATCAAAATCAGTCACCATTTCAGCGATTATTTGGGAAGACTCCTCATTACACATGTCTTCGGACCTTCGGATGTGCTTGTTACCCATCCTTACGAGCCTATGCTCAAAATATAAATTTAATCCTCACTCATTAAAGTGTGTTTTCTTGGGATATACAACAAGGTACAAAGGGCATTGTTGTTTATACCTGCCAACTGGAAGAGTATACTTAAGCTGTCATGTTTTATTTGAAGAAACGTGCTTTCCCTATCAAGATAGTTACTACAAGTATCACTAGCCAACAACTCCAATGTTTAGCGTTTGGTTTCTCACCCAAAAATGCATTTTCCATAGGTGCTGAAACAGTTTCTGACAGCCCACCATCAAACGTTTTATCCAGTTACGTGCCTATTCCATCGGATGCCGCTGTGCAGCTTTCGACTTCGCCTGTCTCTCCAAGTATTGAACATCATTCTACTATTGATGACATCATTCCGACTTCCATTGATAGGACATACTCTACTTGTTCGACTCTATTCGGTTCAGACTCGATTCAACCAGCTACACCAGTACCTATCCCAGCAGCATCGCCATCTTAACTCTTTAGCTCCGTCAAAATTAAGAAAAACGCTTCTTTACATATATTGTGCACTAAATTCTCCATAAAAGATACTAGTTTGTGGTCGTCCGATCTAAAAACCGTATCTTTTATGGTTGTTAAACCATAAAAATTTTTTGAGATATCCACATCAATCATGGGGTAATAAAATGATACTTCCTATAGTTTGAAAAAGCACTATTCAATGATTTCGCACAATTACTTGGGTATATATAAAGTTGGTGGCGGTGTCAATGGCGAGCTGCAGATATGAATTCAATTGACGCGAGAGGAAGAGGGGAGAAGAAGAAAAAATCGCGTTTTCAGATTGATTTTAGTCGATTTCTGATTTTCTATTATTTTTTAATTAATTTGTTAAAAAATTATAGATTAATGAAAATAAGAGAATAATCAATAAGGGTATTTTTGGGATTTTACAATTATGAGGATATACCCGATTTGTTGAGGGTAGAAAAGATTTTTTTTTAAAACAATTAAGAGCATTCTTTATAAATAAATTATTTTAAATATTCTTTTGAGGAAACACATATTTTTAGGTTCTAACTTTCATTGCTATTATTGGATTTGTTCGAGAGCTTATTGGAGAACATATTTCTTACTCTACACTGTTTACAAAATTTTATGAACCATTTTTATTTATTGTTATGCAATTTTTAATTGTACTTTGTTTCTTGCTATGTTTGAGTAATTTCATAGTTAAACTTTAGTGTTTTTGTAAACTATTAAATCATATATGTTTAAGTTAGGATAAATCATCTAGATCTTCGTTTAAATTTTTTTCAATATTTAATTTGGCTTGATAATCTAGATTATTAATTTTAAGATTAAATGAATTTTTCAAAAGTGGTAGTTTAATTTTATCATAAATTAGTTTCATGATTCGGTCATATGATTTATGGTTTTGATTCTCTTTAAAATTCTCAGAAATCTAACGTTTTAATTTTTGATTTACATCGTTCTTCAGTTTACGTTGTTATTTATTTTTGCTTGCAGTTGACCACTTTGATTTCGTTTTAGCTTATCTTGATTATAAAGACTTCTAACATAATCTTGTTTTCTAGTTACTGTTGAAATTTTCTATACACTTTGCACTAATTTTATTTGGTTTAAGATTTAAAATATCACTCCATTGCTTCTTCTTCACTTTCTTTCGCACAAATCCTCGAGACAAAGAACGATCCCTTTTCAGAATAATTCGAAAAGGCAGAGACAAAGGTGGATCAGAAGAATCTTCCATCTCTTCGTACAATCTCATCCTGCTAAAGGAAGTTCATTCATCCACGAATCTTCAAACAATATCTCCAACTTTTAACCAAAATCTGTCATAAAATGGACAGACGATTGAAATTTGAGAACTTGGGCGAATTTCAATTTACCTTCATACAGAGAAAAACTTGGTCTTATCTTTGAATTCGACAAGAACAGCAACGAGATCAGATTTAAGACTGACGAATTTTGATTGAAGCCGCTTAAGCTCCTTGGCAGAGATCGTAAAATTAACGTTTACAATTGTATATAAACAAAAAGCGTAAACATTAAAGAACTTATACACTCAATATAACATTACAATTTACAAAATACTTATATATATATATATATATATATAAAGGTCTATGTATTTATGTTACAAAAAAACAAGAAAGGATAACACTAGAATTACATTTATATATATGTAAAGGACTATATAAGATGCTTAATTGGAATTACATTCTTAACTAGACGAAGCATTCATGATAATTAGTATGGTGGTCCAAGAGGTTTTGGAAACCAGGCAGCTCCGGGAGGTGGAGGTGGTGGGTGAGGTCCTGGAGGAGGTGGATGAGGATGAGGAGGAGGTGGTGGTGGAGGGTGCGGCTCAGGATGTGGCGGTCTTGGTGGCGGTGGGTGGTGGAGAGGAGCAAGAGGAGCAAGAGGAGGAGGAGGAGGAGGAGGATGATATGGCATTTTGTGCTTTGTTATTAGCTTACTGCAAAAATATGTTTGTTGTGTACTTAGTTTATATAACATGAAGATTAGAAATCATTGTACCGACAAGTCTTTGAAGTGTCAAAGAGTCTTTCATTAATTAGATGCTTAGTACGTAGAATGGTAGTTAATCCACCTAATCTTCTAGCTAACTTTATTGTGTAAGAATTTTAGATTAATTTTATAGACTTAAGATCTTTTACCCTATCTGGAAGTGATGGATTGCATCTACCAAACTTCTTAATGTCACATCAAATTAATATCGACAAGTTTTCGATTTCAAAATTCAAACGTTGATCAAATAGGTTAGCTTCAATGGTACCATAGAAGAAGAAAATGCAGATCTTGGAAGTAGAGGTTGATCTACGTACATGTACTAGCTCGAAAATATAGTTAAAGAAGATGACTAACCTCCACAGATTGTTCTTCAGTGACAAGATTCAGAATTCATAAATGACTAATGTACTGGTGAAAGAAAACGTTTAGCAAAGTGTGTTGCTGAAGTTGAAAATATGATAGAAGAAGATAGACATCCACATATTCCTTGTTACCAAGGTGGTCAAATTTCATGTGAAACAAATATGAATCTTGAACTAAGGAGACTTGTAATCATAGAGATGTTGTGTGTGCTGATCAAGATGGAATCTTTAATCTAGTTGACCAAAGAAGTTTAAAATGTAGTTTGAGTTTTTTGAAATGTTTATGTATGAGTCAAGAAGTATTACATGAAGTGGTAAAAACAAGCGTGATTCAGTATCCGGCGTGGAGCTAAATTATGGAGTTTGAATATCTTTGCCACGCTGAGTTTTCAGTAGAAACCGATTAAATGGAAATTATCAAACAGAAATTTTTGGTTTTTAGTTTTAATTTAATTATAATTACTAAACCGATCACATAAATAATTAATTTTATTTGGTTTACATTTTGGTTCGGTTCAGAATACCAAACCGACCGGTTTCCAAAAACCGAAAACACTCTTCTCTTCTCTTTTGCGCGGCAACCCTTATCGCGATTTCTTCTCTTCTATTTTCCGAGAACCCTAGTTCTTTCTTTTCTGTTTCTTCTCGATTTATATTTTTTATCTTCTTCTTCTTTTTTCTGACTTTTTCTATCGTGAGTTTTCCATCACGATCTGAACAAAAATCATATTGCTCCCATATCTAAACAAGTATAAATATATTTTGGTAAAACAACTTCTTTTGTTTACGTGGGTTTGAAAATGGACACATTTGTCTACTAGCTGTGAGTGAAATCCAATGTGTTCTAGGCCCCTTAATCTTAGTGTATACTCAAGAACTTTAGCTTAACCCCAATGGACATTTTTGGCCCATCGATATGTCTTTTGCAAACGTTATGAAACACAATTTTTTTGCTTGACTTGTGTGAGCAGTTTCTGGAGATTGTACTCATACTAAAACTTGTTATTATACAAATTTCTGTTGCTCTGTTCTTAGAGCTGAAGGGTTGAATTCTATGACATTGAGGAAGGCAAAGGTCCAGTAGCCACAAAAGGATCATGTTGGGAATTTTAGAATGTTTCGATAACTTTCTTTTAATCTTGAGAGAGAACTAAATATTTGAAAGTAAATGGCACGGAGAGATTTTACAAGTTCGACTTCCCCGTTAGGTGAAGTATACGTCTCGCCGGAAAGCTTAGTTCCGGAATCCACTAACTTGAAGAAGATTACAAACTTAAGTCGAGTTACAAAAGACAATCACTCCTCTCACACTCTTACTCTCACTTTTCTGTTTTCTAGACCGAAAAACAGAGCAACTTCTACTTCTCTCTCTCCGAAAATGAGCCTCGATCTCTCCTCTTGTTTTTGGCTCTGGAAGTAGTAGCCATTGACTTTTGATAATGGTACTTCCCTTTTGACACGCTGAAAATCCAGGAGACACGAGCATGCTGTCGGAATTTTGAGAGCTTCTTTTCTTCTTGTGTTCAGACAAATAATTTGTTGTCTGCTGTGTTTCAGGGTTTTCTTTAAGAACCCTCTGTGTGTGAGAGAGTGTTTGATTCCCTTTGATTTTTCTGCCCACGAAGTAAGACACTCCTTTTCCTTCGGCGGGTGTTGGTTCACTTGATTTGAACCGGAACCAAGAAACCGGTTAGTCACCTTCAACAGATCAACTGCTCAGGTCTCTCTAATGATTCACATGCAGAAACCCCTTTTAATTACACTATATCGAAATCGACTCGCCTTTATACATTGTGATGCGCCCGTCTTTACCCCATATAGGTGCATTTCGATTGCCGTTACAGAAGCATCACTGCAATTTCTACTCGGGAATTCAAGCTTTTGGCTGGAAATCGTAGTATTGCTCAGGTATCCGTCCTTTTTGTTGTACATTTCTGATTCTTTATAATATACCATTTCCCCCTTGATGGTTGCTACTTTCTTCTGGAACAGCCTTACGAGTTCAAGGTTGGATCTACGCCAGGGAAAGAAAGGAAACGTGAATTCGTAGACAACCCAAACGGGTTGTTCTCTGCACAGGCTGCACCAAAACCTCCTCCAGCAATGTATTACATAACTCAAGGAATGAAAGTTAGAGGCAATGTTTAGCGTTTTTTTGTTCCTGCGGAGAACTATGATTGTTCCTCCTGAAGCTGGTTATGGTCAGAAAGGAATGAACGACATACCTGTGAGAAGCTACAAATTGTATATGAGGAAAGCTCCATCTTTTGCAGAAACTAATTTACAAAATGTGGTTTAAAATGTTTCGGATTTAAGAAAAAAAAAACATGTATATTGTTGCAGCTAGGAGCTACGTTTGAGCTGAACATAGAGCTGCTTAAGGTGACGGCCCCAGAAGAGAAGTGAACAAGACTCTGCCAGTAATGAGAGAAGTTTGAACCTTCAGGTATTGTCCCATCATCTGTCGAAAGATGAATTGGAGAGGGGAAAACAGAAGAAAAGTGTAATTTTTGGAGTATATTGACCGAATTGACGGAATTGACTGAATTGGACCGACTCGAACTAGTCCGAATTAGTCCAAAAACTAAACTAACCGAATTAAATCGAAAAAAATGAACCAAATTAATGTGAAATTAACCAAAAAAATTAAAATACAAAATATTAAACTGATGAAACCTAAATTTTAAACAATTTAACCAAAACTCTATTTATAATTCGGTTTAATTCGAAACAGTTTTATATGCTAAAAACTGAACCGATTAAACAAAAAACCAAAATCAAACCGAATTTGTTTTTTTTTGTCGATTTTCCCAAAACTGAATTAACCAAAATCCAAAAAACCCGATTTGATTGCTTCGAAAAAACTGAAAATCCAGGCATAATATTTGTAACTGACTTGGAAAGAAACAGTTGGTGAGCTAGACAAACATTTTAGAAAGAATATAACATATTTGGCAAATTTTCTTATTTTAAAGAGAAGAATAAAGAAAAAATATATGTTGGTGGATATTTGTGTGTATATCCAAAAATAATTTCGGCTGGAATTAGCTACATATCTATTGTACATTCTTTTTGTATAACCGAGGTGATCAATAAAAATCATTCAAACATTTTTTACTATTATCCAAATTTAGTGTCAAATTTACCTAACAAGTTCTAATTAAAGAACTAAGGTACAATAGGCATCAATCAACCACAGAAACAACCCAATGAGATCTAAAGAACTGAGGTACAACAAACATCAATCAACCACAAAAACAACCCAATTTGATCAAAAGTACCATTAAAAGAAAAGGAAATTCTATGAAAAGATTCAACAAAGTCATAAAGATGCAAACCAATGAACTCCAAGACGATATATTGAAGAATGTTGTTTTATTAGACTCTTTATATCATTTCTTTGAATCCAATCAATTGAATAAATACAAACCGTATTACTTTTTCCAAAATTTGTAATGTTTTGTGTTACAAGAAATCGAAGGAACGTCATGCAATTTGCCATGAGTACTGCTTTAATTAATTACTAGATTTATATTCACATTATGCATAGGAAAAATATTGGTAAAAATATATAATATTGTTTATTACTAAATATAAATTAAATATGTATATAGTTTTAACTTTCATTTAAAATTATTTTTAATATTAATCTTTGTATATGTAAATTAAAATTTTTTTTACAAATTTAATAGTATTTTTTTGTTAGTTTAATAAACTATACAGTAATACTCTAAAATAGCACATTTTAAAGTTTTTCTTCCAAATCTAGCATAATAAAATTAAATTCCCAAAAATAGCACAAATACTTATGTGAAAATACTTATTTATTCTAAATAAATTATACATAAACTTAAAATATTGTATTTGGGTTCATTATTTCCAATTTAGAGTTTAATTTTTTTCTATTAAAATATAGTTTAATGTATTTTAATGTTAAATGTGTGCTATTATTGAAAATTTAAACTAATGATGCTATTTTTGGAACAAAAACTTAGAAAAGTGCTATTTTATATATTTGTCCAAAACTATATTGATTCTCTAATCAAATTAAACAATGACATATATTGTATTTATAATATTCTGCTTTATAATTATATCTATATGCACAAACCAATATCACCTATTAAACTCTTTCACTAAGTTCATTAAATGTTATAAAATAATTAATTTAAATACTGCATATAATTTATATGTAGATCAGAAAATAAATCTCTATATATAATAAATGAATTGGATTTGGTCACTTTTAAAATAATTTATCGTTCATCTATTAACTTTTAAATTGGTTTTTCCCACTACAACAAACAATTTTACTTATATCGTGATGATTTTCGATAAACTTGTTTATTAAGATTTTAGAGTATTACTTTATAATAATGTGATACATAAGAGATGTTGTAATTGAAATTAACTATATATCTAGAGTTTTTTTCGGTGGTTTCCGTTGAAAGTGTGTTGCGCACCGCTAATATATAGTTTCGTCCAAATAGAAATCGATTCATTTAAAGAATGTCTAAAGGTCCAAACTTTGTTGGTAACCGATTTCCAAAATTTATAGATCTCAACCGATCTTTAAAATTTTACCCAAGAGATCTGAAAGTTAAGTAATCAACCGGTTTAATCAAAAAAATCAGGATTAAAGGGATTATAAAAAAACTTGAGTGAATACAAAAGATCAAACTCTTTGATTTATTTATCTTTGATCTCGTAGTACTTTTGTTTTCTTATTTGAATGATCTAAATAATTTGATGTGATCATGGAGTTCTTTGTTCCCAAAAATAAATAGACTTTAATTTCATTTAAATCTTTAGTTGAACAAACTTCCCTTACCAAAATTACAAACTAATTTAATATCAAGTAGACATTAAATATCATTCCAATCCATGATAACATATTGAACATGATAATAAATGTTTACATATTCCTTACTATATTGAAGATTGAAAGCAATCTCTTGATTGTTCAGATGAAGAGTTGATGTCACCTATCCAGATAACAATTTTGATTATGATGCAGTTTGTAATCTAAAATTATATGATTTTTTCAATTTATTATATAATGTTCTAAAGTAAAAAAGTTATTAAAAAAGAGAAGTCGACTCATGAAATTTTAGTTTTTTCTTTTGTTTTATTTATGAAATTTTACTATATTTGAATTTTGAGTAATTTAAATATATAAAATAAATATTTCTACTTGTAGATTTTTAAATTTCATGATAGTATTGTTTTTATTTAATAAAAAATCTTGTTTTCAAAAATTTTAAAATAAGAGTTAGTTTTCAAAATATATAATTGTAGAATACTAAATAAATTTTCTAAAATTATTTTTTTAATAAATAATTCATATGTTTAATTTTAAAACTACAAAATAAAACAAACTTAAGAAAACGAGAATAATGTGTTGCTATGAAACATACGAAAAGAAAATGTGTTCCCCTCATTTGGTGCCTAAGAAATGTCTTTAAAAGAGATTCACACACTAATCAATCCCTAAGGAAGCAATTTTAATGACCTTTTAAATTGTCTTTTGAATGTTAATATTTATTTCCAAAACAATGAAACATCACTTACGCGGGTCCCATTAGAAACTGCACACGTGGACAACTAGACGACGTCGTTTTCATGAGATTCAACGTTTGTCTTCGTGACTTTGCCTTCATCTCCTCACCATTATCGCTTATTGCAAAATTCTACGATTTCAGAAAACCTTAGAGATTTCGACTTCCGAGAGTTCGGATGCAAGTCGCCGGAGGTGAGTAATCTCGATTTTGTTTCGAGTCACCATGCCGCGGAAACCGCAGATGAATCTTCCGGCGTCTCGTCGTGGTGTCGTGTGTCTTCGATGGAAGCTATTAATTACTCTCTCCGCTGCGTTATGTATCATCGTTCTCCTCACTATCAACCGTCAATCTCGTTTCACTGCTTCGCTTCCGTCTCTCTCCGTCGCGAGATCTCGTATCCCCCTCCGCAAATACTCCGGTGACCGTCCTAAACTCGCGTTCCTTTTCTTAGCTCGACGTGATCTGCCACTTGATTTTCTATGGGATAGATTCTTCAAGGTTTTACACTCGCAGACGATGTATTTGATTGTTCACTTTCTGTTACTAGCTGCTTCCTTTGAATCGGAATATCGTTTACTGTTCCTGTATTTTGTTAGGGTGCAGATCAGAAGAATTTCTCAATTTATGTACATTCAGTACCTGGTTTCGTATTCGATGAAGCTACCACCCGATCGCAGTTTTTCCACAATCGGCAATTGGAGAATAGCATCGAGGCGAGTTTTCGTTTGATACCTTTATTTTTGTTGTTGTTTCCTAAATCCAAATAAGGATGTGAAAGAAGAAGAACCGAATTCTTATTTGCTGGATTTGGATATTTACGTTTTAACTGAATTGTGATTCCTGCCTGAATGCATCAGCAGGACTAAGTCCCTAACTTCTTAGCTGTTATGACTGAATCTGACTATTTCCTCTTGCTCTGAGATTTTTGTGGATGAATTGAAAACTGAGAAAATACTCACTTACAGGTAGTTTGGGGAGAATCAAGCATGATTGCAGCAGAGAGATTGTTGCTTGCATCTGCCTTGGAGGATTCTTCGAATCAAAGATTTGTTCTTTTGTCTGATAGGTCAGTTTCTTTGGACATGGAATGCTTGTGTGGGACCTTATTCTGATCTTGTTGATGTTTGTTTAGATATGAAATGAAACCAGTGATCCTTTTTCTTTTACCCTTTATGATGCAGCTGTGTTCCGTTGTACGACTTTGGTTACATATACAAGTATCTAATGTCTTCACCAAAGAGTTTTGTAGACAGGTAATTTACGTTTTCGGATTCATTATGTTGCCTAAATAATAATCAGCATAAGCATTAGATATAATTGCCCCAGCTAGCTGTTGTATTATAAAAGACGTTATCTAGATGTTGATAACCGTGTTGATATCTGTCTGCAGCTTCCTTGATACTAAAGATAAACGCTACACTATGAAAATGTTTCCTGTCATACCAAAAGAGAAATGGCGAAAAGGATCCCAGGTATCTTCTAATCATATTGATCTCTGGAAATGAAAAATAAACTCCTTTGCTTTTGAAAGGAACTTTTGCAGAACTGTTTGCTTTCCTAGACTTTGGAAGTTTGAGTGTCCTGTGGATAAAAAGCACCATGAGCAGAGTGACAAGATTTTCTAACGCAGTTTTACGCGTCATTCTTAGTTATTTTTTTATTGCAGTGGATATCATTGATCAGAAGCCATGCAGAGGTCATTGTCAATGATGATACTGTGTTCCCAGTTTTTCAGAAATTTTGCAAGGTAAAGTCATGCTTTTGGTGTCTTCATTTTTGTTACTCCTCAGTTTCATTAAGTAGCTCATCACCATTATAAGCTCTTGTTAGCTATTTTGAGAAAAACTTCAGAGCATCTGATGTCATTATAGTATCGTTGTGTTTTTATTTATTTGAATAAATCACGGAATAGGTGTTCATTTATTTTCTTTTCAGCGATCTCTTCCTCTGGATCCTAAAAATAAATGGCTTTATCTTGTAAGTAGTTCTTCACTGTTTCTCCATATTTCATTTACGTCAGCCACTTGAATGATCAATTATTTTGATTTTCACTGCTTCTGGATCACTTTGAGTATATGAAAATAGAATGGCTAATTGAATCACAAAAAAGATGTTGATGTTAACAGCAATAAACAATTAAAGAGTATATTCTGCGTGGCGTTAATTAATCTATTCTTGTGTCTAGTTTTAAAAGATTATAAATGTCATTCTTTGTCAGTAAATGGCGGTTTCTTTCTTAACATTTTACGCTGCTTTGGATGTGGAACAGAAACAGAGACGTCACAACTGCATCCCTGATGAACACTACGTGCAAACTCTGCTAACAGTAAGCACAATCAATTACCGAAATTTCTCATTTAGTCCATCTCTTTTAACCCGCTGATTTTCGATTTCATTTCTTGTATTCCAATTTGGATTTGTTCAGATGCGTGGCTTGGAAAGTGAAATGGAACGGAGAACAGTGACGTACACTACATGGAACCTATCAGCAAAGAAAGCTGAAGCCAAATCTTGGCATCCTCTCACTTTCACATCTGACAATTCAGGGTCAGAGAAAATACAAGAAATAAAGGTACATTATTTATTTTGAGGACCATTTGTTTTTTTTAATATAGTGGTGTCAATTAAGCTTACGGTTTGGTTAAATAAGTATGAAATTTAGTTTTACTCGGTTACAGTACGTTCAGTTTTGGTAAGTTGGTTTTTAAAACCATATTAGATTGTATCATGTGTTTTCACAGTGGACAAACGTTTTTTAAAATTAAATTTATATAAATAAAATTTAAAATAAAAAATAAGATATAAATTATGTATTTCTGTTTCAGTAAAGTATTAATTATTATATTTTATTAAAAAAATAACATTGTGTTGATTCGTTATACAATACTTGTTAAGATGAATACTTGTTAAGATGTGTATTGTCATAATTTTGACTTAGATTATTTTTTTCTGATAAAATATAATCTTAAAAATTATCGTGCAGATATTATTAACAAGTAAATGTTTTGTATAAGTATTAAAGTTTATATTAATTAATTTTATATTAACTAAGTTTGGACTAATTTTTGATAAATTTAACTATATACTAATTAGATTTTATATTCTTATTGATTTAAACTAATTATATTTTTTTAAAATATTATTTATTGATAATTCTATATTAATTAGCAAACTGTATATATTTTTTAAAACTATATTTCTTATAAACCGTGCTATTATGCGACATAATAATTTACATACTTTAAAAATAACTAAATTGAGAAATTATAAAAACCAAACTCAGTAGAAATATTTTTTATTAACTATTAGTCGATGACCGTCAACTTTTACTAAAACTAAATATGTAAAATAAATGTTCATGAGTATTAAAAGTAGTTAAACCATTTATTTAATTTGTCTCATATCACTCAAAATTTTTGGTATGATTTGATTGAACAACCCATAAAAAATCGTAATCGTAAAAATTTTAATACTAATTCGCAACACTATATAACTGAATAATATATCTATGTATTGAGTTACAAGTTATATTTCATATTTATATGGGTTTTCATCATTTGAATATAAACTGCTTCTAATTATATATTTTTAAATATATTTTATTTTATTTTATTTAAAAATTTCAATTATAATATATTGTAAGAATTTCAATGGCATTCATCCTCTGTAATTTTTTTAATATATATTAATATTTTTTCGTAAAAATATTTAATTTCTTTTTTTAAAATTTTGACTATAAATTGAAATTAATTTTGTTTATATTATATATGTTTTAGTTAATTTATGTTAAACTTAGAAGAAGTGAACAGGTAATTTATGTTGTTTTGTGCATATTTTAAATTAAATTTGATTATTTGTTGTATATAAATATTTGATATATGAATTATGGTTAATTACATTTATCATTAATTTTAGTTATTTAAATATACTAATATATTATATATGACTATTCATTAATAGTTTTTGCTTTGCAAATTTATTGAATTAATATTAATTACATTATATTTTTTTTATTAAATTCCCAAATATTTAAATTACATTTTATAAAAGATTTATTATATTAATAAGAAAAATAAATATAATAACTAAAATATTAAATGACGTTATAATCTGTTATTGTTTGTAATCAGTTATTTTTTAAAATAACTTTAATAATGTTATTAATGCTGTTTTATTAAAATTTTGAAGTACAACATATTGTGCAAATTTTAGTGATATTAATACTTCATTAATTTTAATTTGATTTTAGTAATTTATATTTTGGTTTTATAAATACAAATTAATTTAAGTTAATTAGTTTTTATAGTATACAAGTTTTATTTATTTCCTTTAACATAGTAAAGAAATAAGAAAATTGTAATTTATGTTGTTTTGCATATATACTAACTTAAATTTAATTATTTTTTGTATAAATATTTGATATATTAGTTCTAGTTTATTACATTTATTATTTAATTTTAGTTATTCATATATGGTAGTGATATTATGTATAAATATTTGTTAATATTTTTGTTATTTTCTCATTTTTACATATTAAATTAAAATAATAATAATTTATATTATTTTGAATAAAATGTATTATTTATTTATTATAAACGCCAATTGCACTGATCAATTTGTCTTTTGTTTTTTGGGTGTAATTCCGGGTAACAGAAAATCAACCATGTATATTATGAATCCGAATATCGAACAGAATGGTGTCGGGCGAATTCAAAACCCGTCCCATGCTTTCTATTTGCAAGGAAATTCACTAGAGGAGCTGCTATGCGTCTTTTGGGTGAAGGATTAGTAGAATCATCAACAGATACAACAACCTTTTAAATACAATAAAAGGTAAGCCCCAGAAACAAAGAAACACAAAAGTTAACTTTGAATATACATAGAGATAGTACACTAACTGATCATATGACAGTAGTTAGTACAAACTTACAGCCTTCATCGAGTTTTCTTTTTGTGATATTCATGTTTTTATTTAATTTAAAAAATGGCAGTACTTTCTTTCTCCAATACAATGGCAAATACATAAGATTCTTATAGAGAATTTTTATGGAAAAATAGTTTCTATATCGGACATTTTACATTCTAATATTTTATTTTTATAGGCAAATAAATTGGCAATATTTTTGGTGTCGTACATTTCACAGTAATATTTTATATCATTTGGTGATAGTTTATGTAATATAATTATTAGTTTTCCATAGATATCATCTTAGAATTAGGGTATTTGGATAAGAAATTTTGGTGATATTTTACATAGTTAGATGAGATTTTTTTTATTATTGGGTTACAACGTACTGGTCCGATGGTGTAATATTTTTTATAAAAAAATTTAATATTTTTATACAAAATAAGATGGAATCGAACTTTACAACTTTGAGATAAACGTAAAAGTGGTGCACCAAGTAATTCAGTTACTCATCTCCTTTTTGATGAAATTATCTTAGAGGAATGAATGTTTATAACGATAAATTGCCATCCATTAATGCAAAGAGACACATGCTCCATGTATATGTGCGATCTTGTTCATTGTGAAATGATTTGTTGTAATTTTATTGCCTTTTTGGGAAAATTATATTATTATGTGAGTAAATATAGTTTGAAAGAAGAAATGTGTGTTGAAGCACTAGACAATTATGATATTACAATCAAATCATAATATATGCATTACCCTACATGACATCTACTATATAAAAGATGAATGATTCTCTTCATCTTTTTCTCACGTCTTAATCGTTCGTTAAATTGTCATGTGTCTTTATTAAAATAATCATAATTATTAGCATAGTTATAATTTTTTCCCTTCAATTTCGTTATCATTATTCATCGGATTGTGTTTTGTTAACTTTTAAATTGGAATAGACACGACCGCAGTTAACAACAAAATTATATTAATACAATTTTTAATTTATAACATAATTATTTGGATTTAATTATATAAAATAAGTACGATTTTTTATTGAAAATATTTTTTTACAGATAAAGTAATATTGAAATATAGATTAATAAGAGAAATATAAATACTAAAATTATATTTAAAAATATTAGTTAGAAAAAATATTAGAATCATAAAACAAAAAACTATATAAAAATTAGAACAATTGTTTAAAATAGCATTTTTTTAAAAAATGGCAGTACTTTCTTTCTCCAATACAATGGCAAATACATAAGATTCTTATAGAGAATTTATATGGAAAAATAGTTTCCATGTCGGACATTTTACATTCTAATATTTTATTTTTATAGGCAAATAAATTGGCAATATTTTTGGTGTCGTACATTTCACAGTAATATTTTATATCATTTGGTGATAGTTTATGTAATATAATTATTAGTTTTCCATAGATATCATCTTAGAATTAGGGTATTTGGATAAGAAATTTTGGCGATATTTTGCATAGTTTGATGAGATTTTTTTTATCAATGTACTGCTTCGATAGTCTAACATTTTTATAGAAAGATTTAATATTTTCATACGAGAGAAAGTGAAATCGAATTTTATAACTTTGAAATAAACGTATAAGTGATGCAACAATTAATTCAGTTACTCTTCTCTTTTTTGATGAAATTATCTTAGAGGAATGAATGTTTATAACTATAAATTGCCATCCATTAATGCAAAGAGACACATTCTCCATGTATATGTGCGATCTAGTTCATTTGTGAAATGATTTGTTGTAATTTTATTGCCTTTTTGGGAAATTATATTATTATGTGAGTAAATATATTATGTGAGAAATACCCTAGATTAGCACTAAACCCACTTTTAATGACAATTATAGCACCACAAACAAAAAATCTCATATTTAGCATTTTTATAAATGAGAAAATACTATTTTCTCCCTAATTAACATAACACTACTCGTGAAGTTCCTCCTCTTCAATCTGTGCGGCGCCGATCTTGTACATTGGAATCGCTGGTCGTCGTCTCCAACTCCCGCGACGACATCATCGTCGTATTCATCTCTCGATCGCGCTTCAGCTCATTTTCGGCGACGAAATCGACAGAAATTGAGTTCCTATTCGTCTGCAACTTCGTCACTATCTCCGGCGAGCTTTTCCGCATTTCGTCACCATCTCCAGCCCGCGATTCAGTGAGTAGAGATTATGAAACAGGACGAGAGAATATATGGTTTCTAGGTCTATACATTCAAATATTCAATATCTAATATTACCAATGTTCCCAAAATCATCAGTATGATTAGAAACAGGACGAGAGAATATATGGAAGGAAGTAGAAGAAAATCCAAAAAAAATTAACCCAGAAACAAAGTAGTAGAACAAAACTCATCAATTTTAATATGTTCGTATTTTAATATTGTTTATACGTTAAAATCTGTGATGTAATTTTAATATTGTTTCTTTCTACTTCATCAATTGCAAATGAAGAATATTCAGAAGCTGAATGCACGGGTATTCCGAAATGAACTCAAGCTCAAGCTCAAGCTCTCGAGCAAATGAAGAATATTCAATAGCTGAATGCACGGGTACGATGCCGAAATGAAAATCACCACCAAGTGGTATTCCAACACGAAATGTGCAATACACAATCAGAAAACCAAATACAAACATGAATAAACAACGAAAATCGACGGGAGTTGTAAGCAGATCCAAGAAGAGAACAAATAACGAAAATCTCAACCTAATTCCTAATGTACGCAGATCCAAGAAGAGAACAAACAAAGTAAATCGAAGGAGATTTTTACCTCTGTGAAGATGACGAAGATCGATTTCGGCGGAGGAGACGACGATAATCGTCGATGAGGAAGAAGGTGAAGGTGGAGCTGGATGTCGACGAAGAGAAGAGAGATTTCGACGGGAGAAAGAAAAATCGAAGGGAGTTCGACGGCGGCGCTTCTTGGACAGTTTTAGGTTAAAATAACAGAGGTTATGTTTGTCATTTTACATTTAAAAAAATGCTATTTCTAAGATTTTAGATTAGGAATGCTAATTTAGTCACTAAATCTAGATTTAGTGCTAAATTAGTCATTTGCCCAAGAAGAAATGTGTGTTGAAGCACTAGGCAATTATGATATTACAATCAAATCATAATATATGCATTACCCTACATGACATCTACTATATAAAAGATGAATGATTCTCTTCATCTTTTTCTCACGTCTTAATCGTTCGTTAAATTGTCATGTGTCTTTATTAAAATAATCATAATTATTAGCATAGTCATAATTTTTCCCTTCAATTTCGTTATCATTATTCATCGGATTGTGTTTTCTTAACTTTTAAATTGGAATATACACGATCGCAGTTAACAACAAAATTATAGTAATGCAATTTTTAATTTATAACATAATTATTTGGATTTAATTATATAAAATAAGTACGATTTTTTATTGAAAATATTTTTTTACAAAATAAAGTAATATTGAAATATGGATTAATAAGAGAAATATAAATACTAAAATTATATTTAAAAATATTAGTTAGAAAAAATTAGAATCATAAAACAAAAAACTATATAAAAATTAGAACAATGGTTTAAAATATCTCTTTTTAAAATTTTTATTCTAAATATATCACTGATCATTTAAATTTTCAAAAATAACATAATTTAATACTAAAATAATTAAAAAAATCTTTTTTTAAGAAAAAATTCAAATTCTAAATTGAAAAATGTAAATTCAAACATTATATTTTATTTTTATATATAGTTTATTTAAGGTAAATAATTATCTTTACATAATAATTTATGTTATTTGAGGAATTTTATTTTTAGTGTGTTAGATTTAAAAGATAAACTTAAAAATATATTATTTTAAGATATTACTCAAAAAATTATTGTTTATAGTATAAAATAAAATAAGAGAGTGTATAATATAAGCTTTGCCTATTTCTAGTTTGTGTTATTTTAAGAATTTTAGTTTTAATGTGGTAAAATTTAGAAAATAAACATAAAAATCTAATATTTTAGAGTATTATTGTAAAAATATTTTTTATAAATATAAAATAAAACAAGAGAGTGTATAATACGAGTTATCGCCTATATTTGATCAAACATTGCCCTTCCTTTAAATAGAATAAAGATGACAATAATCAAAAAGGCGTAAAATTTGTCTTTTATTGACTTCTCATTATTAGACAAAAAGCTTTTAGTTTAGATTCTCATAAAAATGCAATGGTGCATGCATTCTTTGACTATTGTTAGAAAAAAAAGGTTTCTTTTTCTAAAAGCACATGTTAATTGATTACTTACCCAATTTATTTCGGTCTTTTAATGTTATGACTTTTTTGGCGATGATTGTACGTTTACAAAGAAGAAAATATTATAATCAACCAAACAATAGAGTGGATTTTATTAATATGGTTAGTAAATGCAATGAAGACATTAGGTTTGATGTTCCTATATTTAAATAATAATTTTACTAAAGTTTATAGTGATAAAAAAGTGTTTATTGGAAAAAAAAAAGATAATTTACAACATTTGTGTTTAAATTTTTCGATTAATAAACTCAATGAACAAAGAAAAAATCGATTCTTTTCTTCTTATAAAGGGTTTAAGTAGTAGAACAAATAAAATAATCAAAGTAATTTGAAACTTTCCTTTAGTATGTTGAAATACATCTATAAAAAAAGAAAATTTAAATGAAATATATCTAAAAATCAAAAGATAGCTTCTGTTCTTAAACATGAAGACAAGAATCTTTGGCTTGAAAATTGCAGTGGTAAGTGGCAGACCAAATCCCTTTGTATGCATTTTAATTGCTTTCACAAGAAAATTATATTTTTTTTTATTATTTGATATCTTTTTAATTTTTTGTAAATTTTATAAAGATGGCAGACAGAATACGAAACCAATAATTTCTTTAGTCAAACCAACCAATGTTAATATTATTTGAAAATTAATAGTCGTAGAGTGATTTTCTCTTGAAGATGAGTCGTCTTATTGGTCTAAGTTACGATTGATTTTCCATAAATGCAAATTTATTTAGCTATTTTATATGACCAGTAAAATATAGTGTCATATATTATGTCTATTTGAATATCTGATAAATAGAGTACTCAGCAGTTACACTCATTCTATAGAGATTAGTTGGATGTGACAAATCTTGAATTATAAAACAATTATTGAAGATGCAAACACAAATAAAGAAACTGAAGATGTAAGGAAATCGCTTCAAGACAAATCAGAGAATGAATATCAAGAGACTTTGCTGATGAAGAAGACTTCCATAATTGAAAAAGGAAAACTTCCAAGATGGAATATTGATCTCGTGTATTTAATCGAGATGAAGATGAAATAGGATTGTATCGAAAGCAAAAAGAGCAAGCAAAGTTGCACAGCTGAATTTTTCGAAGACAACAAAAAGGGTTTAGTCGAATGATTGTTTAAGAATCAAATCAAAAAGATATATTATGTTTTGGTTTGATTGAAACAAATAAGTTTATGATATTCTTAGATAGATTATAAATTATTTTGAATACGTTCTAATAAAAGGAGAAGTAACTCAAAGCAACTATTGAATATAATTGTAAAAAACTAACTTAATCATATTAAAATATATATCTTTGATAAGTTGTTTTATGTGCTCGAATATTCTACATTTTCAACTACTTGAAATTATCTAATATTTTTAATTTTAAAATATACTTTTTTGTTTTTTTGTAATTTTAATAGATGATAAAATATGTTTGTTTTGATATAAATTAGAAATTATTTTTTAATAAATAAAAATTATAAATATACATCAAAAATTAAAAACAAAATGTAGTTTACCTAAGTTAGAAATTATAGTAAAGATAACTTAGTCATCTATTGAAAATATAGTAAAGATAACAAAATGTAGAAATTAAGAAATACATTAGCAAAGATAACTTAGTCGATAAATTTAGAAATAAGTGTGGTTTTCAAATTTCCTTCTCTTTTAGGATACTTTTAAAAAGTAATCCTATAAATATGAAAGATTTAGAACCTTCCTGTTCTTTTTATTCTCTTAGATAAATGAAATCAAACACCTTAAAAGAAAATATGTAATATCTTTGAAAAAAGTTTCTAGAATTGAGATGTAACATGAGAACATAAAATTGGAAAAAATACCAATAAAGGAAATAATATATGAATTATACACACATCTCATTCAGTTTCAATCACAAAGTCTAAAGTTAGTGAAAATTATACGTTACCTTCCTCTTCCGTCGTTGATACTTTTTTATTTAATATGAAAAATGAAAACAAAACGAAAATGAAAAACAAAAGGAGACTCAAAGCAGAAAGGTTTCTTGTTTTCTTCTTCTCATGTGTGACCTTATTGCTAAATCAGCAGCCAAAGTAAAGAAGCTTTGTTCATATACTAAGTAGTGTTCTGAAAGATATTGGCTTGTTTGTTGGATATAAAATCTTTAATATATTATTTGATAAATATTTTAACAAAAAAAAATTATTTTTATATATGATTTATAACTATATTATATTAATGTGTCATACCATCAAATTTTTAAAAAAAATATTATGTAATATATAATTTATTATAATAGTTACGAAATGACATTAGAAAAATATTTAACAATATATTATATGTAAATCTCTAATATTTCTACAATAAAGATAAATAAAATATAAAATAAAGTTTTCAAAATTTAAAAATGTATACAAAATATAAAATAAAATTTTGGAATAATTGAATATTTATCATATATATAATTTTTTACCTATTTAATAATATTATATTTCTAATATATAGAATTTAAATTCATTTGTATAATATTATTTCATTGTACATTTTAGTTGTATAATCAATATTAATTTTTTTATAAAAATATTTAAAATAAGAAATTAATTAGATACATATCTAATTTATATTTATTAAATAAATAATTAATTATAATATATGAATATTTTCCAATAAATTTATTGACTAAGTTAATTTATCAATTGTCCTAATAATAATCTTAATATAACCAATACAATTACAAAGTTTTCTAAGATTGGTAGAAAGTGGTCCATTTTATGTTCTGATAGAGATTTTTGAGTGATATGTAAGACATTTTGGGTTGCTGACTGCTGACTGCTGACTGCGTCAAGACTTCGATCGGATTCAAATAATCTTTTAATTTGAAAGTTGAAGAAGTCTCTTAATGACAAAGAAAAAACAAGTTGTGACATGTCTCTCATGATCTCATGTATACATATATAAATAAGTGTGTGTGAAAAGCATCAAATAGTGAGATAAACACAAAACTATTGTCCACAAGATTTCAACTTCATATAAGAACTCAGGCCACGTTATGTAGTATCATTGTAGTCAACGCAAATCTCACACACCTCTTTCTTCTTCTTTTCTTTTCTTTTCAAGTCTTTTTTATTTTTTATTTTTTTTTGAAATATTAATAATTAAGTTTACACTTTTTCTTGGCTTTACTTAAATGTAATAAATTGATTTAAATAAGTGATCCTACAAGTTAATCGTGGCTTCACATTAATCAAATATAATGCCAATTTGATACGGAAACTACTGTAGACTTTGAATTTTTATAAGAGTTCTCGTTGATGAAGAAACCTTTTTAAATTAACTAACAAACTAGTTAAAAATAGATGTAATTGACCCATTTTTGATTTGGAAAAATGGGTATCTCAACAAATCAACAAATATTTTTAGAAAACAAATAGGACAATTCTGTAAAATAATAATTTTTAAGTTTTTATTTCAAAGATAACATCATTAATTTAAATTTTTAATAATAGCATAAATTTAAAACTAAAATATATTAAAAAATTCATTTTAATTAAAAAACCCTAAATCTAAAAAAATAATCCAACTATAATATTTAAGTTTATATAATTTATTTAGAATAAATAAGTATTTGTGTTATTTTTGAAATTCTAATTTTATAGTACTAGATTTAGAACAAAAATTTTAAAATATATTACTCTATGGTATTACTCAAAAAAATATATATGGAAATAATCCGAGCGTAAATTTAAACAGTTACACGTTATTAAATATATAAAATTTTAATATAATATAAGTACTAACATATATGTTTTCAAAAGTTTTAACCAAAATTTTAAATTTCTAAGGTAGGACAATATAGAAAATTATAAACATAATTTCAAAGTTAAAAAATTAAAGTATATGTTAATGTTTTCTAATATACAAATTTCTACATATTATATCTAATTAAATGGATATTTATGGACAAGAAATATATAGTGCAATTGTCAGAAACTTAGTTAAAAGAATAATATCTAATATCTGTTTTTTACTTATGGATAATAGAATTGTGATATTCTTAAAAGTTCTGAAATTTCTTTTTTTCTCGAGATAAATATGAATTGAGATAATAGACTGAAGACGAGTAATATAAAACAAATATAAATGCATCGTGAGAATAGAATCCATTGGGGCTTATTTCAAAAATATTAAGACGAAAAATGGTTGCCCCATATGACAGGTAATAATATGAACACGATGGATGGAGAGAAAAAGCCAAAACGTTCTAAACAAAATAAATGTTTTAAATTCAGACAGATTTTATCTTCTAGATTATTAACTTATTCTGTCGATATGAATTAACTGTCATCAATATAAGTTTTAGAAAAATATATTTAACCTATTTTTGAAAAATATGATGTCTAACATAATATGTTTGAAACCAACAAAAAAACTAAAATAGTAATAAATGGATAATAAAAACATAAATGATTATTTTTATAACTGTTCTGTTCCTTTTTAAATGTTATAGAAATTAAATTTTATTCAAATATCAAGAATTATAAACAGCATAATTTATTGAATATAATATTTATATCAAAAAATATAAAATTTCATATAAAAAAATAAAATAAAACCGGTTTAACTAATAATACATGCTACATATCAAATGCATATTTAATGTTTTGCTAGTTTTTTTTATTGATTTCATTGATTTAGAATTAATTAAGATTCAGTATTAGATTAATAATGTTCAACTTTAACTATGGTTCAATATTAAAATTAATTTAATAATTTTATATTAATTTTGTTCGGTTGCTCGTCGTTGGCGGTTGTAGTTGTGGTTGTGGTCAATATTGTAACTGCGGATGCGGTATATGTTATTCGTTTATTTATCGTCGACAGTTGTAGTTACAGTTGATCGTAGATTTTTAATCGCAGTGCTGTTTTAATCAGTGGTAAAAAAAATTGTGACGTAGAACATAGCGTCTGACTGTTATGATTGATCGTAAGTAATTACGATAGATTAACGAACAATAATTTATTGTAATTATTGTCACAGACTGCAAAAAAATATGGATAATAAAACGAATATGACTATTAATAATAATTTTAATACGATTATAGAGAAAATAAAAAAAAAGACAAAAAAAGTCAAATCTGATGTCTCAGTCGTCCCGGTGAACAGTCAATAAGCTCTTCCAAAACTAAGATCCACAATCTCTTTTGTCAATACGTGGGAGCCTTTAAGGCCATTTTTGTTTAAACAAACAAATCTCTCTTTCTCTTTGTCTATCTTTGTTTCTTCGTTGTGTGGACTTAAATAAGTTTTTTTCTTCTTCTCTTTATCTTCTCAAATTTTAAATTAAAATGTCATGTCAAAATAACGCCACGTTAATTTTGGTCATCTTCTTGCTATTTAGCTAAACTTCAAAACATATGGCACAGAGTAGATACGATCTGAGCCATTTTGACTATATTATTTGTCATTACCCATTTTGTTTTCTCCCAAAATATCAAAATTATAATATAATATCGTAAACAAAAATTTGAAACAATACTAACACCTTACTAACTAATCCACTTATCAATTAAATATATCTTTGGAAATTATTTGGTAACTTTTCATATTCCAAACACTTAGTTTTTAAAGAAATATGTATTGGAAATATTCCATAGATTAGCCATTAAAGAAATATGTATCAATACTCTTGAAAATTTTGATATCTACAATTATAAACCTACGAACAGCCAATTGTTTTTTCTTTGTTTGGTATTGAAAACCTAAAACTTGTACAATTATTAGGTTAACAGAATTTTATAGACTTACAATGTTGAATACCGATTTTCATATAATATTCAACAAAGTAACATAAATATTTCAAAACACACGTGGTAATCATGATTAACAATAAAAAAAGTCGGTATAAAGCAACTAAACACAAGATAATCGAATTTGAAATTAGATAAACGAGGGTTAAATTAGAAATTAAGAAACTAGTGGCGTTGTTTTAAGAATATATTAAAGATAACGGATCCAAATAAAATTTGATAAATGATAGAGGTCTCTTCTACTATTACAAAACTGGTGCCCAGCAGCTCATGGAAATAAGATCAATAAACCGGTGCAACCGGTTTCTAGTTAGATTATAAGAAGCCGGGCCGTCAAAATCGTTGACTGAGCTTCTTCTTTTTTTCTTCAAACCGGTTTTGTATGTAAATAAATAGAAATAAAGAAAGAGAATCACGTGGAACGCGCCGCAGTAAACGGGGCGGTGGATGAAACTTTTTGTCCCTTTGATTAGCGGAACAAGTCAATGCTCTTTCTTCTTCATATCAATTAATTAATTGTCTGAAGACAATTGGCACGTAACCCTTTTTGGCCTTTTCTCGTGATTTCAACATCAAAATTAATTTTAATAAAAATTATTTTATATCGGGTCATGCGACCAGGATACGATTATTTTTACATAAATAACACAAATAAATAAATACGAGAATGGTTATATTATTTTTATATTCATTTCAAAAATATAAAGTTCTATTTCATTTTTTTATATGAAAATTTTAAATTTTAGTAAAAATATATGAACTTTTAGATCGGCACGTTATGTTGTAGTAACCAAAACAATACGAAAAAACTTAGAAAGCCAAATATTTAAAAATAAATTTATCATTTTGAAATATAAATACTCACTTTGAGATGTTTCATATTAGTTGTTTTAAAAAGGCTAAAGTTTTTGATGAAAATTTCAGTCAAAAGTATTTTCACTATAGTCCCATCGATTTTTTTCCTAAAATTTTCGTAGAAAAGTTAGATGTTTTTTAATGTTCCAGAAAAATAAAGTTGATATTCTTGTTATAAAAGTTGTATAACCAATTTATCGTATGAGTTTTCTTATTATAGTGTTCCAAAGAAGAATTAATATTATAGTTGATATTGTTGTTATAAAAGTTGTATAGCCAATTTATTTTATGAGTTTTTCGAAACTCTTGAAATATGAATGAACAAAATGTTGTATTTTGATTTCCGGTGCATGAATGTAATTAATAGTTGTTCAATAAAAAATCATTCGAATATTTCTAAAAATTATGGAAAAACCTACTTGTATTATCCCTAATATATTATTTGGGAAACTTTTTAACAAAGTAACCTTACTTTAACGTGTTAATAACAAAAATACCAGCTGACGTGTCAACACCACAGCAAGTTCCAGATTAAATATATAAAAGGGTTTAACTTACTAGAATAATTACAATATATGCCATTGATATTAATTTGGTTAGAGAATAAATATAATTTATTCAACTAACACAAAATTACTATTACATTTGCAAAAACAATAATTTTTATTTTTTAAAATTTTTTATATGTTAATTTATAAATAATTTCAAATAAATATAAATAGATTTAAGTTATTACCATAATCCCTAATACATTATTTGAGAAATATTTTAATAAAATAATTTTACTCTGACGTGTTATTAACAGAAATATCATGCTGACGTATCATAACTAAAGTAAATTTCAAATAAATATATAAATGAGTTTAACTTATTAGAATAATTACAAATATATTATTGTTATTAATTTGGTTATATAATTAATATATTTTATTAAAATAACAAAAATACTATTAAATTCGTAAAAAATAATGATTTTTCTTTTTTAATTTTTATATACAAAAATTAATGTTAAAAGTAATTTTAAATAAAAGTTAAAATTATATAAATATTTAATTTATAATTACTAATAAAATATAATTTACGAATATTTTTCCCCACGCATGGCGTGGGTATGAATCTAGTTATATCTTAATTACTACACAACTTTTTAATATTGTGTCCAAATACTAAAAATGTACTTTAACCAAAAATATAGCAAACAAAGATTTTATATCCTTAAAAAAAAAGAAAAGTAATACTTTAAAATAATATTTTTTTAAGTTTATCTTCTAAATATAACATATTAAAAATAAAATTCTTAAAATAGCATAAATTATTATGTAAAAATAATTATTTATTTTAAATAAACTATATATAAAATTAAACATAATTAATGTTTGGTTTCACTTTTTAAGTTAGGATTTAATTTTTTTATTAGAATAAATTTTTAATTATTTTATTATTAAATTTGTGTTATTTTTGAAAATTTAAATGAATAGTATTATATTTAAAATAAAAACTTAACAATATTTTAGATAATTTATTTTAATTTCAATGAAAAAACAAAATGGGATCCGGGTGAATCATGTAGTCGGGTCGGAACCATGCATGACGTAGGAAATGATGTAAATCTCCCAAGAATTTGTTTTTATAAAAGTCAAATAAAACCAAAGTTCATAAATGTAAAATAAAAAAATAAATATGAAGAAGAAGAAGGAAAAAAAATCGGTCCACTTCCCAAACCCTTTTTATAGGAGAGTCTAATGTTCTGGCAGAAGACTTCACAAAATTCTCTCTCTAAACCAAACCCCAAAAAAAATCTCTCAAAAAAAAAATCTTTCTGCTTTCGTTAATCTCGTGATCTTCTTCTTCTATTTATGGACAGAGGATGGTTTGGTCTCACTCTTGATTCATCTTCTCTCGATATTATAAACCATAATCGTTTTAATAACAATCATAGCCACTTCTTCAATCCCTTGACGATGTCAACAACTGGCAGCGACGACGATGATCATCAGAAGACAAAAAATTCCACCACCGGAAGCGAATTCAGGTTTCCAGTAAGTCTCTCCGGTATTCGTGACCGTGAAGATGATGATCTTTCATCTGACGTAGCTGGAAACAATGACCGTGAAGTTCCCGGCGAAGTTGATTTTTTCTCCGATAAGAAATCTAGGGTTTGTCGCGAAGACGTTGACGACGACGCCGGATTTCGTGTTAAGAAGGAGGAACAAGATGATCGAACCGACGTAAATGTAAGTTATGACTTTTAGGTCAATCGTTTTGTGTTGTCAATATATACCGAATCTGTAACTTAATGGTTTCTGTTAGGTTTTAGTTTCGTGTCAAATTATATAGTTGGGGTGTCTATGAAAGCTATAATTAAATGAATATGTCATTTTGTTTTTTTTTTCTGAACTAATTTCTTAATTTATTGTGAATTTATTTTTGAATAGACCGGTTTGAATCTTCGAACGACTGGTAATAGCAGGAGTAATCAGTCAGTAGTCGACGATGGGATATTTTCCGAAATAGAAAATAAGCGTTCGCAAAATGAGGTAATTTTCTTTTAAATTTAATCTCAAATTAACATTATCCGGTTTATAGATGAACTGAACCGGTTAGATTAATATGTTAATTACAGTTGGTTAAGTTACAAGAAGAGCTGAAGAAAGTGAGCATTGATAATCAAAGGCTTAGAGAATTGCTAACACAAGTGAGCAACAATTACACTTCACTTCAGATGCATCTTGTTTCACTGATGCAACTACAACAACAAAATAAGGTAAATTAATAATTATTACACAACTAAAATGTAAATTTACCTAAAATGACTAGGAAATTGAATTTCATTGTAACTTTATGATAAGGCAATAGAGGCTGCTAGGAAACTTGATGAGGAGACAATAGTACCGAGGCAATTCATCGATCCAGGCCATACGAGAGCAGCGGGTGAGGCTCCGGACGTGTCCAATTCTTCATCCGAAGATAGAACTCGTTCTGGCGGTTCTTCCCCGATCGAGAAGAGCAAAAATGCGGTAAAAGATGGAAAGAGACTTGGGCGAGAAGAAAGCCCTGATACTGAATCTAATAAAGTTCAGAAATTGAATAATACTAAACCGACGACATTTGATCAATCTGCTGAAGCTACGATGAGGAAAGCCCGGGTCTCGGTTCGAGCCCGATCAGAAGCTCCTATGGTAAATACTTGATTCATCTAAGTCAATAGATGGTGCAATCATACTTGCATAAAAAAACAAACTACATGCTGTGTGGATTAATTATGTTTGTACTTATGATTTTACAGATAAGCGATGGATGTCAATGGAGAAAGTACGGACAGAAGATGGCGAAAGGAAATCCTTGTCCGCGGGCTTATTACCGTTGCACGATGGCCACAGGCTGTCCCGTCAGGAAACAAGTATGTTTTAATAGATTTAACCATAAGAGTAAATATTGTTGACATTTTTTAATTAGAAAAAAAAATATTACAGATATGTCAAATGTATTGTTTGAGTGATTAACTAATTAAGTTTGGTCTAAAATGATATATATAGGTTCAACGTTGTGCGGAAGATAGATCGATTCTGATAACGACCTATGAAGGTAACCATAACCATCCTTTACCACCAGCTGCGGTGGCCATGGCTTCAACCACCACGGCAGCAGCTAATATGTTGTTATCTGGATCGATGTCTAGTCACGACGGGATGATGAACCCTACTAATTTACTAGCTAGAGCTGTTCTTCCTAATTGTCCAACAAGTATGGCCACAATCTCAGCGTCTGCGCCGTTCCCCACCGTCACATTAGACCTCACTCACTCACCGTCCCCTCCAAACGCCCCCAACTCTTCCTCTTCAACAACCAACAACCACCACAACGCTTTGATGCAGCGGCATCAAATGACGAATTTACCTCCGGATATGTTACCTCATGTTATAGGTCAAGCGTTATATAATCAGTCTAAGTTTTCAGGACTGCAATTTTCTGGTGGTTCACCGTCGGCATCGTTTTCTCAGCCGCGCGTGGTGGCTGATACCATAGCTGCACTCACAGCTGATCCAAATTTCACGACGGCTCTTGCAAGTGTGATTTCTTCTTTGATCAACAGGTCGAATAACCATCATGAAGGCGAATGAATGAAACAACAAAAATCAATAGAAAATATTTAAATTTTTTTTGTTTTTTTATACATTGGTTATAGGAAGCAAAGAGATTATTTCACTGATTCCTATTTGTTCCGTTTCATACCAAAGTTCCAGTAAATACTATATAAAGAATGTAATTTCATTTTCAAAAATATTAAAGTTTTTGCAACAAAAAGTAGTTTACGTGACTTAGTATTGCGTTTTAATATTGACATTTTGTCATTATGGCATGTGAGCACCGATAACTATAGTTTGGCCGCATCTTGAATACTACAAAATTAGACTTAATTATTGAACTTTTAATACATCTTTATTAGTATTATACAATTGCAGAGGTCAACAAATACTGCCGTAACAAATTTGACACGTAATTGCGGTCTAATGAAGTCACCTCTAAATCGGAGCAATTTAATATTGTTAACGAATATAAACAACTTCCTAGAAACTACGAGTTGAATAGCATTAAAACTATGAATATACCAAAAAAGTAGGCAATATACAGAAATGTTTTTAGCTTGGTCAGTTTTATTCATTTCTATGTACGAAGATGTGAATAATTGAATAATTCTAGTCGACATAGTTTTGTTTAAAATGAATAAATTTCTGACAACATAATGAAATGTTTTCTTATTAAATTAAATTTTATTAAAAAATCGAGTGTCTAATCGTTTAAATACTCGTTTAGGCGTTAGACACTATCCAACCATAGCGATTTTGTTCAAATCGATCACATAAATCGGTTATCAGATTTTTATCCATATAATCCGTTTAAACGGACGTTTAACCACTTAAGCAGCCACCTAATTTATTTTTATTTTTATTTTTACTTTTAAAATATTTATGAAAATTTAATTTAAATAAGTTAAAAAATCATAATATATTAAATTTAAAATTAATTTTAATGTGTTTTATATAATTATAAACGTAAATTTATATTATTTATAAATAGTTATCCATTATCATATATAAAAGATAATAAATCGGCCAATTTTTTAAGCTTTAAGTCCAAATCAACCACCCGATTAATGCCTAACGTGAATTGAATTCGGACATGAAAATTAAGCAATCAAAAATATGTGGGCGTTATTAATACTGATAATGTATATTATATAAATAGAAAAGTAATATCTCAAGCTTTGGTAGGAAGCGAAAGTACATTGTTGACTTTCCGTGCAGCTCCCAGTTGACGTGGGATCATGATTTGTCTTTTTTAAGCATTTTTCTAATACAAATATCTATTGATGGTTCATTTTTAAATTGCACCGAAAACCAATCATTTATACCATTTTACACACATTAAAAAAATTTCAAAAAATTATTTTACCTCTTATTAATATATTAAATAATATACTTTGTGAAATGAAGAGTATGTATACAATTTGTATGCCTTTAACAAGAAAAAAGAAAAGAAATGAAGAAAAAGCAAAGTCGTTGTGGGCGATAAAAAGAAGAAAAGAGGTCGGACCCGTTACGTAGAAACTATAAAGTTGCACTTTTAATGATTTACCAAATTTGTATAGAAAAAATTTCACAAGGTTTACGTGAGAGGTCGAGAAGAGAGACTTCTCTACGACTTTAATAAATGTAGTCGTTGAGTCACATGTGTGCATGTGGTCATATCCTTCTTTAACACTCCTCTTTATTCAACACTTCTTATTGGCTATTTACCTATTTGTTTGGTAAAAAATATGCCTAAACAATTTAACATTATTATATTTATTATTAAAAGCCATGTTTTCTTAAATTTCAATGCGGGTGTGTTGATCCTAATAGTATAATATGATATTAATATGATAGATTTGGAATAGAATTATAGAAATTTAAAAATATTATTATAGGGTATTAAACTTAAAACTAACCGATCAACATGAAACTATAACTAATATTATTATTAAAATTATTTATTAAAGAAAGGAAAAAGAGGGTTTCACATACGATTTTAATCATGTAAAGCAGCTCTATTATAAAATTTTGGTTAACCACTGGAAAATGTCAGTCAGAAACTAAGTAACATGAAAAGCATAAATTTTACTCATCCCAAAAAATCTATCTAATAAATATTTAAGTTTTAAAATCAAGCACAATCAAAGTTGGGCTTCGAGCCTTCGACCTTCATTGGTATCCTACACAAAGAGAATTGATTAAAAATCGTTGCTATTGAAGTCTATATTCGATTTGTAAATTTGTATTTTGTACACTACAAGAAAACATATGTGACCACGGACGTGGTTGTAAAGTGGTCGCAAAACTCAAAATTGCGACTACTTTGCGACCACCAGAAGTAGTTGCAAAATCATAGTCGCAAAAATATGTAGTCGCAAATCAGTCGCAAATTTGCGACTGATTTGCGACCATGGTAATAGTGGTTCAATTTGCAACTGATTTGCGATCAATTGGTGGTGACTATTTTTGTAACTACTTTACGACTGAATTTCCGTAACAAATTTTGCCACTGTTTTGCGACTACATATGTGGTTGCAAAACCCGTAGTCACAAATCAGTCATAAAATTTTGTGACTGATTTGCGACCACAGTTAACACGCAGTCGCAAATCAGTGACAAAAAGTACGACTGATTTGCGACTACAACGAAATTAGATTAAAAAAAATTTAATTAATAATATTTTTAATTAATTTTTAATTAATATATTATGAATTTTTAATACAATAATTTTTAATTAATTTTGTAATAATATAATTAATATTACAAATATTAATTAATTTTTAAATAATTTTTAATTAATTTTTAATAATAATTTATAATAATATTTTTCAAAATTAATTTCCAAATAATTATGTTTTAATAATATTTATATTTCATTATTACCCCTTCTTACCATTTGTGTTTTTGTGGTTTTTTGGATTGGAAGAGATTTTATAAGTGTTTAGAGAGGTCTTAGAAAGTAAGAATGTTTGATTGTGAAAAATGAGGGAAAACCATCACGTATTTATAGAAGCTTTTGCGACGACGTATGTTGTCGCAAATCAGTGACAAAATTCAAAATTAATGACGTGGTCGCAAATCAGTCGCAAATTTGCGACTGATTTGCGACCACCAAATAATTTGGTGGGAATCGAAAATTTTCAAACTCCCTCCAAATTAATTCGTGGTCGCAATTCAGTGGCAAATTTGCCACTGATTTGCGACCACGGTTAATTTATTCGAAGAAAAACATGTGGTTGCAAATCAGTGGCAAATTTGCCACTGATTTGTGACCACGGTTAATTTATTCAGAAAAAAAACATTGTGGTCTCAAATCAGTGGCAAATTTGCCACTGATTTGCGACCACGGTTAATTTATCCAAAGAAAAACATGTGGTTGCAAATCAGTGGCAAATTATGGTCTCAAATCAGTGGCAAATTTGCGACCACGGTTAATTTATTCGAAAAAAACACGTGGTTGCAAATCATTGGCAAATTCGCCACTGATTTGCGACGGTTAATTTATTCGAAAAAAAATATTGTGGCCGCAAATTCAAGTAATAATTGTGACTGATTTGCCAGCACAATATCAATGCAGTGGGAAAGTGATGACAAATCAGTCACAAATAATATCCTAAACCCTAAATTTTATGATTTTGGTAAATAAATTAAATTATATAAGATTGATAACTTGATTATAAGTTGTACAAATTTCAATTAATAAGAAAACAACAACATTTACCAAATTTTCCAAATTTACAAATCATTTACCTAAAACACTTAATAAATTTCTTTAACATTATATCTCTTATATACATTTCAAATGTTCTCTAAAATTTAAATGAATACAAATATGATTTTGTATATATGTGGTCACTTATAATGGTTAGTAATCAAATAAAAATGCAAATAGAAATTGTAAATGTGAAAAATACTTAGGAAAAATGTGAATTTACCCTATGTGGTCACAAATCAGTCGCAAAATAGCGACTGATTTGTGACTACAGTTAAAATTTTGATCTTATGGTCGCAAATCAGTGGCAAATTTGCGACTGATTTGCGACCACAAGTAATAATTATGACTGATTTGCCACCACAATCTCAATGCAGTGGCAAAGTGGTGGCAAATCAGTCACAAATAATACCTTAGACCCTAAATTTTATGATTTTGGTAAATAAATTAAATTATATAAGATTGATAACTTGATTATAAGTTGTACAAATTTCAATTAATAAGAAAACAACAACATTTACCAAATTTTCCAAATTTACAAATTTCTTTAACCTTATATCTCTTATATACATTTCAAATGTTCTCTAAAATTTAAATGAATACAAATATGATTTTGTATATATGTGGTCACTTATAATGGTTAGTAATCAAATAAAAATGCAAATAGAAATTATAAATGTGAAAAATACTTAGGAAAAATGTGAATTTACCCTATGTGGTCACAAATCAGTCGCAAAATAGCGACTGATTTGTGACTGTAGTTCAAATTTTGATCTTGTAGTCACAAATCAGTGGCAAATTTATCACTGATTTGCGATTGCAAATACCAGTCGCAAAGTAGTCGTAATTTAGTCTCTTAATAGTTGCGCATTGCGACCAATATGCGACTACAAGTTTTAGTCATAATTTTGCGACCACTTTGCGACTACATCTCCGTAGTCGCAAAGTAGTTGCAAAATCGTGGCAAATGTGGTCGTAAATTTTGCGACTACGTATATGGTCGCAAATTTTGCGACTATGTATGTGGTCGCAAAATGCAGTGGCATTTTAGTAGTTTTCTTATAGTATAACATTTATATTCTCAAATCTTTCCACCAAAAAGGTGTAAAAAAGAAAATACTTCTAGTTGAACACTTTCGCACCGACAAATATGTATTGGGCTTGTAAGCCCATACAATATAACCATAAAATGGGTTGCAAAATCATAAAAGTAAAATTGATCGAGTCTTGTGCTAAACAAATACCGTCAATTTATAATTAATTATGTTGATTAATATTAGATATATAAAGGAGAAGTGGAAATCTTTCGAAGTGTTTATGAACTCTTTGTAAAACTGTGTGTAAATTACAATTAATGATGAACATATTTATAGTTCCACTTAACCGATTTATGAAGTCAGTAAATAAATAATATTTATCCACAACACTCCTCTTTAATTATCTATTATTATAAAAATATTACGTATGGTATCGTTAAAAATTTTATTATGTAAAAATTTAATAGGATAAAAAATTATGATAAAAGAAAATAGTACAGATACGCAATATCTCTCTAACAAAGATAGATATGTTTTCCTTTATAAATATTCTAGATGACGCATTCTAATATTTTGAACATGTTTTCTAAATATTGTTGTAGGAAACGTCTTAGTAAACAAATTTGCTGCATTGTCGCTTGAGCGAATATACTAATGAAAGTTCTTGATTTTTTTCAAGTTCTTGGAATATATAGGAGAAAAATCTCGGAAAAATATGTTTTGTCCGGTCACTCTTGATATAACCTTTTTTGATTTGAGTGACACATACAATGTTATCTTCGAATACTTTTGTTGGCTCTTTATAGTTTATTAATCCACTTGTTTTTTCTATATGTTGAATCATACACATTCTCTACAAGGTTCATGAAAGACAATGATTTCTGCATAGTTTTAAAAAGTGGCAACCAAAGTTTGTTGAGATCGCCACGAGATTGCAGTTCTACCAATTGTGAAAACAAAACCGGTTTGAGATCGAGGTTTGTGTGGATCCGATAAATATTCAACATCTGCAAAACCAACTAGATCAAACTCGGAATTTCTAGAATAAAATAATCTCAAATCAATCGCACCTTGGAGATAATGAAATATATGCTTTATTTCATTCCAATGTCTACGTGCAGGTGATGAACTATATCTCGCAAATAAATTTGTAGCAAATGCTATATATCGTCGAGTACAATTTGCGCGATACATAAGTCCACCGATAGCACTCATATAAAGTACTTCAGGACCTAAATGTTTTCGCTATCTTGACAAGGTCGAAATTGATGCTTGGTTATATCAAGCGATCGAATAACCATTGGAATACTCAAAAGATTCGTTTTATCCATATTAAATTATTTTAATATCCTTTTCGTATAATTTGATTGATGCACAAATATCCCATTTTGGAAATGTTCAATTTGGACCCAAGACAAAATTGTCTTTCCGAGATTTTTCATTTCAATTTCTTCTTTCATATGGGTTCTTACATCATCAATTTCCTTTTGAGTTCCAATTATATTAGGCCATCTACATATACAACAATGATCACAAGACTTGATAGAGATTTCTTTATAAATACGCAAGGGTATATCGTATTGTTAATATATCCCTTTTTAAAAAATATTCGCTTAAGCGATTATACCACATGCGTGTAGATTGTTTTAACTCATATAATAATATATTGCAATTTGACTGAATACAATTATTTGGGTCCTTTAAAGATCTTTGATCCTTCTGGCATCTTGAATCCTTCTGGGATTCTCATATATATATATATATCACTATCAAGGGTTCCATATAGGTATGCAGTCACGATATCCATAAGGTGCATTTCTAACCATTTGGATGATGATAAAATCAATAAATATCTGAATGTAATTGCATCAATGACCGAAAAATATGTTTCTTCATAATCTATTCTCAGCCTTTGAGAAAAACTCTTGTGGCATAAGACGAGCTTTATATCTTATGACCTAGTTTTTCTCGTTTTTTTCTCACAAATACCCATTTGCACCCAATTGGCATGACATTTTCAGGTGTAATGATAATAGATCCGAAAAAAATTTCTTTTTTGTAGAGAGAATAATTCATTTCTCATGTCTATTTGCCATTTTTCCCAATCAAGTATTTTTTGACATTTTGTTACACACATTGGATCTACGTCATCATTTTCATTTTCAATTTCTTTTGTTACAGAAAAAGAGAATTTTCCATCAATATCCTCTTATTCATTTGTAACCCATAAATTTCTGTTTCATTTCTAACGCGTTTGTAATTTGATTTCCTTAGGCTAAGGTTTGCACTAGTTTCAGTTAACAGACTCTAATTTCAGCGAAATCGAATACATTCTCGGTGGTTTGGTTTGATATATATTCCGATTATCTCAAAGTTTATTTGACATGTGTTATCCCTAATTAATAATATATTATTCGAAGAACATTTTAAGAAAATAAATTCATCATAACGTGTTATTAATAGAAATATCATGTTGATCACCAACATGAATTTAAAATAAATATATAAATAAATTTAAGTTATTATAATAATTACAATATATGCTATTGTTATTAATGTGGTTAGACAATCAATATAGTTTATTAAACTAACCAAAAATATTATTAAATTCATAATTTTTTTATTTATTTAATTTACATAGACGATAGTTAATTAATAATTTTAAATAAACATATAAATAGATTTAAATTATTAAAATAATTATAATATATCTCACTGCTATTAATTTAGTTAAAAATAAATACATTTTACTATGAGATCAATGACATATGTAATTTATTTAAATTATAGAAATAATTTTTGAGTTCAATGACATAATACTTTATAGTTAAATATATTTTATATATGTATAAAAGTATTTAAATACATGATAAAAATAAATTAAATTATGTATTAATGATAATTAACATATAAAATTTAAAATATTTATGTGTTATATATTTATATTCAAAATATTTTTTAAAAAAATTATGTAAATATATAATTTATATTTATTAAATAATTAATTAATTATAATATATACGAATAATTTTTCTTGCGTAAGGTGCATATCTAAATCTAGTATATTATTATTTGAGAAATATTTTAAGAAAACAACTTCATCGTTATTAACATAAATGCAATGCTGACATGTAATCACTACAATGAATTTCAAATAAATATATAAATGAGTTTAATTTACTAGAATAATTATAATATATATATCATTGTTATTAATTTGGTGAGAGAATCAATATATTTTATTAAACTAACCAAAAATACTTTAAATTTCGTAAAAAATAATTATTTTTATTTCCTTAGTTTACATATACAAAAATTAATATTGAAATAATTTTAAATTATATAAATTTTTAATTTATATTTACTAATAAACAATAGTATATAATTTACGAATATTTTTCAAATCTAAATTGTTTAAAACATTGAAAATCAACATCAAGAAATGATAGTCTTTTGTGCAAACTCATATTCCATTAATCTTAATTCTAGGTTATAACACAAGCAATTAAAATAAACAGGTTTACAAAATATATCATGATAAGTAACCATAAACAGTGTTGCTCGTATATTTCCATCTCGAGTGGAGAAGAATGATGGAAACGATTTCTCCAAATAAGAGGACGTTCCTGAATTTGGTATCTCCATTGAGGACAACTCCTAATAAAATTTAGTACTTTTCTTGGAAAGACCACACAAATAAAAACTAGTGTGAAATCTTGATTTACAAAAAGAAACACTTAATAAATAGGCTACTCAATAACCTACCTACTATATTATGAAAACAAGATTTGAAAGAAACATTGAAGATTTAGATAGTGTGAAATCTTAAAAACAAAAACAATTGGTGGGGTATGTCATTCTGATACATCAATGGTTTAGATCAAAACATCTGTCATATTTCAGCAGGTGGGACCCGTTAAAAATGTCGTGGCAGCATATTGTTTCTTCTTCATAAATGTAACAATTTCTGTCTCTTGTAGTAGTCCTGTGACAAATCTTGTGATAAACCCTCTGGTTAGCTCTTCTACAATTCTACTAAAAATTACAAAATCTATCGATTTTGGTTCATAAGTCCGTCTGTTGTTTGCAGTGCTCGGTACTGATAATTTCATTTTCTTCTGTTCTTCGATTCGAATGATTGTTGGTTTTTGCATGATCCGTGTTTGGATTTTCGTTTCTTGATTGTTTATCATTTTATGCATGTCTGTTTATTGTTGTTCAACCTGGGTATGATTTGGTTGTAGCTTTATTGTTGGTTTTGAAATTCTGCAATTGTACTGTGTTGATGAATTTTCTTATTTGTTTATATGGTTTTTGCTAGCATGAATGATTCTATGTTCTGTTGTAATCAAGTTATTTGCTTTAGATAATTGATAGTTTTGTTACTGATTTCTGGTTAATTCACTAAATTTAATATCCTTTGATTCTCACATCTGTGGTACTGTCAAACTAGTAGGTGAAAAATGGGAGAACACTCGAGATCGGTTGCACTCTTTGGGTTGTTGTTCCTGCTGTTATTTTCCACAGCCTTTTCCGACAGAACTGATGGAACATTCAGAATCGGTCTGAAGAAACTGAAATTGGATCCTAATAACCGACTTGCAACGCGCTTTGGTTCCAAGCAAGAAGAGGCCTTGAGATCTTTTTTGAAAGAGTTTCGTCTGCAAAACAATCTTGGAGATTCTGGAGACTCCGACATTGTCGCCCTAAAGAATTACTTGGATGCTCAGTACTATGGTGAAATCGGTATTGGTACTCCGCCACAGAAGTTCACTGTCATTTTTGACACTGGAAGCTCTAACCTTTGGGTACCATCAGGGAAGTGTTTTTTCTCGGTAAGCTTTTTAGCATTTTTCGTTTACAATTTTATGAAAATGTGACTGAGACTAAAAAATTTCATTGTGTTCTTCTGTGTTATATATAGTTCTCTTGTTTCTTCCATGCGAAGTACAAATCCTCGCGTTCAAGCACATATAAGAAGAATGGTACGTTATCTCTTTTGATGCTTGATTTTGAGCTACTTACCCTGGCTTTGGTGTAATTACTTTGTTAAATTTAGGACATTCGTTTCATTTTTGATGCAGGAAAACGTGCTGCAATACATTACGGCTCAGGATCAATCTCTGGTTTCTTTAGTTATGATTCTGTCACGGTTGGTGATTTGGTGGTCAAAGATCAGGTAAATCTACCGCTGCATCGAATGCTTATAATCTACAGCTTGATTTGCATTTCTTATCGGTTTCAGGAGTTTATCGAGACAACGAGTGAGCCTGGTTTAACATTCTTGGTTGCTAAATTTGATGGTCTCCTTGGTCTTGGATTTCAAGAGATTTCTGTTGGAAACGCCACTCCGGTTTGGTATGCATGGACTTTTTTTTGTGTCTCATTGTGGATTTGAAGTTATTTACACACAATCTTGTAGTATATATAATGTTTGATTTGTTGACAACAAGTTTTGTTTCCAACAGGTACAATATGCTCAAGCAAGGCCTTATAGAGAAGCCGGTGTTTTCATTTTGGCTTAACCGTGACCCCGAGAGTGAAGAAGGCGGCGAACTTGTATTTGGTGGTGTTGATCCAAAACATTACAAAGGAGAACATACCTATGTTCCTGTTACACAAAGGGGTTACTGGCAGGTCGCTTGTTTACTTATTTAATAATCTTGGTTTGCCATTAACGTGTTTTCAATCACATCTCATTCAGACCATTATTTTGGTAATAGTTCGATATGGGCGAGGTTCTCATTGCCGGTAAATCTACTGGTACGTGTATTAGATCCATCTGTTTCGTTTGTATCGAAGGTTTTAACAAAAGAAGAATGTTCCTGTTTTACATTTGATCAGAACTCAGAATTTGATTACAGGATATTGTGAAAGTGGCTGTTCCGCCATAGCAGATTCCGGAACATCTTTACTTGCGGGGCCAACAGTAAGCGAAAAATCTTCAAATTTTTTATAGCATTTCAATCTATTTAATATATGCTATTGAAACTTCTTTGTTTTTCATTTATTTGATAGACTGTGATTGCCATGATAAACAAAGCTATTGGAGCATCTGGAGTTGTTAGCCACCAATGCAAGACTGTTGTTGACCAATATGGACAAACCATTTTGGATTTACTTTTGGCTGAGGTAAGAATTTTTTTGAAACTTCTATATATTCACAATAGTGACATCGAACCCTCGATTATGTTCGCCCCCACGCCTCTATCTGTTGAGCATGACAGCCAAACCGATCGAAAGATTCATGTTTGGTTCGGGAAGAGATCATAGATTTCTTTTAACTTAATGGAAAGGAGAGGATATTAACTACTATTT
Organism: Pugionium dolabratum; assembly: GCA_018901945.1. Taxonomy (NCBI): domain Eukaryota; kingdom Viridiplantae; phylum Streptophyta; class Magnoliopsida; order Brassicales; family Brassicaceae; genus Pugionium; species Pugionium dolabratum. The sequence goes on from JAEVFF010000275.1 coordinate 727,619, forward strand.
GAAATTCACTCTTTTGCTCATTTCAGACTCAACCGAAGAAGATCTGCTCACAAATTGGTCTTTGCACTTTCGATGGCACACACGGCGTCAGGTAAAATCCGATTTCTGTAGACATATAACAACATTTAGGCACATATTTATTTTTCCGGAGTTCTTATTCGAGTGGTATTGTATGATGTTTAGTATGGGGATTGAGTCTGTAGTCGACAAAGAAAACACCAAGTCATCTATTGGTCTTCGAGACGCCGGTTGTCCTGCATGCGAAATGGCGGTTGTGTGGATACAAAGCCAATTGAGGCAGAACATGACTCAAGAACGGATTGTCAACTACATTAATGAGGTAACAACAAACGTTTTTTCGTCTTGTTGAAAATGTAAACAATGAGATTGTTTATATTCTGATCCACGAATCCCAAAATCCGTAGATATGTGAACGCATGCCCAGTCCAAACGGAGAGTCTGCGGTTGATTGTTCACAACTCTCTAAAATGCCTACTGTTTCATTCACCATTGGAGGCAAAGTCTTTGACCTTGCTCCGGAAGAGTACGTACTGAAGATTGGAGAAGGGCGAGCGGCACAATGCATCAGCGGCTTTACCGCACTTGACATTCCTCCACCTCGAGGACCTCTCTGGTAAAACACACATATCGCGAGCTTTACATTGTTAGATTCGACTACTCTTTGGTACTTGATTTTTCGATGCAGGATATTGGGAGATGTGTTTATGGGCAAATACCATACTGTCTTTGACTTCGGAAACGAGCAGGTTGGGTTTGCAGAAGCTGTGTAATAAAGGAACTCTACATGACGATGCATTATGTAACTTTAAGTTGTCTGTTTTGTGTGTTTGTGTTTATATGGCAAATGCTTTAATAAGAGCGAAGCCTCTTCGTTGTGTTAGATCCTCTCTTTGCTTCTGTGTTATATTCTGATGATAAGTTGTTTTCATCTACATACTTTTTAATCTTTGGATTTTTTTTTGTCCTCTTAATCTGAAGATTCATATAATCAAAATTTAGATGATGACATATTTGTTTCTCCCTTAAAAGTTAAAATTTCTTATTGGCGACTATTGCCCACGTTTGGTCGTTAACACCATGACTTATAGTCATTACCGTTAACACGATAATTGATAAACTAACAACATTTTAGTAGTCACTATAAACAATATAGACAGTAATGTTGTTCGTTTAGTTATCGTATTCAGTTGTGGTTAATATTGCGGTTGTATCATATGTTGTCTGTTTGTCTGTTGCTATTAATTACGGTTGTGGTTAATCGTAGATTTTTAGTTGTGTTAATGTTTTGATTACCAGTAAAAAAAATTGTGATGTAGAACCTATCTGTCGCTATTAATTACCGTTGTGGTTAATTGTAGATTTTTAGTTGTGTTAATGTTTTGATTACCAGTAAAAAAAATTGTGATGTAGAACCTAACATTTGATCGTTGCGCGTGTCATGATCAAGATAAAATATATATTATGCAATACAAATGCTAGATTAAAAAAACTACCTAAAAACGTATAATGACCGGTTTATTGTGTGGCTGATCTTAAATATTCCTCGAGCTTAGTCATTTGTTCTTGATCATGATTAATAAGCGATTACAACTCACTCTGCAGAAAAGGGCTTATCATCTTTACAACAATATAATTGTTTTATCTAATTTGTAATACATCTTATAGAAAGTTTGAAAATATTGAGAATTAGTGGGTCGATGCCATCAGTCTTTCTTTAGAGCTAGTGATAACATCCTACGATAACAAAACCTAATAATTCTGCTCAATTATAATGGTTTCAATTAGGTAAAGCATGAAATAAATAGAAGATTAATTTATAAAGTGATCAACTTCAATTGCTTTATGTGTGTGTTCATGTAGAAATGTTGAGATTTAAGTTATCGAACTTCCCAAAAGTTGCTATCCTTATGAGATTCCATTACCTCTTTTACGTATATCATCATTGTCCAACACTAACTGACTAACTCACCTTCAATCACACTATCACAGTGTGTTTTGTACTAAATTAATCTCCATTTTCTTTGACTTCTCTCCCTATATATATTAACTTATAGAACCAAACAAACCATTCATTACTCTCTCACCCATTGATATATTGAGATGGAAAGTTTGGAAATTCCTAAGCAAGAAATTCATATCAAAATCGATAATCCGATACTGAGAGGCAAAGAGAGAAAAACTAACCTCGCAAATGCCAAACCACTTGTCTTTATGTCTCTTTTGAGTAGTCTCCATGCGGGCTATTTCAGAATAAGTCTCTCCCTCTGCAGCCAAGCTCTGCTGTGGAAGATAATAACCGCGCCTGATTCACCGACCATGTCTCATTTGCATAGCAAATTCCCATCAATGACGTTTCATCTCCTGTGGTACTTAGCACTTGCAACACAGGCGTCGCTCTGCTTTTTGTATGTTTTCAAGTGTATTTTCTTCTTTGACTTGGTGAAAGAGGAGTTTTCACATTATATTGGAGTGAACTATCTTTACACTCCATCCATTTCATGGCTTCTCTTGCTTCAATCAGCTCCTATGATCGAACCACACAGCGTTTTGTATCAGACACTATTCTGGCTATTTGCTGTTCCAATTTTGACCCTTGACACAAAGCTTTATGGCCAGTGGTTCACAACAGAGAAAAGGTTTTTGTCGATAATGGCAAACCCGGCAAGCCAAGTATCAGTAATTGCAAACCTAGTGGCTGCTCGTGGAGCAGCAGAGATCGGTTGGAATGAGTATGCTCTATGCTTGTTCTCGCTCGGGATGGTTCATTATTTGGTTATCTTTGTCACTCTTTATCAACGACTGCCAGGCGGAAACAATTTCCCAACCACGCTAAGGCCAGTTTTCTTCTTGTTCTTCGCTGCTCCAGCCACTGCAAGTCTAGCTTGGAACTCTATTTGTGGAACCTTTGATATTTTTGCAAAGATATTATACTTTCTTTCGCTCTTCATCTTCATCTCCTTGGTAAGTTTATAACAGACCTGCTAATCAGTACCAAAAAGAACAAAACAGAAATCCGTACGACAAGAAAATTACCTTATTTTTGTTAACATTTTCAGGTCAGTAGGCCAACTCTTTTCAAGAAGTCAATGAAAAGATTCAATGTCGCATGGTGGGCTTACTCGTTCCCCCTCACCTTTCTTGCTTTAGACTCGGTTCAGTATGCACAAGAGGTGAAAGACCAGGTCGCTTCTGGATTAATGCTTATCTTCTCATCCATCTCGGTTTTGATTTTCCTCGGTGTAATGTTACTGACCGCAACAAACAGCAATAGACTACTCATGCCTGATCCTGCCCTCGGTTCTACTACTTGTCCAAAAGACACTGTAACCAAGGCTAGTCTATCTGGAGAATAGAAACAAGAACTCTGCTAACTGATCATTTCCAGTTAGCTGAAGACGCAAACTAGAAAACAACTACATCTGTTTTGCATTATACGTTTTTCCCTTTCAATCACCCCACATGTTAACAAGACGCAAGGTTCAAAATGAATCAATTGAAAAGGTAAATCTTAAAGAAGTTCAAAATGTTTGGATATAGCCTAAAGTATTCTTCTTGATGCTTAAGCCTGATAGTTCATATTCAAAGTATGCAACTGGTCTTGTAAATTCTGACTTTCCTCAATAAGAAACCCCCCGATTGCTTCTTCAGAGAAACTGCACTGGATTCCCTATTCCTAATGTGGATTCTGACTCCTTTTGGTTCTCCAATAGGGCCTTAATTTCAAATCCCAGTTCTTGCTTCTCCATAGCTTCCATGCTCTTCCTTATTATGATGCAACCTCTCTATCAGTTACAAATGAAGTTAATGCCACTAGGGTTTGACAAATCAGAAGACAAGTTTCAAAATCTGATTTGAAACCCAAAACCTCGTAGCTACCTTGATTATTTGTATACTTGGACAGAGGAACGCAAAGTCCAATTCAAATGCAACAGCTAAAAAACTGCATTCAAATGCATAGCTTGCGTACCCATATGCTATAACAGAATTTACAATTTATTCAGATGTTACACAAATTCTCTAAAATATTTTTTTAATAGTTTTCTTTATTTATCAATCTCTTAATCTCTGTGTATACGAGGATTGTTCCCATTTTATGATATAATATGTAATTAATTCTATATCTATAATTAATTACGGATTTGGTGATTACAACGTAATTAATTATTGACTGTTACAAAATTGATTATTGTCCGTTACAAAGTAATTAATTTTTTTTACTGTTATATAATTTATTCTATGAAAATAACTAGTTTGATTTCTTTTGGTCCAGTTTGGTCCGGTTAGTGGGTTCGAATTTTGAGATTAAATCTAGTGTCCACAATAAGCCTTCCAAGTTTTCTGAAGCGTTGATTCAGGAAACTTTACTTACTTGAAAATTTATTATTTACATCGGTGTTTTTGTTCATGTTAATATCATAATTGCTTGATCGTTGTTTCGACGATTTCTATTATTATCGTTATTTTATTTTGTCTTGTCATGGTGGTTTAATATCTTTTTTTTTGCTATCCTTCGAAATAGTTGTGCTGGTTTTCCTTTTACAATTTCGTGAAGTACTTATCGTTTGTTTAACGGTTGCGTATCAGTGTGTTGATGAGAAATCGTTTGCTTCATTCATTTAATATTATATTGTCGTGCCGAGTTGTGCTGTCTATCTTATTTTCGTGAAGTGCTCTTCATTTATTTAACGGTTGTATATTCGTGTTTACACGAGGAACTACTTGCTTTTTTATCCCTTTTAGGGTTTGATATTATCGTGATGAGTTGTGTTAGCTATATTATTTTCGCGAAGTGCTCCTCATTTATTTAACGGTTGTATACACGTGTTTACAGGAGGAGCTGCTTGCTTTTTTAAATCCCTTTTAGGGTTTGATATTATTGTGCCGAGTTGTGTTGGCTATATTATTTTTGCGAAGTACTCTTCGTTTATTTAACGGTTTTATATTCGTGTTTACACGATGAGCTGCTTGTTTTTTTATCCCTTTTAGGGTTTGATATTATCGTGCCGAGCTGTGCTGCATATATTATTTTTGCGAAGTGCTCATCGTTAATTTAACGGTTATATATCCGTATTTACACGAGGAGGTGTTTCTTTTTATCCTTTTCATGGTTTGATATTATCGTGCCGAGCTGTGCTGGCTATATTATTTTTGCGAAGTGTTATTCGTCTATTTAACGGTTATATATCCATGTTTACACGAGGAACTGCTTGCCTTTTTATCTCTTTTAGGATTTGATATTATTTTTGGGACTGTGAACGCTTTAAAAAACCTTACCATATATAATTTCATGTTATATCGTCTTGACCTCAAAATGTGAAACCATGATAACGAAATTGTAGCACTTTGAGCTACGTGGATTATTACCAAGAGTCAAGAGATAGGTATGTCAAACGTGTTCTGATGATGATAACGTATCAATGCGATGCTTTGGTAGAGAAATTCAATGTGACGCCATTGATTATTGGTTTGGTCGCACCCATTTGCTTACGGTTCGTGGCTCTCTCTGGTATCTTCGTTGATGATTGGGCGGATAAAGCTATTCATGATTTCGAGCTCCAGTCACAAGGTAGAATAATGTCGAAGATGCTTTACTAATCAAAGAATTGGTGTTAGTGATTTCCATTACCTGATGTGTTATCTGTTCAATTGTAGAAACAGAAGAAACAAGGAGAGAAGTAAGAGAGGTTAAGCGGCGTAATAAAGACAAAGACAAAGACCAACCTCGTAACTTAGATGGTAGAAAGAGCAATAATGATATGGGTAAGCCAGCTTAAAAAGTCTCTGCCTTTATCGAGTTTTCTGGCTATATCTTTCCTTGCTTGTCACCAAGCGGAAGTACCCATTCTACCCACAGATATAGTGAGATGGGCACGAGAATGAAATATTCTGTATCTATATTGTTTCTCAAGATTCAAGAGCAAATGGGAGATCGATCAGCTGCTTGTCCAGTGGAAGCAAGGATGATGTTTAGGCCTCATCAGATTATTTCTGCTCAGAGATTAGAAGCATGAGCCGCTTTGATTGCTGATATTATTGGTTTGCCTTTGCGTCCTGTTAATTTTTATGGTATAACCTCAAATTATCTAAAGAGATTATCCATTAGAAGATAAAGTTCTTGATCTGGTGCATATTATAGGGAACTGGTCAATGCCTTCAGAGTTAGATCTATCCAAGAACGAGCATAGACTTCCTACTCGTGTCTGTGTCATGTCTATTCTGATCAGAACACCTTTGACATACGTCACATTGATATATGCATGCTTTATAATATAAAATCTTGAACTAAATGTTATTTCATCGATTTAACTTTACAAAGTGTATACGCAAGTATATATATATACATCATGTTAACCAACAAACCAAACTTAACCAAACCGAACCAATATAATCAATATATAACATTAAAGGTTTTGGTGTGTGGGAACAGAATTTAAGTTTGGTTAATGGTTTTGGTGCGTATAGCTACGGTCAGAATAGAATTGAAGAATAGAAATCTATTTTTGGTAAAGATTTTATATCATCTCAACCAAAGTTTACCCGATTCAATTTCAAAGCTAGAGCCTTTTTTTCTTTCCTTTTTGTTTTTGTCTTTGTTTTGATCAGTGCAATTAGTGCTCTTCGCTGTCGACGACGATGAGCCGATCACGCAGAGTCTTGTTGATTTTCAGAAGGACGTACCAACCGTCGTGTTTTAAGTGTTTATGGGCAAACTCTTTTTCTTCTACGTCTTCTTCAAGCTTGGGTTTTCGGGCGACGAACAAAGAGTTAAACCAGATGATAAGATCAGGCTATATTGGCGAAGCTAGAGAAATTTTCGAAAAGTTGAAGGCGAGGAACACCGTGACATGGAATACGATGATAAGTGGGTATGTGAAAAGGAGGGAAATGACGCAGGCACGGAAACTGTTCGACGAAATGACTGACAGAGATGTTGTGACGTGGAACGCTATGATTTCCGGTTATGTTTCATGTGGTGGGTTTAAGTTTCTTGAGGAAGCAAGAAAGTTGTTCGATGAAATGCCTTCAAGGGATTTCTTTTCTTGGAACACTATGATTAGTGGTTACGCTAAGAATCGGAGGATGTGTGAAGCTCTGTTGCTATTTGAACAAATGCCTAAGCGAAATGCTGTGTCTTGGAACGCCATCATCACTGGTTTCTTACAGAATGGTGAAGTGAATCGCGCAATTGAGTTTTTTCTGAAAATGCCTGAGAATGGCTCTTCTCTATGGGCACTTGTCTCTGGTCTGATTAAAAATGAGAAACTGGAAGAGGCTGCGTGGGTTTTGGCTCAATATGGGAGTAATGATTCGGGAAGGGAAGATTTGGTGTATGCTTATAACACTTTGATTGTAGGATATGGACAGAGAGGACAAGTTGAAGCAGCTCGACGTCTGTTTGATCAGATTCCTGATCGATGTGATGATGATGATCACGAAGGACAGTTTAGAGAGAGACTCCGTAGAAATGTCGTGTCGTGGAATTCCATGATCAAAGCCTACTTGAAAGTGGGGGATGTGACCTCCGCACGTTTGCTGTTTGATCAGATGAAAGACCGTGATACAATTTCCTGGAACACTATGATCGATGGGTATGTACACGTTTCTAGGATGGAAGAGGCGTTTGATCTGTTTTCGGAAATGCCAAACCCAGATACACACTCGTGGAACATGATGGTCTCGGGTTTTGCTAGTGTTGGCAATGTAGAGCTCGCTCGTGACTACTTTGAAAGAATGCCTGAGAAAAACACAGTCTCGTGGAACACAATCATAGCAGCCTATGAAAAAAACAAGGACTACAAAGAAGCTGTTGATGTGTTTATCTTGATGAACATTAAAGGAGAGAAGCCTGACCCCCATACTCTAACCTCACTTCTCAGTGCATCAACCGGGCTTGTGAATCTGCGGTTAGGAATGCAGATGCACCAAATCATCCTTAAGACTGCTATCCCTGATGTTCCAATCCACAATGCCCTCATCACTATGTATTCAAGATGCGGTGAAATAATGGAGTCGAGGAGAATCTTCGATGGAATGAAACTTAAAAGAGAAGTAATCACGTGGAATGCAATGATAGGAGGGTATGCTTTTCATGGTAATGTCTCTGAGGCCTTGGATTTGTTCTGGTCAATGAAAAGCAACATGATACATCCTTCTCATATAACATTTGTCTCGGTTCTTAATGCTTGTGCTCATGCGGGACTTGTTGATGAGGCTAAAGCACAGTTTATGTCCATGGTAAGTGAGTACAAGATTGAGGCACAGATGGAACATTATTCTTCTCTGGTCGATGTAATCAGTCGAAAAGGGCAATTTGAAGAGGCTATGGAGGTCATAATGAGTATGCCTTTTGAGCCAGACAAGACGGTATGGGGTGCATTATTGGATGCTTGTAGGATGTATAACAATATACAGCTTGCACATTATGCAGCTGAAGCAATGTCGAGGCTCGAACCAGAGAGCTCAACACCTTATGTACTGTTGTACAACATGTATGCGGACATGGGACTATGGGACGAAGCTTCTCAAGTGAGAACGAAGATGGAGAATAAAGGAATCAAGAAGGAAAGAGCATCAAGCTGGGTTGACGACTCAACTTAAAAAAAAACAGAGTTTTTAATGTTCACAGAAACATAAAATGATTGAGAAATCTCAGTGAAGCTTTTAACAGGCAAAAGAAAAACCGCTTTGTGATTCAAAAGGACTCTTCCATTGGCTCTCAACGACGCCGTTCCCCACGATTCTTGTTCTTCCAGCGCAGGAAAAAAATATCTGAGCCCTGATGGATTTAGAAAAATTTTGGCAGCCATTCAAATTATTGGTGGCTTCAAATTCATCTCTTCCATATATACACGAGTGTATGTACAATTTCTACTTCATCCAAATTTTGTTATATGGACTGCTGCATCAAAATCTGGGTTTCTCGAAAAGGTGAGCCTTTTTTCAAATCTCACCTTTGAACTCATCCTTGATTCTGCTAAGATTTATTCCTTGTTTCTGAATATGGATTAGGAGATTCTTGGGAATTTCGCAAGATCAGAGCTTTTGATTTCTATGATCGCAAAGTTGGCTAGTCTTCAAATTCCTTGGAGTTCTTTTTTTTCACTTATAGACTTATCTAATAATGTCTTGAGATGAAATTAGGGTTTGAATTTGAACATGAAAGGTGAATTTACTTTTGTTAGAATCTTAAACAGCTTGTTTCGTAAAAAAGTTGTGTTCTTCAGGAAGATGCTTCTCTCTTTCGCTTTAATGGAGCTGTTTCTTTTCTCCTTTGTGATTCTTTTGGCAGATTAAAGATTTCTTTCACTGATATGATTCAGAAATGTTAGCTGCGAATCCTTTGGGAACTATCAGCAAATTCCAAAATCCCTTTTGCTGCAGTGCTGCTTTGCGCGGATTCAAAACCACGCCTTTTGGTGATTTGATCAGCTGTGTTGTTTCTCCAAGATCAAGAGTTCTTCGGAGCAATGTAGAGTGTCCTCATTCATCTTTTTCTTCAGCAGGCCAAATTCATCATCGAAGAAATTGGGTGGTTAGTGATTTTTAAAATTTCTGTCTCTTGGATACAAGTTTTACATCCATATATACAACTTAAGCTTTTTCTTTTTGTTATTTCATCAAGTTTTGTAGCTCACGCAGCAACTCGACTCCACCAGATGATGAGTACCGTTCATCACTTAACATAGCTATAAGTCTTTTAAGACGTTACAGAACAGTGATTGAACGCGGTGAAGGAGAATCCTTAAAAGTAACATCTCTTTCTTTGTTTGCTTCCATTCTCGTTTTGTTTTCCTCCTCGTATACCCATCTTTCATTCTCTTTATGTGTCTTTAGGAATTCATTTCGGCTGGTGTAAACGCATATGCACTCGGTTGCACAGATGAAGATTTGAGGAACGAACTTATGGCTATGAAAGAATCGGGTTTAGAGATCGAACCTATGGAGAGTTACCACGGAAGCACACAGACTAAATCCAAGATTTTGCGGGTTGAGGTTAGTTACAAGGAACTTATTATATCATCGGGTATGTATTGATATGCTCTTAGTCTTATCCGAAATTAGCTCTGGCTGTTTCGATTCCGCAGGTTGATGAATGCATATTGTGGCTTAGCATTGTATTCATCACGATCTTGTGTACACCGCAACCAACGGTCATGAGATGGTCATCGACTCCTTCGGTTTCAGATGAAATCCTGAGTAAATGGAGAGGCTTTTGCGCGGTTATAGCCAATGCATACTATATTAGGGGAATGGCATGGTAAGATCAATATTTTCAGGTTTGGTCCATTTCAGTTATTTACAAAAATGCCATTAGCGGACCAACTGGTGAATGTAGGCTGCCCGTGAAGACTCTTCAGCTGGAGCAGTTGGCTGTGACGGGACAAGTGGAGGAGCCGTCGGTTGTGGCTAGCCGAATGCGACTGGTCTTTAGCACTCTTGAAGTAAGTAAATCACAAATTTATTTTTACCCTTATAATAGTTATTATAACTTACTTTCGTTTATTTCAATTATTTTAATATTTTTATTAATTTAAATAATTAAACATTTTAACAGTATTTAGAAAAGCAATTCTCAAAAATGACACAAAAAATTGTTCTACCATCAATGTTTTATTAAGTCTTTTCTCCAAAAATACCACAGAAGTAAAATTAAACTTTAAATCTTAACCTCAAAGTATTAAACTCCAACCAAAAAATTCAAATTATGAATTTTTAAAAATTATTTTTAATGTTTATGGTATTTTTGGAAAAAATAACTTTTAATAATATTTTTGAAAGAATAAAACTAGTGTGGTATGTTTGGAAGAAAGTTTTTTTTTGTATTTTAAAATATTTCTCTATATTTTTTCATTAAGAAATTAATTTTGTTTTAATTTAATGATTATAATATATAACTATTATGATATTTTTGAAAGAAGGTTTATAACTAATAATCTGAAATAAAACACTAATAAAAATAACGTAATCATTATTTTTACTGAATTATTTCTTAAAACTTATTATCTTGTATTATATTAAATCCGATATCTAACTTACTAATAAAATTACTAATTAATATGATCTATTTAAAATTTTTCTTTGATAAAAATGATTGAGTGGACTTATTTGTTGAGAACCAATGGTTTCTTCTTACACCATTTCTATTAAATTTAATAAATAAAATTCCAAATTTGATAAGAAAAAATAGAATTTAATTGATCCTCTGTTTATTGTAGGTAGTGAGTCCTCAGTGGCCACGGATTTAAAGATAATCTGCCATATAATGTTATTAACAATAACATCTCTTTATTTTGTTATATGAATTTCCTATTCATCAAACTTTGACGTATCTAATCAATATCGATAGAATGCAAACAATTATTGCTGTTAGTAGGGATTTCATTTCGTTAATTTTCATGTTTAAATAACACTATTATTACGTTGTTAGTGAAAAAAATAAAAAAGGTAATCAAAGCACAAATTATATAAACCACATATAGTAACACTATCAAAAGGACGTCATGGTCCTAAAATTGCGAGTTGAGAATATGCTCTTTTCGTTTACTAAAGGATTCAGTTGTAACCACATATATTATTCTCAATCCAACTGCCAATAAATCAGTCAAACTATCAACCAAATTATTTTTGAATATAGACTAAAAAATATATTTTTAAAATGAAAAAATGATTTATTATCTACCTAAAACTAATTCAAATAATATCAAAACAAACTGTAGAATACAAATAGTCAAAACAAATAAAAATTCAATTAATTTTCTATTGAAAATGAAAATAACAAAATTTGACTAAAACATTACTTATTATGAAATTGATGGAATAATAAACATGAGTAAATCTTGTCTATTGACTTTGAATTTAATGCTAATTAGGAAATTGTTTAAATTTATCATGAACAATGAAAAATCCAAATAGAATTCATTATTAGGTTTAATACGAAATTAACTTAGAAATGACACTAGAGAGATATCATCTGGAAAGAGTATGACATAAGAAAAATGATCAAAATAATACATAAAATATATTTGTTATCCCATTTATTTACTGTAAGTTGAAAACACATAATTAATATCACTAATTTAAATTACTTGCTCTCGTTTTTATTCGATTTGTAACAATAGTTAAAAAAATGATCAAGCCCCTTTCAAAAGTTAACTAGAGTAACAAATGATGAAATGATAAAAGGTCTCATATAAATGACTAACTAACAAGTTTATAATTATATTCATGTACAATATATATAAAGTTTATGGCAAACTTGTCGCTTAATCAATAGGGAAACAACTTGATTTGTTGATACGTATCCTTTGTTCGACTCCAAAGGTCAGCAACTCAACACTGTGTCTTTCACCACAATTATTATATATAATTTTCGACCTTTACCACAATTATTATATTCGAATGAAACAGCAGAATCCTAATTTATTTATTTTTATATATAAAGTAGCCAGGATCTCATAAATAAAAAATTTATGGAAATAACATTAAGCATGCCTATATGGACCACATAGCAGTTCTACCATTTGTTCACCATATTTTTAAGGTTTAAATAGTTCTAATCATGATCCCAAAACCAATTAAATTTTCATTTACAAAATTCTTTTTTAATTACCTACAGTTATTTAATTAGCTACAGTTATTTTAATATTGAATACAATTAAACGTTTTTTAAGGCTAGTATTGCTTGATAATCATATAATTAATTAGCTACAGTTTTGAATTGGATCATTATTTTATTTGTTTTAGAGAAAATTTATAATTATAAAAATAAATTTAAAATATTATATTTGGATTTTTTTTATTAAAAAAGTTTTAAAATATTTTAATATTAATTTATTTTATTTTTGAAAATTTTATTAATAATTTATATTTTACAAAAAATATTACTTTTGTCAACTGAAGTGTACATAATTGAAAATTCAAGAAATTGGAAAAGTATTTTTCTGCTTCGTGTCATTTGCAAATTCAGAGGCGCCACATTTCATAAAGCAATGCTCACCACGCGATGCAGCCGTAAGCGTAAGCGCTGAGTTTTAATCCTCAGATTTATTTTCAACCAATCATACTTTTACACGTCAATAGAAACCGCATCTTCCCTTATAAACGTCCAGATTCTTGGAGCCTCGCTACTCCCATCCGCCATTATTTAACGCTACCTCTGTATCCTATTACTACTCAAAACTGAAGAAGACAGAAGAAGAGCAAAGATCTTCACAAAGAGAGTTTCCTTATTCTCTTTCAATATTTTCGTATCTGTGAGAGACTGTTTTCTTTGTTATGGCTTTAGCTGTTACTTCTTCTTCAACCGCGATCTCTGGATCAAGTTTCTCACGCTCAGGAGCTTCTTCTGATCCTAAAGGTATTGATTTTTCCTTTCCTTTTCTTGGGAAACTAAACTGATTCTCTGATTTTCATTGTTGTTCCCATTCGCTGGATTGTGATGATCTAATCGGAAAATTTGGAATCTGGTGTGTTGTTTTCGCTTTTGCAGCTCTTCAAATCTGTTCGCTTAGGTTATCTGATCGAACCCATGTCGCTAATTTTTCTCAGAGACGTTACTCTATGGTACTCTTAAACGCTGATTCACATACACGCAGCGAATCTTGGGTTCCTCGAGCTTCAACTTTAATTGCTCCTGGTTCGTTACTGTATCTTTCAGGATTCGAATTTCATTTTCCGATTGATTCTCTGTTTTTATGTCGATTGCTGATTTCGATTTCGATGATTCTATCACAGAAGTTGAAGAGAAAGGAGGAGAAGTTGAGGATTTTCAGCAACTCGCGAAAAAACTCGAAGATGCTTCTCCACTTGAAATCATGGACAAAGCTCTCGAGAAATACGGAGACGACATCGCAATTGCTTTCAGGTATTATTGATTAAGAAGATTATAATCCATTCAATTATAGGCAAATGGACAGAAATGATTCTTCAGTTGACTTATGAATTTGGTTTTTGATTTTTTTCTTCTTTTCTTTGCAGTGGTGCTGAAGATGTTGCATTGATCGAATACGCTCACTTAACTGGAAAACCATTTAGGGTATTCAGCTTAGACACAGGGAGATTAAACCCAGAAACGTACAGACTCTTCGATGCGGTTGAAAAGCAGTACGGGATTCGAATTGAATACATGTTCCCTGATGCAGTCGAGGTTCAAGCTCTAGTGAGGAACAAGGGTTTGTTCTCTTTCTACGAAGATGGTCATCAAGAATGCTGCCGTGTGAGAAAAGTAAGACCTTTGCGTCGTGCTCTTAAGGGACTCAAAGCTTGGATTACAGGACAGAGGAAAGACCAATCTCCAGGAACAAGATCCGAGATCCCAATCGTTCAGGTCGATCCGGTGTTTGAAGGATTAGAAGGTGGTGTTGGAAGTCTTGTTAAATGGAATCCTTTAGCTAATGTTGAAGGAGGAGATGTGTGGAAGTTCTTGAGAACAATGGATGTACCGGTGAATGCATTACATGCACAAGGATATGTCTCTATCGGCTGTGAGCCGTGCACTAGGCCGGTGCTTCCGGGTCAGCACGAGAGAGAAGGAAGGTGGTGGTGGGAAGATGCTAAAGCCAAAGAATGTGGTTTGCACAAAGGGAACATCAAGGAGGAAGAAGGCGGTGCTGCGGAGTCAAAACCTGCAGTTGTACAAGAGATATTCGAAAGCAACAATGTGGTTGCATTGAGCAGAGGAGGAATTGAGAATCTTATGAAGCTAGAGAACCGAAAAGAGCCGTGGTTGGTGGTGCTTTACGCTCCTTGGTGTCCGTTTTGCCAGGCAATGGAAGCATCGTACATCGAATTGGCAGAGAAACTTGCGGGAAAAGGCATCAAGGTAGCAAAATTCCGAGCTGATGGTGAGCAGAAGGAATTTGCTAAGCAAGAGCTTCAATTAGGGAGCTTCCCGACGATACTTCTCTTCCCGAAAAGCTCTCCTCGGGCGATTAAGTATCCATCGGAGCATAGAGATGTTGATTCGCTTATGTCGTTTGTGAATCTTCTTCGGTGAGTTATGAGAATGAAAATGAAAATAGTGTGTGAAGAAAAAGAAGAATATGAGATGAAGGAGTGATTTCATATTGGTCTTTAAAGATTGTTGATCTCAAAGAATAAACATTTTGTTTTAAATGTCTATTTTCTTTATGTTTCGTACCTTCTTGGATTTACAGCACAGGTAGAGTTTCGCAATACAAGTTTTAGACTAAGGGCCCAAAATCTATTAGCCCAAAAATTGGGACAAACCCTTCTAAAAACATGTGACATAAAATTATGAAATTTTAATTTTAGAGAAAATACTGTAAAATTTCTTTTTTGTTATTAACTTTTTTTTGTCACATCGTAAAGACACTACAATCATATATTAGTTAGAACAACAGTAGATAATATAAGAAAATAATGAGTTTTTCTTCCGTGCTTGCTTTGTTTTTCTTCTGCGCTTGCTTTGCGAGCATGTGCGCCTATTAATTTTTCTCCTTCGGTTGATGACTAAGAAAGAATTCCGGGAAATGCTTCCCGAGAGAGGCGAACTCCTCTATCTCCAATAAAAAAACTAACAATTCATTTGGGTCGTTGACTAAATTGAACAAATCTGTGGAATCAATGATAAAACTATCACAATACCGCTGCCTATTGTACAGGTACGACATAGTCCACATGAGGCTAAGAAGCTCCATATAAACTGGAGATAGTACTCTGTAGATACCTTTTATGCCCAGATTATCACTTACAGCATCCTGCAGTTTGAGGATCCATCCTAATCCTACTGTCTGTGCTCCCTCCGTTCATGATCCATCTATCTGACAGATGAATGGTGATGATATATGTTGGGATTGTTCAGGTAATCCCGTGCTTCCCTCGCTTGTTTTTCCATATATTTTATATTGGTGCATGAGTACCATAAATCGTAATCTCTGAAAAATCTTAATGGCATTCCGATCCTTGTTATAAATCTTGTCGTTCTTTGCTTTATAGATGAACTATAATATCTATGAAAAACTCTTGTTGTCAAGATTGGCTTGATGCTCTTTTGGGATACGCCATAGTAAAAAATTGTTTTAAAAATTTGTTTTTATATGTTTTAAATTAATTTATGCAAATGTCGAGTTTAGACATTATTTATATATTTTTATACATAAGCATATCTGAAAGAAAATTCTTTAAGTGAATCAGCATCATTATATTTTGGATAGTTATTTTGCGTATTTAATTTAGAATATTAAGTTGATTTAGAGTCAATTTAGAAAGAGGAAACACCGTCCCAATTACTAGAAAGAATTTTCTCATCTACAACTATTGGAAAAAAGTTAAATTTGTATCACAAAACAAAAGAGGATGAATTCCATTTCTAACTAAGCTAGTCCAAGTTAATGATTTATTATTGCCATCTAAGTCAAAGAGTGAATACAAAACAGAAAGATGACAGAACCCAAGACAAGGTGTCGTGGTGTGATGTTAAATCTTTTCAATGCAACCTTAATATTATCTTTTATGTTTATTGTTGACGATCTGTGAATCAATTATGGACCTATATGTACTATGTTTTATATAATACATGTTTACCCGATAATCATTTATCAAACAAAAAGTCAAATATTCAACTATGGAAGTTGAGGGCCACAACATCATTTTCTATAATGTGGACAATTATCACATTTCATATCTTTGTAGTACTGTCAAACATCAAAGCTAATTTGGCGACTGTCAATTTGAATATATTGCACTCACTTTTCCATTACACTCGAGTGTCATCATTTGGTGTGTCGATTTTGTTGTACGATAATGAAACTTATAATTTTGCATGTAATATGTGAAGCTTACATGTGATCCGCAAATGCCATCCCAACGTATATATCTTATTCTTTGTTGTTTAGATATTTGTTAGATAACATTTTAAAAACAACATACAATATACATTAACTTGCATAAGATTGCCCGATTTATATATATCTTCTAACATTTTTTGCTTACCAGTTATGTTGCCGCCGACAAACAATCCTTCACAAAAACTCATTGACTAGTTTACAACATTACTATTTATTATTATCTTCATCATATGTTATTGATGAAAGAAATATTTCCGCGATAACTGATACTTTGCACATTCATACATATACAACAGTTTTATACATATAACATATACACACACAAAAATGTGTGACAAAAAAAAACATATACAAAAAAAATGTATAAACAATGCTTTGATATTTAAAGATATTTTATGCATTTATTGCTGGTCTGCAATGTATCATCTATGTAATCTTTATAGATACACATTTTCTTTTTGTATGAATATATAAAAACTAAATTTAGATCTACACCGTAGGCAAAAAAAAAATATTCATATATTATAATTCTTTAATAAATATGAATTAGATATTTATATCATTTATTTTTAAATATTTTTAATATAAATAAATAATATGTAAATATTTAAATTTTATATATTAATTATCTATTAATATATAATTTATTTTATTGTATTATCATATATTTAAATATTTATATATAATATATTATTAATTATATATATTATTATGTCATAATTCCAAAAGTATTTCTATAATTTAAATAAATTACATATGTCATTGATCTCATAATAAAATATATTGATTTTTTAACCAAATTAATAGCACTGAGATATATTCTAATTATTTTAATAACTTAAATCTATTTATATATTTATTTAAAATTATTTCTAATTATCGTATATGTGAATTAAAAAATAAAAATAATTATTTTTATGAATTTAATAATATTTTTGGTTATTTTAATGAAATATATTGATTCTCAGTTAATAACAATGTCATATATTGTAATTATTTTACTAATTTAAATTTATTTATATTTTTATTCTAAATTTATTATGATAATGACACGTAAACATTACATTTTTGTTAATAACACGTCAGGATAAAAAAAATTTTAAAAAAATGTTGCTCAAATAATATATTAGGGATATGATATATTGACATTAGTTTTTTTTGTTATAGTTAGTAATTTATTGATTTTAATAATTTTGAATATTATTGTGTTTTAAAATAATTTTTATAATGTAGATGTTAATTTAAAGTATGACTAAGTAGCTCATATTATCCAGATTTTATTCTAGATGTTATATATTTTCTAACTATTCATCACTCATCAACATTTCGCATAGTTTGAAAAACATGATTCCATTATTTTTTGGTACTAAGCATTATAATTCTTATTTTTCTATATTTTGATATTCAATTTGCTATACCAAAACCATGTAAACGAAAATGAGGATATATGCAACCAAAATGGTATATGCAAACAAAAAATTGGATAAACAATTGATAGACGATTAATTAGAAAACATGAGGATTGTTTGTTTTTTATACATATCATAATTGACATATAATATGGATAAATTTTTAATATGCATTAAAAAATAGCAATGCCAATGTGTCCTAATTTTGTGTCCACCAAAAGTAACAATAAAATTGTAAAATATGTCTCAAAATATAACATAAAAGTAAAATTGATACTGCAAAAACTTGAAATTTTATTTATTAGTTAGTAGATAATTAAATGATCCAATAAGAAGTGAAATTAGTGATGAATTAATAAATAAAAAAAAATTATGTAAGTAAATGAAATATTAGGAGAGGTAATTAGAGAGAGTTTAGTTGGGGTCACATTTGAGACCCAAAAATTATTCTGGTATAATAATCCTTACATCTTGTCAATGTTTTTCACCAATACTAGACAACGATGTATATATATTTAAACTTGATTTTTCATATTTTATTACTTAACCAGAAATTAAAAATTTATCCATATGGGTTATTTAATTATAGTATTTTATTATATTTTTATTTTTATAAATTTAATTAAATAGTTTGTAATTTATAAATTTTTAATTAGTTTATAAATGATATTTATTTATAGAATTTTTATAATATAAATACAAATATAAAATTTTAAATTGCTATATATAATATTATAATTTATTTATTTGTTTTTGAGTAAAAAATTATTCAAATATATTAATAAATATTTAAATTTTAAATATTAGATTTATAATATTTATAAATATTTTAATATTGTTATGTATTTATTATTTGTTTTGTGATTTATTATTTATAATAGTATTTAAATTAATATTTTATAGTTTTAATATTATTTTGTGAAATATATTTTTAAAATAATAATATAAAGATAAATTACGTTTGTATGGAATATTCGTAGTGAAATTTAATAATTTATAAATTTATTAAAATTTAATTATATATTTATAATATTTAAAGTATTATATTTTTGAAATGTAATCAAGTGGTTTTTTAATTTATATAATTTTAATAAATGTTAAATCACTACAGATTTATTTATAAATAATGTTTATTTATAAAATATTTATAATATAAATATATAGAACTTAAATGTTTATAATTTGATAAGTTGTTAGATATATTAATATGTTTTATTTATTTATTTTTTATAAAAATAATTTAAGTAGATTAATACAAATATAAAATTTAAATATAAGATTTCATAATATTAATGTATATTTTAATTTTTGTATATATTTAATATTTGTTTTTTAAATTAGTTACATATAATGATATTTAAAATAATATTTTATAATTTAATGTTATTTTTAAAATATATTTATCAAATAATAATGTAAAAATGTAAAATTTAATAATAATAATAAAGATTAATAAACAGCTAATTGTTCTTTCACTTTTATTCTGTAGTTGATTTGCATTTGGTCACGACAAAGCAATTCTTTTCTCACTTTATGCTGTCTTCGTATCGTACCATGTGTCCTATTAAAATCCAAATGAATGATTAGATGTTATCAGTCAATTCAAATATACTATATATCTCGTGACTAAAAAAACAAGTCTATAAATTATTAAATTCCGAAGTTCTTTTTCTTCAAATAAAATATTTCAGCATCTAATAACATCGGTTGATCTCAAAGTAATATATATAATATATATATATATATATATATAATATGATGTACTTAATGTATGCAACACTACGATTTCTGGAAAAAAATTACAATTAGAATCCAAAAAACAAGAATCAGAAGAAAATTTGAAATTTAAAAGAAATAAATTCAAAGTAAAGTGCAAAAGACAAAAAGCTCAAATAAGAAAACAAAGAAAAAAAGAGAAAAAATAAAGAAAAAGAAATACAACTGACAAAAAGCCCAGAAATATCCTTATGACGACTCTCTTCCCTCACGTCTCCCCAAATAAAGAAAGTAAGAAACCAACAAAGAAACTAATTGATTAATTAAACAATGTGAATTTAATTTCTCTCCGCAAATTAATTGTTGTTTCTAGGCCTCGATTTTCGGCAGAACCAAATTAAACATCCAACGGTCAAACCAAATTTTTCGGTTATCAATTTTAATTTTATTATAATTGTTAAATCGATACATTATATACTTAATTTTATTCAATTTTTTAGTTCGATTCGATTCAGATATACAAAACCGATTAATTTTAAAAAATCAAATATTACAATTCTTTTAAATAAAAAATTAAAATTAATTAAAAAACTGAATCTAATATACCAAAATTATTTGACAAACCAAAATGTTCAGAGTTTAACTGATTATGTGTAAAACTTTGCAATTCAGCCGAATATTTTTTGGTTTATTTTGAAATATATTTCTATATAAAAACCAGAACCAAGTAATCTAAAATAAAAACCAAACAAAACCTATATAATTTTATTTTATTTTCGATACACTTTTATTTAAACCGATTGAATCATTCGAATAATCCGAAAAAACGGAAAACCTACCTACTCCTTTCCATCTTATGCGAGATTTCTTTTTCACTCCGAGAACTCTATAATTCGTTCCTCGGAAAAAATTGTTCCCTCTCACACCTACCAAAATTTCTTTTTGAGAAGAAAATGAAAAAAATATTATTTGTTCATGCTTTATTATTACTTTTTTTTACTCATTCATGCTTTATTATTTATGGGCCAACATTGGTTTACCAAATACCTTATATTAACTTTTCTATTTATATTCTTTACACTTTTTACTGTATTTCTTATACTAAATGGCAAAAATTATTCCTTAGTTTTCTGTACTAAATTTCGAACTAATATTTCTAATAAATCAAATAATGAGTGTTCTGCTTTAGGTTACATAAGACACAGTTTTGACGTTTTGAATGACATTACATTTCAAAGCTGGCTATTTTCTATAAATTTGGCTAATAAAAACATATGCTCTTATTCAACAAACCCTATAAAAATACATAATGCATTGGAAACTTGAGGTTTAGTGATTTCAGAATTGTACTTTTGGTGTATTAGCCACAAAAATTATATTATTCATTAATATTGACACATCTATAGTCATTAATAATACACATAATATATAAGTAACTCACAACTAAATTCTTATAATGTTGATATATATAATGGTTTATGTCAATTATATATATCTTGAAACTATGATTTAATATAATTTGATTTTATTTGAGTAAATATATTAATTTTATAGTTTGCAAATGCTCCACATGAGAACATAGAGGGAAAGAGCATTTGTAGTGCATTTGCAACTTCCAAATGTTCTCCGATATGTTTTTATCAATAAAAAATATTGATTAAATAAAACTTATAGTAATATCTTTAAATAACACATTTTAAAATTTTTATTTCAAATTTAATGTTTAAATTTAAAGTTTCAAAAATATCACAAATTATTTTCTGAATATACATATTTACATAAGATAAATATGTCACATGGAATGAAACATATCTAGGTGTCTTAAATCACAACCTACATTTTATGCTAAATATTCCAAAACAATGTTTGCTTTACAAGTTGGTAACGAACAAACTTAAGTTTCTAAAGTTCATTCAAAGAAAATCCACAAATATGTATATATTTCACAAATTTATTAAACCCTGAAAAGAAAAAGGACAACCTGAATATTAATATTTTACATATCTTTTTTTTTTATTAAAAACCACACATCTACTTTTTAGTCTCCATTGTCACTCAAAAATCAAAATTGTCTTTCTTCTCTAAAGAAGATCTCTTACGACATTATAGGTACTTTCTTCTTCTTCTCTTCTATTTCCTTAGTTATAAACATAATTGACTTTTGGTCAATTCCCATTTAAGAATAAAAATGGTATTTAGTTGTTTTCTTTGATTGGTTGAAGAATTCGATTTGAGATGGAACCAACACTGAAATATTTAGTTTTCCAAAAGATATGATAAGTGAAGCACCAAGTTGGGCAGATCAATGGAGAACTGGAGAGTTATCGGAGGAAGAGAACACTCAAGGAAATAAAGACGCTGGCGGTGAGAATTTCAGCAAGATTAAATCGAGAATTAACGGAGACAAGATTGCTGGTTTCATAAGTTTCAAATGGATGAAGAATCTTGTGCATACGAAGAAGAAAGACTCTAATTCTTGAATATGAAGAGGAAGATTCTCTGTTACCTTATTTTTTCTTGATTTCAGATCTCATTGTATTTCAGATCTCAATTTATAGTTTTCCTTTCTGTTTCACTGTAACGTTCCTTGGAAATTATGGCTCGGCCTTTGTCGGCGTCATCTGAAACGCCGAAGCTTCTGGCCATTAGACCGGAGGATTATGCTCACAGTCCTGTTCATTACGCCGTTGTGTTAGGAGATCACGCTGCACTGACTCGTTTGCTTTCGTCCGTGCCAAAGTTAGGAGATCCAGAGGAGATCCGAACTGAATCTGACTCACTGAGCCAGGAGCGAGTAGCGGATCAGATCTCAGCCCTGCTTGACCGCCGCGATGTTCCATCTCGTGAAACACCTCTCCATCTAGCAGTTAGACTCAACGATTTGTTCGCGGCGAGGGCGATTTCATCTGCCGGCGCCGACATTTCTCTCCAAAACGCCGCCGGATGGAATCCGTTGCAGGAGGCGTTTTGTCGCCGTAATACGGAGGTCATGAAAGTGCTTTTACGGCATCACCACCGCTTGGCGTGGTGCAAATGGCGGCGACGGTTGCCACGTTTGATTGCTGTTCTCCGTCGTATGCGCGATTTTTACATGGAGATCTCTTTCCATTTCGAGAGCTCTGTGATTCCGTTCGTCGGAAAAATCGCTCCCTCTGACACCTACAAGATCTGGAAACGCGACGGAAATCTTCGCGCTGACACTACCTTGGCCGGATTCGACGGATTAAAGATCCAGCGTGCGGATCAAAGCTTCCTTTTCCTCGGTGACGGTGACGAATCCCTAGATATCTCTCCCGGATCGTTACTTGTACTGAATCGAGATGACCGCAAAATCCTCGACGTCTTTGAAAGTGCCGGAGCTCCGATTAGCGATTCAGATATCGCCGGATTCTGTTCTCAGTCCAGCTTGTATCGCCCTGGAATGGATGTTACTAAAGCAGAGCTCGTCGGTCGAATGAATTGGCGACGGCAAGAGAAGATGGAAAGCGTTGGAGAATGGAAAGCTAGGGTTTACGAAGTCCAGAAAGTGTTTTGCAGTTTCAGATCCCGGAAAATCGTTAATGACATTGATTTCGCCGGAAGCGAACAAGTACTACCTCTAGAGCTAGACGAGGACGACGACGGATTCTTAGTAGCAGAGAATCCGAATTTCTTAGCTCCGCCTCCACCTCGGCCACAAAGACGGCACAGTAGCTTCGTCAAAGAGGATAGAGATTGGATTTCTGTTGGAAGAAAAAGCGTTGACGTCTATCCATCAGCCGCACCACCACCGCAATTCCAGCCACCGAGAAGATCAGTGACTCAATTCCAGCCACCAAGAAGATCAGTGACTCAATTCCAGCCACCAAGAAGGTCAGTGGCCGTTCCTTCAACGGTATCTCCGGTGAATCCTCCTCCGTCTCCTCAAATCAAAGAAAAGGAGTTCGTGAAGAGCTTGCATCCATCTGTGTGGTTAACGGATCAATTTCCATTGAAAACGGAGGAGCTGCTTCCTTTACTCGACATTTTAGCCAATAAAGTCAAAGCCGTCGCGAGAATGCGTGAGCTACTCACCACTAAGTTCCCGTCGGGAACTTTCCCAGTCAAGGTAACAAAAAGGGCAATCTCGTAACTATCTCTAATTTCTCCATAACCAAATTATCATCAAATCGATTTTTCCATTTTTGAGCTCTAATCACTATCTTACGTGTTGAAATCTCATTGGATAATCCATAGCTAAGAAATAGCCATAAATAGATCTCTAAATATGGGAAATTGTGCTTTTACATTAGATTATGAAATTTTCTTGTTTTATGCTAAACAAAATCTTTGTGGGATCCAGCTGTCGATTCCGGTGGTCCCTACAGTCAAAGTAGTCATCACATTCACAAAGTTCGTCGATCTTCCACCGGCGGAGAAATTCTACACACCACTCTCAAGCCCAAGATTCTTCTCCTCCACTGTCTTCGGTGAAGAACAATCCGTTGACGAAAAATCCGATGGACGGAATTCAACTTCACGGTCATCATCGTGGCTGAGACGGAGCATAGCCACCGGGAAAAGTTCACAACGACGGATAGAGGAGGAGGAGGAGGAGCAACAAAAACCGGACCCATTCGCTATACCAATTGGGTATAAATGGACAAGCATGCGTAATAATAATAAGTCAGGTAATATTAGTAAAATGAAGAGATCAAAGTCTACTAAGAGATCTAAGTAATGATTTCTATTTGAGGAAGTGAAGATAAAATCTAGTTGTTTTCTCTTTTGTTTTCGTAGATAATCTGATATTAGTAAGTAGTGAATATAGAGTCTATTTCATGAAATCTGGTTGTAGTTCTTTTACTATACAATTTATTTTATTTTGAAATGGTTATATGATTTAAGTGCTGTCGTTTTCACCTCTTTTCATAAATGGTCTAAAGGAATTCAATAGTAAAAGCTTTCAAAAATTCTTTTGGGAAGAAAAGATTTCAAAATTAGTATGGGCCAACATCGGTTTACCCAGACGTTGTATTAACTTTTCTAGGTACAAACAATTATTATTCTTTACGCTTTTTGCTGTTGTTGTTATTTTATACAGAAAAAGTATTGCTTAGTCTTCTGTACTAAATTTCGAACTAATATTTCTGAAAAAGCAATTGGTAAATGTTCTGCTTTTTGTATAAATTTGGCTATTAAAAACGATATGCTCTTATTCTTGGTTTAAGTTGCAAAAAGCCTATAAATTACATAATGTGAGGCACGGGAGCCTTGAGGTTTAATTATTGAGGAAATTTGTGAAATAATAAATTATCGTAAAAATTTGCGAAATGACAAAATAATAAGAAATTGACTTTTTAACTGTTCACTTGTGTATAAATTTTCTGATTTTGTCTTAACACGTTATTTGACTTATTGTGATTGATGTGACACAGTGCACAATTGTACTGTTCAGAATATATTTTAATACATAATTTAGACAGCTGGATGCAAACATTATGGCGAGTGTTAAATGTTATGTTTCTCTCAAGATTCGAACATCACTCATATATGTCGTGAGCACTATAAATATGTTAAAAAAAACGGTAAAGTGTAAATAAAAAGAGATGGTGTAGCCGAAAATATCACAATTTCTAAACTTTCATCTAAACTTTCATTCCAAACTATGAACTTTTAAACTAGAGGCAAAATAAATATTTTAGAAAATATATTAGACTGATGTTATAAGATCTAACGGTTTATAAGTGTACATGGTACAATAAGATTTAAACGGTATATAAGAAGGATTAGTGTTGGTGTAAAAACTAGTGCATATGTTATGATTTTTTTTTAAAATGTATAAAAAAATTACTAGTGATAACATTTATGATAATGGTGCAAGTAATAATATACATGGTAATACATTATGTTGTATTGATGATGCTATATATTTGTCATCCAATCAACATAAATTCATCAATTTTCCCATTAATGAATTGTACTTGTATATGTATAATAGCATTGTTAAATGTTAATT
This sequence comes from Pugionium dolabratum, assembly GCA_018901945.1. Lineage (NCBI taxonomy): Eukaryota > Viridiplantae > Streptophyta > Magnoliopsida > Brassicales > Brassicaceae > Pugionium > Pugionium dolabratum. Next base: position 753,550 of record JAEVFF010000275.1, read on the forward strand.
TTTATTTTGATATTGGAACATATGCATTAGATATCAACTTTGTTTTCGTATAATCAAAGATATTTCGAATTTGTAGCTATAACAGATGTATTATATGATTTAATATGTGATATCTGTATAATAATACTGATAAATGTTAAAAAATATTTTAATTATACAAGATACATGATAACCGTGTTGACAAATCTCTAAAAATCAGTTTAACCAAGTTCACGTTTCATCTTCTTCATCCTCTTACCAAACAAACTCTTATTCGCCGAGATTTGCGTCGTATTAAAAAAATTTATCAGCTGACAACGTTTAAGACGACAACAAAGATCCAAATAGAAATTGTTACAAATCTCGCAGATGTGGCCTAACAAAAAATAGAGGTTAAAATTATAGTTGAACCGCAAATTAGAACATAACGATTGAAGAAGCAAGTTAGATCGTTAGAAAACCAAATTGGTAATTAAACCATTACATGATACATGATGAGTTAACAAATAAAAACTGGTGTGTGATAAAAATCACTGAGGGATTAGAAAAAATAACTACAAATATTATCGGGAATATATCTAAAAACAAAATTTGAGAAATTCAAAAATAATCACCAAATCAAAAATCAAAAACTCAAAAGAAAATTTAGAAATCGGAAGCTTTTTTTATATAATTGAAGTTACAATACCTTAGAAGTATAACAAACGAACAACAAATAAAAAAAACAAAAAATCAAAGTCAAATGAACAAAAAATTAGTTTATTTGTTTTATTTTTTTGTCACTTGGATTATAATGAAGTAATCCAATAATCTAACATTTTCAATATACCGATTCAATAACCTTACATTTTCATATAAAAATTTAACAATATCATACGAAAAAAACAAAAAATTTAAAATAGATGTAAAAGTGGTACAACCGTTAATCCAGTTATTCTTCCCCACAGATATGCGATGTATGCAGATTAAATTCTAGTAAATTACATAATATAAGATTTTGGAGACTTAAAGGTTGAATTTATATTTAGGGTTTGATCGGTACAACTCATAATAAAGCATCGTAGGCAGTGAAACTATCTCCTAGGGCTGGGTTTTCGGTGAAAACCGAAAAACCCAAACCGATCGAACCGAAATTTTCGGTTTCGGTTTTTATTTAATTTTAATCGCTAAACCGATCGGCTAAATAATTAATTTTATTCGGTTTACATTTCGGTTCGGTTCGGCAATACCAAACCGATCGGTTTTCTTAAACCGAAAATCTGCTGACCTATATAAGTCGTAACCCTAAATATTTTTAGAGAAACTGAAAATTTCTGTTCTCCAAATGCGGCCGATCTGAAAAAATTTCGACCTCCTTCTTCGTTCTCCTCCTCCTTCTTTGTTCTCCTCCTCCTTCTTCGTTCTCCTCCTCCTTCGTTCTCCTCCTCCTCCTTCTCCTCCTCCTCCTTCTCCTCCTCTTCTTCTTCTTCTTCTCCTCCGCCTCCTCTTCCTCCTCCTCTTCCTTGAGCTCGAGCTTGTGTACTCGGATACCGGTGTAGATGACGATCGATCTGAACAAGGTAGCACGTAAGATCGAGGTGGACAATCGTATCCCTCTCCGTAATTACTACCGCATCACCGATAATCTTCTCCGACAGGTATTTTGCCGGTATTGCAACAGAGATTCGAATCGACATCTCAGTATATGTTAACTGGTTGTAGGGTTTGATTTCACGCTATTAATTAGATTTTGAAGTTGATTTGATCAGTTATCGATTTCTAGTTTCCGGCTAGACCTAATTTGCTCTTTCAGTTATCGATTTCTAGTTTCCGGCTAGATCTAATTTGCTCTTTCAGTTCCTTAGGATTCTGTCTAAATAATCGTGTTGAGAAACATGTCTCCATTAACCGATATTAACCGATATTAACCGAAATTAACCGAAATTAACCGAAATTAATCGAAATTAACCAAAATTAACCGAAATTAACCGAAATTAACCGAAATTAACCGATATTAACTGATATTAACCGAAATTAACCGATATTAACTGAAAACACGAAATATTAACCGAAAAAACCCGAAATATTAATTGATATTAACCGAAAAACCCAAAATACCAAACCAAAAACCGAAAATCAAATTATATTTTGGTTTAATTCGGAATGGTTTTATTTTCTAAAAACCAAACCGATTAAACCGATAAAAAAACCGAACCGAACCGATTTCTTATAATTTTTTTTCGGATGACTTTTTCACAAACCGAAAAACCCGAAAACCGGATAAATCGATCCGAATAAACCGAAAAAACCGAAAACCCAGGCCTACTTACGTTCTAATATATATATTGGTAGAGTTGTAACTATGAATAAATCAAAATTTAGTGTATTTATTCTAACGTATTATATATTTTTGATATTTATATTATTTATAATTAAATATTCTTTATTATATTATATTTTTGATAATAATAGAAGAAAAGATAATGATAAATTTCAATTGTAATATATATGTATAAAAGTTGATTCGTAAATAAAAAACATAATATTCTTACAAATATAATCAAACTCTTTAGTAAATTTATAGTGATGCTTCGAATATTCGTAGGATTTATGTGGAAAATAAGGACAACCTGAATATCATAAAGAACTTTTGCACATTCATAGTCACAAAGAGCATAATATCATATATATACATGAAACATAAAAGTAGACAGATTTAAACCAAACCAAATGTGTTCTCTCCACTGTAAGTCATGTAGAGAAATCCATCTTCATCTTTGTTCTCCTCATAGATTGCAGACATCATTGCAGCTGCAAAAACATCAACACAAGAAAACCTTTCATCTTTGTTTCCGAGTTTGTAGAGAAATGTGCAGGCAAAGTACTAATCAGCAATGGGTTTTCATGGGAGCAAAACTAACAAAAAAAACCAGAGTTTACCACTTGGAGGCAATGTGTTCTTCACAAAGACAAAGATTGCCTTTTCTGCACTCAGCTTGATTCTTTTACGAACAACATACACAAATTGTCCCACGGTTAGATCAGCCGGAACAAGGTACCTGAATCCAACAATCAAAAAGTCACAGATCAATCAACTGTAATTCCTTGTCTTCTATCTCAATTCCCTAATGTAAGACTTATCCTCCAGCTTTGAGAATTAAGATCAATTTCATTTCGGTTTCATACTACACAACAAAATGCTCAAAGGCACTCCTTTCTTCCTTCGATTATCAAGAAAACAAAAGATGTGAAGATGTCAACAAGAAAGAACAGAGAGAAGAAACAAAAGAATGTCATTACTAACTTTTTCTTGTCGATATTTGGAACATCACTTCTTTCAGCTTTCTCTATAATCACCTGCAACATATACTTCTTCTGTTAAAGAGGAGAAAGTTACATCGAAGAATATACACAGAGAAGAACATCAAATGTCAAAAAATGTTACTGGAACTCTGTCTGGATACTTGTCCCTGATGCGAGAAGCTTCAATTTGCCTCATCTCTGAACATTACAAAACCCACTAGAATGATGAAAGAACATATATAACCATTGGAAACATTAGTGCTCCATCAATCTATCTACAAATCTTTCCAAATCTTCCATTAAACGGATAAAGATCCCTAATTTCTAGTGATCAATAACAAAACCCAGAAACTAAATATTTTTATGCATAATTTGATAAGAAAAACTTACCCATTGTGTGTTCCAACTTGAAAGAGCAAGCCATGGCGATAAGAAACAAATTTCTGAAAATAGAACACCAAATCAATCAACATAGAAAAACGAAAACCATGAACTGAAATCTGATATACAGTCTCGCAGAGATCGATCGGAGAGAAAAGCAGAAACCAAGGAATTACGAAATTAGAGAGAAGATACCAAAAAATTAGGGCTTTTCTTTACCTGTAAACTTGAAAGTAGAAAAGTCTCGATTTTTTTTTGATTTCGTGTAGAAAACTTAATTTGGGGGTTTCAAGATGACTAATTTCTGCACGAAACTAATAACTTCTGAAACTTTCGTTCAATTCAGGACTTTGTCGTCGTCACTTTGTTGCTACCGAACCAGAAATTTGTAAACCGAATTACGGTTTAGAATACTTTTCGGTTCTTTAATGGATCAAATTTGTCTTCACATCCCAACGTAAATTTACAACTAAAAATATTTTAATGTGGCAACAAAAACACATAATATCTTATCAACACAGTTTTAATCTTAGATTTGTATATACCAATGAAACAAAATTTTATGGTAGCTTATATTGTTATGAATATAGGTCGAACATGACATCCAATAATCATTTAAATGGTTAAGTTTGATTTTAGTTTCATGTAGATTTTGTACTAAAATCATAACTATTATGACGTCATTAAGATAGCCAATCAAAAGACTGATTGGTATTAAATGCAACTGTTAGGACGTCATTAACGGTTATAATAATCATTTCATCGTTAAAATGTTATGATTTTAACTGTTAAACTAAATTAGGCATAAAAATCCAGTCTTTTGATAGTTATCTTAACAGCATCCAATTTCTAATTCTTTAAACATTAAGTAAGTTTAAAACAAATATTATATTAAAAAAGATAATATAGCTAAAAAAATATAACATGGCGTATAAATATGATAATTTTAGAAAAAAATCTTTTTAACATTAAAAAATAATTGAGTTTAAAAAATATTTAATATTATATCTATTTTTAATTTTATGGTTTAATTTAAATTGTATGTATTTATAGTTGTTTCAATTAATAAATTTGGTTTGACACTATGAATAATTTTTATATTTTCAATCATGGTTATTACTTTTACATGTGTATTGAGTTTTTAATGTTTTAATCAACATCTAATTATATAATTGAGAATTTAAGAAATCAATATTTAAAGATGAAATTTAGTTTTACAAAAAATCCAAAGATACAAAACTAATGGTTAAAAGATGTATAATATAAGTCGATAATTTTTAATATACAATCGTAAAAGATACAAAACTAACGATTAAAAAGATGTATTGCATATAAGTCCATAATTTTTAATATAAAATCGTACCAAAATATATTTTAGGTATCCCTAATATATTAATTGAGAAGTATTTTTAGAAAACAATTTTATTCCTATGTGTTATTTACAAAAATATCATGATGAATTGTCATCAACATAATGAGTTTCAAACAAACATATAAATAAGTTTAAATTATTAGAATAATTACAATATTTGCCGTTCATAATATATTAGTTACATAATCAATATATATAATTAAACTAACCAGAACAACTATTTATTTTAAAACAATAACTCTTTTTATTTTTTTACGTTACACATATGAAAATTTATAAATAATTAATAGTCAGTCACAACGTGTTAGCATATTTAATTAATTTGATATTTTAAAACATGAATATTTGTTATTTAAGTAAGAAAAATTATTATTTTTAATATTTTACAAATAAAATATATTTTAAGTAAAAATAATTAATTGATCAAATATAATAAAAACTATAATTATGTTGAAAATAATAATCAAAAATTTTAGATGATATAATCAGATTTTAAATCTAAAAGAATAATATTTCGTAAATAAGTATAACAAATTTTATAATTAAACTATATTATATTTATTCCATAATTATTTTATCCCGAATATGGTGTGGGTATAAATCTAGTAATTTGATTATAAATAAAAACGTAAGCATAATGAAGAATATAATTTTAGTAGTTCTAAATACATAAAACACAAATAAAACTTATCTTATGTAATAAATATATAATATAATATATATAATATTTTAATAAAATATAATAATGATCCAAATTTATAATATGTTATACCACACAAGACGTAGACAAATTATCTAGTTAATATGAGAATAAAAGTTTTTCTTCACCAAAACATTTTAGTTTTAGATTCTAGATTGATAGACATCTTTTTTTAATTTATTATTTTTGTGAACAATTTGCATTATAACTGTTTGAATTTTTGTGGCAATGTGACAACGATGAATTCATTTTTGTCAACTATACGAATTTATGCGATTAAATATATTTTTGCCATACTTTTTAGATATTTTTAGCTATAAAAACTGTAATTTTTCCTGTAAACTACATAAACTACATAAATTTTTACAGTTATACAAATTTTGTTAACGTTTATACGTTAAATCACTATAAACTTAGTTTTAATTCAAAAAATCAATACAAACCAAAAACTCGAGTTGGATCAAACTCAACTCCCATATTTTCTATTTTAAATTGATTTGAATATTTATTGTCGTTTGGTTTTTTTACTTCGACTTCAACTCCGACAATTTTTTCCACTATAATTTCGACTTCAACTTCACTTCCGATTTTAACCGATATCTCTATTTCCAACTGCGACCTTGATGTGTACCTCGCCGCTTGTGCTTTATTCGAACCATCGATCTCGTTCGAAGCAAACTTTACAATTGATTTTGCTCCAAATCGACTTTTCAATACGATCCTAATTGATTTTGCAATGTAGTAGAATGAGTCGTTTTAATATTGATGGTCTTTGGTTAAATCTACTGGCTATGAACTAGATTTAACGCGATTTAACATATAAACTATAATAGGTAACAAAATTTGTGTAATTACTGAAATTTATGAAGTTTATTTACTTTACGAAAAAATATAATTAATGTAGTTAAACGAAAATCTAAAAAATATGGATAAAAATATGTTTAGTCACATATGTTCGTATAGTTCATGAAAATGAAATCCGACAATAATACTATACAAACCGGTACTTACATGTTTTTAATTGAATATTTTGACTAAAAGCTAAAAGCTAAGAACTTCATGTAATGAAAACATTATGGTTCTAGTAGAACTGTTTGTGTTGATTCCGTATGCTAAAAGCTAGACCTACTTGTGAATGTTCAAGTGCTGCAAACAAATGGAAAATAGATAATTTATTAACTTATAATTTAATAAAGTGAAAATATTTGACAAAAGTGGAAAATAGAACCACCACATTAGTTTCGAAATTCAAATAGGTGTTGGAAATAGGAGAGCCCACCAACATGCATTTGTCTCTCTTGCAAACCCTCATAAATACCACTTGAAAGCTCATGTGATCCATGTTGCTTTCTTAAATCTTAACCCACAAATCTCTCTATATTCATAGTTACATGTATCTTACACTACTTAATTATACACCCAGAAAAAGTTATGGTAAAAAAGGTTACCTAATAATAATAATGATAAGAAGAAGAAGGTAGGTTATATGAGTAATAATATGTAAATCTATATATGAGTAGCCCTAAAAGCTAGGTTATAAACATGTTTCTTCTTCTAAGAATTTAACAAATAAATCATACTATCATATGTTGTTAGCTTTAATTCAATGCTTGTTTATAGAGATTTTAAAATGGATATATCCATTCCATTTATACCTAACACATATAAAATTCATTCTATTTAAATCCATAAACGAAACCAAAAATTTATTTAGTATGGGGCACATTAAAAAAATATCTAAATCAAATGTATTTTTAATAAGATTTTATACTAATTAAAAAAAACAAAAAAAATTAAGATATTTAAATAAATTAATAAGAGGCACATGCCCCACTTATTTAGTAACTAGTTCTGTCTCTCTTTAAACCATAAATTCTATAAAACCTATTTATTATAAAAGTCTAACAGTTACCTATTTAGATCTATTTATAATTACACTAACTAATTTAAATCTATTTAAATTTATTTAACTCATTTAATCTATTTAATTTGTATTTATTTTTTTTTTGTTTATATTTACATACAAACATTATATTTTTAATAAAAAAACATTGTAATTTTTATCTAAAAAATAGGTAATAACTTTAGTATTTAATAAAAGATATTATTTTTATAAATATATTAAAATATTTTTTTAAAATAATAAAACATTGAATTTTTGTCATATGTTACATAAGAAATTTGAATTTTCTAATATTTTTAAATATTAAAATGGGTAAATCTATCTCATTTAAAATTCATTGCGTTTAAATTCATTTTCTATCAAAAAAGTATTCCACATTTTTATCAAAAATTAAGTATTTTTCATCAAAAACGTGATTCCGCATTTTTTCGTCAAAAACGTAATTCAAAATTTTCACCAAAAACGTAATTCAGAATTTTTACGCCATAAACGTAATACTGTATTTTCCACCAAAAACGTAATTTGGCATTTTTCCGTGAAAAACGTGAATTCCGTATTTTCCCTCCGAAAAACGTATTTTTGCATTTTTTATCTAAAACATTACTTTCGCAAAAAACATAATTCTGCATTTTTCCACGAAAACGTGTTCTGCATTTTCACAGTAAAAACATAATTTTGTATTTTTTACTAAAAAATGATTTTGATTTTTTCTTTTCTCCAAAAAAATTATTGATAGCTCATTATAAAATGGGAAAATGATCATACTGAATTTTTGTGTTTAAAGCATTTAAATATCGAATTTTTTAATGAATCATTTAAATAATGATCTGTAGTTAATTGTGTCGATTTAAGTATGCGATTAGTCAACATTAACAATAAAATTTAGTATTTTAATGACCATTTTCCTATTATAAAATATATTTTTGAATCATTTTTGATTCAACAAAAATAAAATATAAATGAGTTTAATAAAATATTCATATTTTTAAAAATAAAAACATTTTTAATAAATGGATTTAAATAAATATTTATTTAAATCTATTAATCTCAATTTCAATAAATGGGTAATGAGTATTTAATTTTTATAAATACCATTAAAACCCTTCTAACCCCATTTTAACACCACTGCTTGTTTCTATATGTTATTATCAAATCTATGAACCATTGTCATTTAAAAGCAAAAATGGTCACAAGAGTCAAAAACAAATAGAAAAGATAAATCTTGATGTTGCTCTTTGTCGAATGAAACTTGTGCCTTTAAAAACTATGAAACACGACCTCCGTTGAAAATAGTCATTAATTTAGGCATAAGCTCCTTGTCATCGTCTTTCCTCACATACCTTTTCAAAAAACTTCATCGCCCTCTTCAAAACACACGACATTGGAGGGATTTCACTTCCGAGCAATCTGTACAATCCTTTTCTCCAAGCTGTATCCAAGTACTGCAGGGTTTGAAACCAAGGCCTTTAGTGACTTATTCATCTTCTTCACCACAAACTCAGTTTTCTTCTTCATCGTTTCTGCAGAGAATATCCAATACACACAAGATGGCACTTGATCATCATCATGAACTCATCTCTGCTGAATCCTAGCCCTAGAAATGCTGCAATAGAGTTTAATAGTTCTTCTCCAAGATATTCAAAAAGAAAGGATTCTCAGAGATTCAATTTGTTCGAGGCAAAATCGAGGTATGACATAATTTCTAGCCATGGTGTTGGCTTTATTGGAGAGAAGAATGCTGAATTTGGGGAAGTTGATTAACTGAAATAACTGATAGAAAGGGCTGGATTGTTAAAAACAATAACATACATTCAACTTTTTGTGTCTTAAGTTATCTGGAAATTTTATGTCATCTCCCTAGTGTTAAGGTTGGATTTGATTCTGTTGAGTTACTTGTTCGTGATTTTGTGTATGAGTTTTCACCGCAATGAGTCAATGCTCTGTTTGGACTAGATGAGGTAGATGATAGACCATCTAGAGTACAAATGGTTGAGGTAACAGATGATGATCTAGCCGAATTCATGATTGCAGGAAAAGTCAAGAAGTGGTCGATGATAAAATTCAACAGCTACTGTATTTAAACTATGATTTGTACAAGATTTGTTACAAAAACTGGTTTTCCAGCAAGAATATCTTCTATCCTCAACCCACAAGGGCTAGAATCTTCTACAAGGTTGTGCACAATTAACTTTTGAAAATTGGTCTTTGATAATGTGTTACATCTAGCCTTATCGTCTGAATCGAAGTTTTTTCTGTCGTACCCGAGTCTCATATACCAACTGCTGATAGTTCAACACCAAATTAAGCTGAGTAAACCAGAGAGTGCTCCTAAGACGAAGTCAAAAAAGAAAGAGGTCAAGAAGGAAATGAAACATGCTGCTACTTCATCATCTCGAGCTGAACCAAGTGGTTACCAAAAGGAAATGATGAAAGCAATCAAGATCCTATAAGATGCTTTAAAAGCAGGTAAGTGATATGATCCTTTTTCTGTATTAATTGTCACCTAATTGTTTTTAACTTAGTTGTGCACTTAAGTTGAGGGAGAAGAAGATGATGCCTCAGGTTCTGATGAGTACGGGGAGCTTGATTTGTGGGGGAGATGTGTCTTTGTTGTGATAGTTTGAAAGTAGTTGTCAGACTTTGGTTTTATTTTGGTTTGTATTTTTGTACTTAATTTGACTGGTCATCAGCTCATTGTGTTTGAATTTGCTTCTGCTGAACAATATGCTATAGACATGATTCTGTTTCTAATGTGGTTGTGGCATGTGTTTAGATATATCTTGTCTTTGAATATTTTCGTTTCTCTGACTTTTTGCAGATGACAGAATACCAAGGTGCTTAACTATCAAACTAAGCTAAAAAGAGAAAAATTGAAGAAGCAAATGTCTGTTATTGTGCGGAGGAGTCTGTTCATCCGGTGACGTGATAGCGGGCAGCTGACGTGGCACGGGACGAGAAAGATTTGATAATATCACAATATTTAAGGAGACATTGAAGTTGGAGGATGAGGTGTCAAGAAGATCAAGTGATATGGCAAGGGGATCTCAAGAGAAAATTTGGAGAATATTTAAAGCAGACGTTTTAGGAAGGATAAACTTGTGTAGCAAATTTTCCTTCGTAGGTGAGATTATACGAAGATTCTAAGCTAAGAAAATTTTGTATAGTATAAATGGGTATAAAATGGTTAAAGGTTGGTTTAACACTCTTGACAGCCGATTGAGAGAATTGTAATTTCGAAGCTTAAACAGGAAGATGAGAACTTGAGTGTTAATTTTTTTTTTTGTGTGTACCACTGTAGGGTGATTAGTGTGTATATTTTGGTTTGGTGACAACCTAAAAAAAAAGTTAAACTGTGTGTAAATTCTAATAATTATAATTCTTGTAAAAGATTAACTTATACAAAATATACTATACAAACGTTGATTAATCGCGTTCCAAATCAGAATTTTGTTGTGTTGCTTTTTTCACAATTACATAAATTTCTATTTCATCATCAGATGGATTGCCTAATTCATCTTCAAAAGAATTTGTCAGGTGTTTTATTCAAATAAAAAAACAACTCTCTTTGTAGATTTAGATCAATATTATGAGAAAAAGCCATTGATAAAATTTGCTATTACATTTGATCATCAATACAAAATATATATAGGTAGATGAAACAAAATTCCAAAATTTTGGCACTAAAAAAAAAATTTGAATGTTTTAGATTACTTCAAACTTTGACTCCAAAATTAAAAATTTATTATATATATATATAGAATTGTAATGACAATAATAATGAATGTTGATTATTTAGTAAATATGAAAATTGTGATCTTTAATATAAGAAAATGCATAATAATTCATGTTTTTATGTGTTCTTTTATGGCGTTGGAGTATTGTATATTTCTTTATTGTGTTGAAGTATTGTATGGCGTTGGAATATTGTATACTGCGATTTTTTTCTTGATTATTATAAAAGGGTTAAAAATGTAATTACAATTTTTTTAATATGTATGAATTTCTTTTTAATATGTGTAATTACAAAAACCTAAAAAATTTATTAATAAAGAATAGAAAAAGTACTATTTAGAAATTACCCATAATTACTTAAATTTTATAAATTAAAAGACACCATTTTAAGAAAATATGGCCATTGGATTAAACTGTATTTTTTTTGTTTTTGCAAGTTTTTTTAAAAAAACATCTGGATTTATATGAAGATCTTTATTTTTTCTTCCAGTTTTATCAAATCTAGTTATCCTCTTACATATTCAAACACAATCTGCTTACTTATTAGTACAACCAAATTCTCTTCTTTTATTTTCCATACAAAATCAGTGTTTTTCATTTTTCCTCGTGCATAATCGAACTCCCTAGCCTGTCTTGCCAATACTCAAGACATTTCATAGCAACAATCTTCAACAACTACCTGAAAGATTCATCATTTCTACTCGAACTCACAATTACCAGTTGTTACTGTCTCAGTCGGATTCTATATTAGAAGGAAACAGGTTGGATCCATGTTGAATGGAGATTACAAACCACAAATTGTGGTTTGAGAGACACATAAACAAAAGCTTATCATTTGCTTCCCATTGTCAGCTTCAAAGGATTGATCAATGAATCTAAAATTAAGAGAAAGAAACAAAAACAAAAACAAACCTTGATGTTGCTCATTGTCGTGGGAGTGCCTTCTGCGCTATGAAACATGTTTCCCGTTGAATATAGCAATCAACTCAAGCACCAGCTTGTCATGCTTCATCGCTAACCTGTTCAAAACGTCTGATCGACACTCTGAAAAAACAGATGACACTGCAGGTATATTCGTTAAGAACCATGTAATGATGGAGCTCAACAACTTCTTGGCTGCTAGAACCATACCAATACCTTCAAAAACTTGTTCACAGGATTGATCAATAAATTGTAAGTTACCTGACTAACCAAGTTGCCTTGTTTTTGCATTTAAGATAAGAATGTGGAGGCAAATCAACTCATATCTCCACGTTTCTAGGCCACTAACTTACTATTTTTTTGGTTTCCAAGTTGGATTGTACATAAAAATGGGTCAGAACCACAACAAATTGATATTACAAAAGTCTAAATAGGTTTATAAATAACAGCTCTTATTTCACCATCCAATTGTCTGAAGTCAAAGGATTCATTCACGAATCTAAAACTAATACAGTTTCATACAGACCTTGATGCTGCTCGTTGTTATGTGCTACATCGCTCACACTTTCCAACAAACTCCAGTTTAGGGTGTGCCTTATGCTCTATGAAATACGTTCTCTATTGAAGATAGCCATCAATTCAGGCACCAGCTCATCGTGCTTTGTCACGTACCTGCTTAAGAACGCCTGATCAGTACTCGTCAAAACCGAGGACATTGGAGGGATTTCACATCCGTCTCTCATCAGTCCTTTTGATATGAGAGTTTTGATTACGTTACACCTAGGGACAGTCCTCTTCTCCAGGCTGTATCCAAATACTTGAGGGATCAGAACCAAGGCCTCTAGTGGCCAATTCATCTTCTTCACCAGAAACTCCGTCTTCTTCACCACTGTCTCTGCAGTATAGTCAATGCACTGAGGATAGCGCTTGACCATCATCGCAAACTCATCTCTGGTGAATCCTAGGCCTATATACGTTTCCATGGAGTTGGCTATCTTCTGGTCTGAAGAGCAAATGCATTTCGGATGCTTCTTCAGCACTGCCAGGACCTCGTATTCAAGAAGACCACACCTCTTCAGGGTTTCAACTGTCTTAGCTATCTTCTTCTCTGAGTACGACAGAAAAGAAGGCCACTTCTTGAAAATTTCCCATACGTCACCCACACCGAAGCCTAACCTTTTGTACACATCAACTTTTTCTTCAATGGTTTTGTCGCTCATTCTGTAAATAACGCGCAGAGCGTCAACAAACTTTGAGCTGGCCGGATCGAAACCCATCTCAACAACTTTCTTGAGGGATTGTTCAAATTTTTCTTTCCCGCAGACAGGCTGGCTATCAGAGATAAGCAAGGGGATTAACAAATGCTGAGCTACGCCTAATTCTCTCAAAACCGAAACATTTCGGATTTTATTCTCCTGCCTACTACCCTGTGGCAAAGATTGGCATAAATCTTCGTATTTGAAACTCTTATTGGCTTCTATAATGTCTTTGATGTAATCATAGTACAGGCTAATAGATTTGTCCCCTTTCTTTCTCAAGATTTTCGGAACTCTAGAAATGATCTCGGTGAGCTCAGAGGTTGAAGCTCCTCTGGACTGCAAAATCTGAAGCTTGGGGCCAAGTGATTTCTTAGCATCTGTTATAAGCAATCGTGGGTAAGACCTAATTATGGTGGAAATTTGTGAATCGGTGAACCCATGGCTTCTAAAAAGTTTCAGAACGGAATCAGGATTCTCCTTATCCTCGAAACTGACTTTCCTGGAGATTGATTCAGCGACTTTGGTAGCTAAACCCAGTGAATCAACGAGGTAAGAGACAGTAAAAGTCTTCCCTTTTCCAACATCTCTAAGGCTCAAATCTGCAGCACTAGTAGAGAAGGACGAATTGCAAAAAGCAGAATCATTTTGAAACAGGTTGACTGAAAAACTCAGATTACGCCATTTATGCAAATCGATAAACCGTCTTCCATGGAGAATCATATAATACATGAGAAAGGGAAATCTACTTACGAGGTACAGTGACGAATCAATGACTTATCAGCGGTCAGTGACTCGTAACACAGGTGCCTGCAAAGATTGATAAGTGCTGGATTTTCCAAGTATCCAAATTTGGGGAACTCAAAATCTCTGGAAAAGAACAAAAAACAATTTTTAGGGTTTACGATGCCTCACGAAAATATTTATAATTAATTAGGCAATTAGCCAGACAGCTGGATTTCGAAGGAGAAAAGCATGGAATATTATAATTCCATAATATTTAGGCAAATGACAAAAAGAAATATCTTACAATATATTTACCAAATAATTAACTTAATAAAATCTTTACCGTATTATTTGGCAAATATATTTAAAATAAAATTTAATTTAATTTATACAATATTATTTCAAATATCATTGTTTATAAATAACTAATTTAAAAAACAAATACCAAATATATAAAAAGGTTAAAATTAGCATTAGTATTATGAAATCTAATATTTAAAAGTTAAATTTATTAACCTAATTGAAGAATTTTTATTTATTACCAATTTATAAAATAATTCAATATTCAATAAAATTTATAAATTACAAACTACAAAATATTATAATTACATAATTCGTCAATTTAACTAGATTTATATTCATGCATACGTGGTAAAAAATATTCGTAAATCATATAATATTATTTATTAGTAATATAATTAAATATTTATATAATTTTAAATTTTATTTAAAATTATTTTTAATATTAATTTTTATATATGTAAATTAAAAAAAGAAAAATAATTGTTTTTTACAAATTTAATACTTTTTGGTTAGTTTAATAAAATATATTGATTCTCTAATCAAATTAATAACAATGACATATATTATAATTATTTCAATAAGTTAAATCTATTTATATATTTACTTGAAACTCAATGTGGTGATGACACATGCATTTTTGTTAACACGTTAGAGAGAAAGATTTTTTTTTTTAAATGTTCGTCAAATAATATATTAGAGATTTTAATTTTTT
This sequence comes from Pugionium dolabratum, assembly GCA_018901945.1. Taxonomy (NCBI): domain Eukaryota; kingdom Viridiplantae; phylum Streptophyta; class Magnoliopsida; order Brassicales; family Brassicaceae; genus Pugionium; species Pugionium dolabratum. Next base: position 768,817 of record JAEVFF010000275.1, read on the forward strand.
TTTTTATTGAATACACACCTTAGATAAATGTTGATTTTTTTTACCAGCAAACTATTAATGTGCATAAATTAAAAGAAAAACGATGGTAAAATACAGACATCCACTTCATAAACAAAATAGAGTTGCGAACAATATTGAGATATATGAAGAGACAATCCCTTCAAAGATGCACATTTTGACGACATAGCTCGTATAATTTGCATTTTGCAGCACGCGGTTTAGCATGTCCGATGCAATTACCGGCGATTGCACAGTCATAAACCGTCTGCTTCTGCAAAGGAGCATAGGAAAGTTTCTTCACTTGCCGCACTACAGCTTCAACCTCCTCCTCCTCATCAACTATCGCCGTTATGTATTCTCTGATGGTATATCCAAGAGCACATCCATCATAAGTCAATCCACTTGTGGTGTTCCCTGTAGATGAAATTTTCGAAGCCGCCACGATAAGAAATAGAAGAGAGATGGTGAAGAAGAAAATGAGTAAAACTGATTTGTTCATGTCTTCGGCTAAAACGCTAGGAGATGTACAAATTGTGGAATGAGAATAAGATAATAGGTTAATTGACTAATTTAGCAATAAATAAAGTTTTAGTGACTAAATTAGCATTCCAAATCTAAATTCCCACAAATAACATTTTTTTCAAATGAAGAAAACTAAAATAACCTTATTTATTTTTAACCTAATCTTTTGCAAAACAGAGGATCGAACCGTTGTCAACTATTAAAAGAAAGAATATGTAACCAATACACTACTGTAACTAATTGACATATAAACATTTTGTTTAGTATATATGTGTGTCTTCAGTTTAAATAGCAAATTTTTTATACGAGCTCAAGGGAGTGGGGGGGAGGGGGTCGAACCTTGGATCAATTCATAAAAGAAGGATAGTGTAACCAATACACTACTGGAATTAATCAACATATAATCATTTTGTTTATTATATATATATATATCTGTTTTTAGTTTAAATAGCAAAATTTAGGAACGGGACGCTATTGTAGGAAAAACCTAAAGACTCAATCTTATATCTAATTGTGTTGGATTCAAGTTTCATTACATTTTCCAATCTTATATCTAATTGTGTTGAAAATTTTCATGTTTTCGTTTATTACTTGTATTTGTGATTGTTGAATGTTGATAAACACTCTTCTTGATGTTTTTTTCGATAAACACTTCTTGCTGTTGTTAATTAATCATATGCAATTTCAAGTTTTAGAAAGCCATTCCTAAAACATAAGAGATAATTCTTAGATTTGCATAAGATATTTCTAAATTATAAATAAAATGTGAATATTAACCTAAATTCAGTAAACAGTTTTTAATATTAAGGAAATTTTATCTAAATAAAATAATTAAATTAAAAAAAAAATTGGAAAATGTAATAAGGGGGATCGAATTTTGCACTATTAATTCTAATAAAAAGCTGTGTAACCAATACGCTACAGTAGTCAATCAGCATAAATCCCATTTTTAATATATATCTTTCTGTTCAATTAAAATATAAAAAATTATATCACCTTAAGGGGATCGAACCTTGGACATATGTGTAAACAAAGGAGTGTATTACCCATATGTTGTGGTAGCTAATCAACATATAATTATTTTATTCTAGCTAAATTAGGTTTTCAACTTTGTTTTAATTGCAGGATAGTAAAATCTTTTCTGATTGGTAAAAATGCTATATTAGTGAATTTTGATATTGAGTGGTATATTTGTCACTAAAACCTAATTTAGTGTTAATATAATGTATTTCTCTTTAAAATACATATCCTATAGTATAGAGTATAGTAGATTAGAATTGTTATTTTTACTAGTGTGGTTTTAAATGGGTTTGTTGGTCAAAACATACAAAACAGTTTTAACCATGGTCAGGCAAGTTAAATGGATAAGTTAGGCCAGGCAAGTTAAATGGATAAGTTTTACATTTTTAACTATCATAAATGTATAATTTTTTGAGTAATATATTAAAATACCACATTTTTAAATTTATTTTCTAAATTAGTTTCTTATAGCACAAATTATTTTATAAAAATAATTATTTACCTCAAATAACCATATATAAAATTAAAATATAATTTTTGGATTTATTTTTTCTAATTTAAAGTTTAATTTTTTTATTAGTAAAAAAATTTTAATTATTTTTTTAAATTTGAGCTATTTTTGTAAATTTAAATGATTAGTGTCATATTTGAAATAAAAACTTAAAAAATACTATTTTAGAGAATTGCCCAATCTAGTATATACATGTAAATTTGTCAATTATTGATCCAATTAGTATAAAACTAAATCAATACAAATTTTAATAAACATGTAAAACTTTTATCTATAAATTATAACTACACAAAATGTTAAGACTAAATTTATATATTTTTATATTATAATATATAAAGTTAATCAATATAAACGTTGTCATGTAGATACCGTGGGATATTCTAGTAGATTTTTTAAAGATTGTGTTAAAAAGAATGATTTATATTTATATTTATATTTAAAATATTTAATTTTTTTAAAATCTAATGGCATTTTCTGTCAGTAACATGCTAATAAAAATTATGGTACCATTATTTATAAAACTTTACAACATATTAAGTTGTTTTAGAAATGTTTGAATGGTTGCAACGGATGGAATGAATTATTTTGATACGTTCACCATCCACAAATTTTATATTTTAAAATATATTCCATTAAGCTGGATGAGAAATAAAATAAAAAATTGTGAAAAGCCAATTAGAACATTCAGAATCAAACCAATTAGATCATGCCACAACTGATTAGTCTAACCGTTTCGAATAGTT